>JAVSCE010009298.1:0-202529 GCA_032199065.1 Smutsia gigantea
ACAAATTGCAGATTACATTTAAACAGTTAAAAAAGCAAATATTTCTAATATAATGATTTAGAGCATGGTCTATTTTATAACTTAAAATTATGGTTATGACTTAAGTTATAACTTCAAATTACTTCTAAATATGCACACAGCTAGATTTTCTTTCATAGTGTAAATTTGTGATGGTCACAAAATTCTAAGTCATTTAAAACCCTTTAGGGCTTGTTTGACTTGTTTGCAATATTCTCAGGTATGGATAACAAAGGAGAAGCTGCCCTTCAAGGAGAGAACACTCAGTGCAAGGTGCTGTGTTAACACTTGGCATACATCTTTCACACGATCCTAAAATGAGTAAATATGAGATAGATGCCACTGGCCATTATCCATTAGCCTATTCTGTAAGGGAGAGCATTGAGTTTTAGAGACATACAGTATATAATAAGTAATAAATAACCAAACCAGAATTTGGCTATAAACATTCTAGTACCAGACACTGTTCTCTCAAGCCTATGCTTTCTGCTTCCCCTTAGGATTTAAAAATATAGCTTTTCTCCTTTTTCTCAGAGGCAAGTTTTTTTTAATCAGTCATTTGCCTTATTTGTTTACTGCCTGTTTTCATTGGGATTTTAGCATGAAGCAGATGGTACACTTAAATTAAGATAATTCAAAGAGAGTGTAAACAAAGAGACTGTTTCTAAAGTGTGGGCAGGATGTAGGGAAATCACAGGAGATGGTGCAATATCATAGAAGCTGTTACCCCCTGAGACCTGAAATGATGTAGAGAAGGATTACTCGAACACAGTAGGTGCTGATGATGGGAACAGGATCGGTAGAGAGGAGTTGCAGTTTCACAAGGACAGAAGGTTTTATCTACACACTCACAAAACATGAACAAAAATAATTCTTAAATAGTACCTTCTAATTTTTGGAATGTAATACTATAAATTTTAAACACATCAAAATATTATATTCTACTTTTTTCAGTCAACATTTTAATTACTTAAAGTGCTGAAATTTCTTACTTTCAATGACTTATTTTATTCCAAGCAAAATGTTATGTTCAAGTAGAGCTAGCCTTATTGTTGATACTATTATTCAGAACATAACCTAGTGAATACTTAGTAAATCTTAAGCAAATTAGTCTAATTTACTTAGTCTTAAGTGAAAATGACAGTGAAGTTTTTAGGACAAAATCATGACTGTACCAGCAATTTTTGTGATATGAGTTATCTAAACATATTTTAATTATTCACATTTTGAGTGTCATAGTGTAGAAGGCAGCACTATTGGCTAAATGAGTTATATATTCAATCCTAATGTTAGAATTTATAACAAAAAACATAAACATTTATTTAGTGATCATCGTATACAGGGCGCTGCGCTTGAAGCCCTTTCCATTCATCTTCTCAGTGTTTCCACCTTAAGTCCTATGAGATGCACTGTGCTATTAGCCTTTTTTTTATAATAAGGAAATGGAAATTTAGATTCAGTAACTTGATCACATATATTTATTCATTTAATCATGTCTTCATTATTCAAAATAACTCATTGTGATACTAAACAATGGACAACCTGAAGTAAGGACTGTGTCTTCCATCTCTGCATCCTCTTCTGTCTACCGTGCTTGGTACATGGGAACGAATGACATTTCCATCAACAAAGGGCTCATTCTTTTCAGAGGCAAAGAACTGGAGTATTTCCTAAAGTGCAGGGTCCTCCCAGGGTCTGGGAAGTCCTGGCTATGTGACTGAGAAGTTTCTTGAAGTTCCAGAGAAGCTCAGCCTTTGCCACCTGTTGAACCTTAACTGAAAGAACTGAGGCAAAATTTTCCCAAGATTTAATTTTGACATTTGTCCAAAGTTCCTTGATTGGAGTCCTCCTCCATAGGAATGGGCCTAAGGTCTCAGTAGGCAGGGTTTCTTTCTGGAAACAATTTATTTTAACACAGATCTGTAATCTATTTGCTTTAGGGGAAATGACACTGGACACAAACACACAGGCCCTACCTACTCTAAGGACAGGAGAACAGGCTGAACGAGTCCCAAGATCTAGCCCTCAGTGTGTGAGCTCGCTCCTTCCTCACAGGGCAGTTGGTCGTAAACAGCTGCCACTTTAGGAAATAAGGGGAAATATCAGAGAGCCCCTTGTTTTTATCTGCTGCTGGTCCATACCCTAGGTAGTGGTGAGCAAGGACCTCCAGGAAGGGCAGTTAGCTCTAGCTCTTGTGCACTTTATGAAAATAACATGACTAGCATTACCTCTGTCTTTCAAAATGAAGGCTGTCCCTTAATGACAGGTTTAATACACCCTGAATTAAAAATGTAGACCAGGATACAGTCAGCATGGAATTTATTTAATTGTCATTCTGAAAAATGGCTATGCTCTGGGTGGCCATAGGGGAGAGGAATACCTACCACTTTTGTAGTATTTATGATATGTCACATTTGGCTACGCACTTACTTATTCTTCAAAACATGAGGCTGAGTATTGCTATATCTCCTGTCAACAAATGGGGACCCTGATCACAGATTGGGGAATTTGCCCAAGACTACATAACTAGTAAGTAATGTGAGTGGGTAAGATTCTGTGGTTTCACCACAGTTATATTACTTCTCAAATACGTTTACCTCCAGATAGACCCACTGAGTCCCAGCGAAGGAATGTGCTTCAGGATATCCTTTCCTGTATAAGACTGGAGCCTGCCAGTAGGAGTCGGTCTGGTATGTACATATTACCCAGTGGGTAATCTACCTACAGAAATCACAACATAACCAAGTTCAAATTCTAAGTTCTATAAAAATTTGAATTGAAATGTTCTTTTAAAATTTCATAGATTTCCACATATCCATTTCTTCTGAGCCTGTGTCCTCCTTTGATTGACAGCACTCTGTTGGTGTTCAGTAGTTCTCTTCTAAGTCAAATTGTGCTCACCCATTTAGTTCTTACCTGTGCTCCTTCCATAGTTCCTACCAGAACTGGCCATGTGAGTTTGGGACCTCTGATACACTGGTTCATGCTCCCAAATGTCCTAAATTGTGCAACTTTATGGCTGGGGAGGCCCTATAGATCCTTAGGGATAGGATCTATAGGAATTAGGTCATTAGGGGTAGATCCATGTTTTGTGGAGCATGTCTGATACTTATGCAATATTGAGGACTCTTTAAGGAAAATAGTATCATAAATACAAAAGTAGATGTGCAAGTGAATACTCAAACTAGGAAAGAATCACAGGTTACTATTTATAAATATTAAATTACACGAATGCCACACATCCAGAAAATATATTAGAGTCTGTAATACTTTTATAATATTTTCTTCAAAAACCTGGTTGCCTAGTCCTTGATTGCTTCTTCATATGACAATGTTTTTTATACTATTGTTTTCTATAGAGAAAATATAACAATAATTAACAAAATCATAACAAATTATATGCTTATATCTCACTAAAACCAATCCCAAAAAATCCATCCCAAGCTCCATTGACCCTCAGTAATATCCCCCAAATGCTATAGCCACTTTAACCTCATCAGACACAACATGAAATATAATGGAGGGGAAGCTGAAGCAGAATAAGATAGTGGTCTTAAGCAAATGTAGTTTAAATGCCTCATTTTTGCTAAGTCTGCAACAACATAAGTGTCTTAGTAAGCTTCAGCTGCCATAACAAAATATCATAGGCTAGGTGGCTTCAACAACAGAAACTTATTTTTTAACAGTTCTGGAGGCTGGAAGTCTGAGGTCAGGGTACCAACATTGTACGTTTTAGAGGAGAGCTCCTTTCCTGACTTGTAGTTGGCCGCCTTGTCAATAAGCCCTGACAGAGAAAGCTCTCTGGCATCTCTTCCTCTAAGGACACCTATTCTATCATGTCAGGCCCTTACTCAATGGCCTTATTTAATCTTAATGGTCTCTTTCAGGCCCTACTGTACAGGACAGTCATACTGGCAGTTGGAGTTAGGGCTTCAACATGTAGATTTTGGGGGACACAATTAAGTCCACAGCACTATGACCTTGTGGGTATGTCATTAAGGTCCCTCCCAGGACCTGTGCAGGTGAGAATCCTGGAGCTTAAGCTTTTTGAGCTTCATGGTAAATATACCTCTGCGTGTATGCGTTGGAGAAAGCCTTTGATAGGAAGATAGATGGGATGAGAAGAGGTTTGGGTGTTCCTTCTTCTGAAAAGAACCTTGGCAATTTTAGATAGCTACTACCAAAGGCAGTCAGGACTGTGAATCCTGGTGACGCGTTGATCTTTAGAATTTTCCACTGTGTCCATTTTTGCTAGTGTTCTATTTTCTGTCATGTTTTGCAGGAAAAAAGAAGGGCTTATCTCCCTATTTTGGCAGACCCTGCAAAGAAGGTGGCAGATGGAGCTAATAATGCATTCTCTTCTGCAGCAAGGCTTGAGGATATAGACAGTAGAAACCTATGAGATGAAGTCAGTCTGGCGATCTTGGAGATGCAGAAAGAAAAAGAAAAAGTTCTTGGAGTCTGAGGTAAACATATGGGAAACTTTAAGCCACTAGGTTCTAATAGACTCTGCCTCAGTAAAACACAGCCACAGATAGACTTCAATTTCTAGGAATGAAAATGAAAGAGGAAGGCTACTGGCTGGAATAGATTGTAAGAGACTTCACTTTCTCCTTCCTTTAAGGGACTTACCTCCACCTGTGGCCTTGTGACATTCAGCATCTGGCCATGGGAAGAGTACATTGTGCTCCGTCAGTGTCGGTTTGTACTTACGAGTTTTGGCCAATGTAAGCAATAATAGAGACACTGAGCTGAGGGAACAATGTGTCTGTCTGCAGAAAAGCTTGAGGAACCATCATGTAGCTCTCATGCTCCTTTCTTCTTCTAAGAGATAACATCCCAGATGAGGGCTGCTTCTGACCTGGGTTCCAGAATAAAAGAGACATGGACATGGCTGCTTTACCAGAGCCACAGCCAATCCTCAGCTGCCATGCAGTGGAAGCAGGAGAGAACCTATACCCGCAGGCCCCAGTGCTGGGGTTATGTGTTATAATCAGAGGGGGCCTAAGGTGGAGGAGAGACAATGACAAACTCACCCACTTCTCAAGTGGCTGGCCTGTTGAGGAGAGGATTGTGTGCCTGAATGAATTTTCTGGAGATGAAATGCATACGGCAGCTGAGGATAAGGGCAGAGGAAGGAGGAGGTCTGTGCCACATGGCAGTTTCCTAGGAAGAGTAAACTGGAAACTTCTTAAAGTATTTGAAATAATTTAACCTTGTTTAAAGTTCTTAAATAGCGGAAGGCAAATGTGAGGCCAACATCCCAACAGAAAGAGGACAGAAAGAGAAGAGCAACGTGGGATGGAGTCTGAGAAGCCTACTGAATATTTGCACTGAAGCTAGGGGTCATGTAAGACTAATCCTCGGAAAGGGGTTTGGATTGCAGTCAGAATCCCTGGCGAGTTAATCCAGGGTTTTAGGCAGATGCGATCAAGCCAGATTTATATTGTGAAATGGAGTGATGTCATAGGCAACTGCTGTTCAAAGTATTTGTTGAATTCCTGAAAAGAAAAGTGAGAATCTGTTATTGCCAACTTACTAATCATGTATTGTTTCACAGAAGGGTGATGTCAAAAAATGTGAAGGCCTGGGATTTTACCCTACTTAAAGCCAATAAACCTGCCCATTACTGCTTCATGGACAAAGGCAGAAGATTTGGGACTATCGAGTCAGAAAGAAAGGACTTCTTTACTCACCGCAGAAGCTCCATCTAGAGCTTTTCGCTGCCTGTTCCCCATACCCCTAAATCCTGTGTTGGAGGGGGGAATGCAAGGGGGTCTCCATGGACCCCACAGACACAATGCACTAAGGTACGAGACAGAACCTCTGAACTTGGGGATCTTACTGTAACAGAAGCTAGCCTGCTCCTCATCCAGGAGATGTTATCATATGGTTTCAGGTTGCCCACTGAAAACGCAGTCCTGAGAAGGAGCCCAGGTAGAATTTCAGAGCCTCCAATCCTTGGCAGACCAACCAAGAAAATATGTGAATGCTCAGGGCCCATGGCTGGTTTACTTTCCAAGTAATGGCATCACTAGAGAAGGGATCATCATATGCTTCAATATATTTTTTTTATGTAAAAAAATATATATGAAGAGTATTAGGGTGGGTTTTCCCCTTTAAAATGGAAGAATGGGAAATCTCAGAATTCCATCATTTGGCAGATTAGTTATCACTCAGCAATGCCATTAGTTATCATGGTGGCTTTGATATTTATGAAGTTTAAATTATTTTTCTTAGTCAATTATTGTTTGATATAAATTTCACTATTGATGAAAGACAGGAATTGTAAGTTGCACAGATGACAAAACATAGTAAGTCAGAGAGGAGTATAAACAGTAAATTCATTCAAATTATAAAATAAGTTACTCTCAGGAATGAAGTACAACATAGAGAATATAATCAATAATGTAATATCTTGGTATACTAGAGGGGTAACTACACTTATTATAGTATTTAGTGATATATATATATATATATATATAATTATCGAGTCACTATGTTGTACATCTGAAACCAATATAATATTGTATATTAATTATCTTCCAATTAAAAAAATTAATTCACTTTAAGATGTCCATCACAACTACAAATTGTATTCTATTGATCAAAGATTTTATATAGCACATCAGAATCACTCTGGTGTAACAAAAGGTTAAAAAAAAGTGATCACATTTGCTTTCTTTTTATTAATTGAGAATAAATACAATTCATACTTTAAATGTGTTATTTTCATAGATGTAATTTCAAATACCTGGAGACCTTCACTCACATTGCCAATTAGAAAAAAAAAACGTAGGACATCTTTAAAGCAAAACGCAAGATTCAAAATTTAGAGGCTATGTTTTATTTTGATTTGATAGTCTAACATAAGGTTGGTTTAAACATAGGTATTTCAGTCCACAGAGAAGGCAATGAGAAGAGGAAGCAGGGAGCGATCTGATGAAAATGGACTTGATTACTGGAGTGCAGGGGCCACAAACTGAAGGGTGTGGTTAGCTATGAGAAATCTGAAGAGGTGGCGCAGATCTTCCTTTGGATCCTTAGGAGGGAGCAGAGGCCTGCCAACACCTTGATTTTGGACATCTGGACTCCAGAGCTGTTAGTGAACAAATGTCTGTTGGCTTAAGCTACCCTATTTGTGGTAATCTGTTACATTAGTCACATGTCACTCATAAACAGGTAAACCCTGTTATCCTCAGGGCAATAGGGAGTAACGGGCAGGTTCTTCGGCAGGGTTTGGCATTGTTCTATTTAAATGGTGAGAAGGAACCACTGTACCCTCCCTGTGGAGGATGGACTGTGGAAGTCACTGATGGAAGCTGGGAGACCAGCTATGGGAGGCTATTTCAGTAATTGTCAAGAGATGGTTTGAATTAGGTAAATGGCAAACCTGGAATTCAAATCTAAAAAACTTGACCAGTAAGGCAGTTGTGTAAATACTGATAACGGTTGTTTTGCCCGGTGTATTCTCCTGCCCTTACTTGAAGGAGGTTTAGATCTCCAGTGGTTTCACTTTCCTCTTTCTTGGCACCTTCGAGAAAAGGAACAGATAAGGTCCCTGGCTTCCCAAACACAGTACCCGGTTTTCCTTTACTCACATACCTGATATTTTGAAAAGTTTAGATTGCACACTCTATTTTAATATGTAATACTTAGTTTCTTCATTTTTATTAATCATCTACAGAAATAGGAATCAGAAGTGTTGAAATGAGATAAACTTGCCATAGTGAGTTAATATAACTCCTGAAACAAGACAAACTGAGCTAACAGCTATAATTCATTGCAATCCAACCTCTTATCCTACCTCCAAAGCTGCCTATGGAGACCCCAGATAGCTTGGTTTGTACAAGTGTCTACTAGTCTAGGGAGACATCACATGGATGTGAATAGATGCTTTTCATCAGATTATATATGTGCTATTTAAACATTAAGATGTTTATATATATGTATATGTATTATATATATAATAATTTAGACTAATAAGTGATAGACCCACTATTAGTAGGAGTATAACATATGAATGAGTGATGTGTAAGTAATGATATAGGAAGTTATATTTAGCTAATTCTTTCTATATGCCAGGAAGTCTTCTAGGCATTTAATGTACATTAACTCATTTAATCTTCCTAGTAATCCCCTGAGGCAGATAGATATTATTAGCAGTCTCTTCTCAGGTAAGCTCATCAAGGGAGAGAGAAATTACTTGTCTAAGACCACCCAACTGGAGAGTGGGAGAACTGAGATTTGAACTTCAGCCATCTTATTCCAACCTATGAAATGTTACAGTATAACATGATTTTGATTATCTTAAAAGTATTTACATTAGTCCATTTCAATCAATAATGAGCATGACATTTCCCTAAGTGTTAGAATCTTTGAAACAACTTCAAAGTTAGTCCTTGGAAGGAACTGAGTTCTATTTCTATCTGCATCTCCATCCTCTGTCATGGTCCCTGCTGTACAACCAGTGTTTTTTTGAATAAATAGCTAATTGAATGAGTGAATACTCATTAAAGCTGACTTTAATTTGAAGGCTACAAAAACTTGAAGGGGACTAATGTGCGACTACAAGATCCATAAGAAGAAGAAAATAAAATATAGAAAGAAACTACAGTCATTATGTTTTAGGAGAATTACCAGAGACATCTTCCGCACCCCTTACTAATCATTTCAGGGATCTTTGGGGACTTTTGAGTTTGTTTCTTTATTTGTATGGAAATATTAGTACCTGACCTTTCTCGTAGGTTTATGAACACTCAGACACCAATATGCCAAATATGATTTTGATTCTGAAATATATTCTTCCAAATTAAAAAGTATTTGGTACTAGACACTTGAAAAATTGCTTTCTGAACTTATGTGATACATTTTATATACTTTTCAGTAAGTATAAAATAGGAAAATAGAGGAAGGGAGGGGGAAGAGAGAGGTGATGAAAGAGAGAGCAAGAAGGAGAGTAGAGGAGAGAGAAAACAACAGGAGTTATATGGAATAAACCAATAATTATTCTAATTGCTTTAAGCCTGTATACTGTCAATTAATGTGTCCCATTTCTCATTACCCAAACAGTAAGCTGCTGACATTCCTACTACCTCACTAATTAATAAATCTTTTTCCAATGTAAGAATTCTAACATAATCCTTATTGTACTTTATTATTTAAAAGCCTTTCTTGCCCAGACTTCTATTTACATGATGTCTTTCTTGGGTCTTTTATCCCGTAGGCATTGTTTAGAATCCAGTCCACGCCTATTGGCTTGTTCTCACTAATCCTCATTTTCTCCTACCAGAGAGACCTCCCTCTCTCTAGCTCTGCACTGAAGCACCCAGAAGAACATGGGTCAACTGTGCATTTCCCATACTCCCTCTTCCCAGGTTAGAGAACGTGAAGAGAACGTGAAACACCACTATTTATCTCCTTGTCTCCTCTCTTTCTCTTTCTCTTTCCTTCCTTTTTTCCTTTTCCCTCTCCCCCAGCTCCTCCCCCCTTTTTCTCCCTCTCTAAATAGTGCTTATTTATCCTGGTCTGTTTATTTTAATTTATATGCTTGTTCTAAAATTAAGACATTTTTCTTTTTTCTCAAAATATGATAAATTCTCATGTAATGCCTTTCTCTTTGTGAAACCCTATCTAGACTTTCTAAAAGTCAAATACATTTTTATAACGTTTTCTTCTTCTACATAATTACTTTTTTCCTTCATATAACTCAATAGCTTAAAAAGCTTGGCTTCTCAACATAGAAATGAGCTTAAAATATGTGAGGTAAAAGAACTAGGAACTTTCTGCATTTGGTTTTGTGTAAAACAATGTATAAAAGATTTTATGAATGAAATAATTTTGATTTAAAAATTGCTAAATCAAAAGTTCTGATATTTATTTCTATGTTCATTATGGGGGGGGGGGAGTCCTTTACAGCTATTTAGCATAATGAAGAGATTTTTGTTTCAAGAACAGGAAAATGAATACTTATAACCTCAACTGTAAATTGAGAAATTGTATTAAATATTAAATGATTTTTCTTCTTTTGTAGAGAGAAAAAAATGTATCAGGATTTATTGCAGTCATTAAATAATGCATTAAAGTTACATTAAGAAACTTAGTTTCGCTTTATCCAAGTCTGAAATACTCCAAACTTTGGATACAAAAACCTTCCCTCAAGGCACATTTAGACTAAATATTCGTATCAACACAGAATCAGCAACATGGTTTTAAAAAAATATTTTACTCAAACAAGAACAAGCACAAGAGCAAGACAATTAACAACACAGAAAAACCAGAAGGAACTACAGACCAAAAAAAAAAAGAGAATTGCCAAGCTGATAGCCATTTTTAAATAAACAAATATAATAACTGAACATGTGTGCTAAAGCATTAAAAAAAGGAATTAAAGAGTATGTCACAATCATAAGATTAAGTGTGTGAAATACTTTTTATGCTCAATATTTCCTCAAAAGTTCATGTAAAAACCTGTTTTGGTAAATCAAATCATGTTACCTTGGTCTATGTTATTCTTTTAGTGATCTATTCACTACCACAAAAAAATCTTTGGCTTCAGAATGAAATAAAAATGACTGGGAAAGGTGAGTTTTTATGAAAGTTTATATTTAACATAAAAGGAATAACTTTTCCATATTGCATTGATAAGCATGTTCAAATCACGCAGCTCTCTGGATGGGCTGTGCAGAGCATACCCGCTCCGGCCTGATGTGAGCGGTGCTGACTGCCCTCCTGGCCATTGTGACAGGCAGTGCCGACTCGGCGCCTCCTGAGTCACCAGCTTGCCAGCCTGCATGGCTCAGAACTGGTGCATGAGGCAACCCCAGAGAGAAATCTTGGCAAGCAGTGGCCCACTTTCTGGTGATCACCTGTTGATTCATAGTAAATTTTTTGGCTATTTTCAACAATAAAAAAGAAAAACATTAAAATGGTTAACTTACCCTAAAATGGGAAAAACATATGTAGATAGAAGTATGCTGTCCTCTAGGCTTAGCTCCTTCAACGTTTGGGGCAGTTCTAAAGATTCCAGAAGATATAACAAATATGAGCCAATAGATTATTCATGGTATGTTGCTCATAGGAAATATGTCACCAAGTGTGAGATACGCCTCCATGAAGACCATGCTGCACTGGCCTGTATAGCTCTGCTTCTGTTGTCATTTCCATCCAGGTGTATGCCTGGTGGGGGTGTGGGGGTGGGGAGGGAAGATGAGGTCAGGATGGAAAAGTAGAAAAAATCCAGAGCTTGTCTATGAAATGACAGGTAAGAACAAAAGCAACAGTTGCTGTTTCTCTGACAGGCTTGAGAAAGATGATTTTTATAATCTCTGCATATACAACACATTTATTTCTTCATTTATTCCAGCTTTGGAGGCCCTTTCTCCCCCTAGCCATAAACTGAAAAATTATAAAAAATAAGCACAAAACCTCTAGCAATGCAAAAATTTCTTTCTTTCTCCCCTTGCTATGCTCCTGCTCTTCCACAGAAGTAACCACTATCAGCAGTCAATGCCCATCCTTCTACTTTTCATGCATTCATACATGTGCCCAGGCATACATACAGTTAGGGATAATTAACTACAGTGTGCATTTGCATATAAATACAAATATATAAATATTTATCTAAATTACTTTCAATAAAATCATATGTACGTTGTCTAATGAGTGTAGTGAGCTATACATTTCTGTTCATATAGAGCTGCTTAGTACTTTCATGGGCTTGTATATTATTAAAATATGCATATCCCATAATTTGTTAAGCATTTTCCTACTAATGCTTATTTTCCTGTTTTTTCCTATTATAAACAACAGTGCAAGAACACTCATATAAATATACATTTCTGTGTATTTGTGTATATTTCTCTATGGTTAACATAAGAATACACATTTTCAAGTCTGACAGATAACTGTCAACTTGTCAACCTTAAAAGCTGTACCAGACTAAAAAGCTCTACCATCAGCTGTGTGAGAGTACCAATTTTAATAGACTGCTTCATCATCCTAATTTATCATATTTTCCCTTCCAGTTCCATAATCTAATTAATGAAAATTGAAATCTTATGATCACGTTATTTGCATTACTGATTACTAATGAGAATGTAATTTTATCAGCTTATTGGCCATTAACATTTTTAACTGAGAATTCCTGCTTTTGTTCTCTTATCATTTTTCCTATTGTCATCTTTACTGTCTTACAAGGATTCTTTATATACAAATATTAAACATTTATTGCAATGTATGTATTTGTTGACCTGTTTCTTGACTTTTAACTATGATTATAATGAATTTCATGTTTATCAAGGCATATAAACTTAGGTGCCCAAATCTCTTCTTTTTAATACCTGTTAAAATTTCTGTCTCATTTAGGAAGGTCATAATATAGTAGACTTCTCGTCTGTTGGGCTATTTCCCAGCTCCTGTTCATCTGGTCCTGGCATCCCTATTTTCTTCGTGAAGGAAATCAGCTTGATGCTATATGGTTCAGTGAAACAGACTCCACTCTGACTCCACGGATTAGCACTAGTAGTAGACTTGGCCGGTGAATGAACTGCATTCCAAGACTCAAGAGTTGGAGCACATGACCCGGGCCAAGTAAGAGAAAGGGAAGTTTAATCGGGGGGCTTTTAAATAAAGAGAAGAAATCACTCCTTCCCTGGACTCCTCACCTACTTGAATATAAGCCTAGAGCCTTTTGTGGCTATCTTGTCAACCTTCAGTAGACCTTGCCTGGAAATACATCTGTCACAAAGGAAAGCAGTATATACAGAAAGATGTAGAGAAATACATTCCTGATGTCGCCGAAGCCAGGGCCTCTCTTACACTTTTTGGTTATGGGCGTGAATAGATTCATAAATGTAACATTTTTGAAATGCTGGTTTGAATAGAGTCCCATGCTGCTTTAGACTAAAATAAAAAGATCTAACACATTTTCCACGCAAATACGATTTTTAAAAAGTCTCCTAGACTTTCCTCTGTAGTTAAAAAATTTAACCATTTTTCATTATATTTACGTAACAAAGTCATTATAAAAATGTTAAGCATAAGCAATACACAGAAACATGGGAAAAAATATACTCAATTTCCTGAAAGCATCACTAATGCTTTTATAATGTCTTTTTATATGTCCTTCAGGATACCCCTGGCCATCCACCCACCCACCCACCCGCATATACTCATATTACTCTAGGGCTGTTACTTTTTGACTGCAGAATGGCATCCATATTTTTATTTTGGTATTATTTTTACTTATATCCATTCTACCTTCTTTTTCCCTCTACCTACCACGTAACAGATGTTAGCAAACAGGTGTGTACATTTCTCCATGTTCGTAATATTATTGATGTACACACATAAAATGGATTTTTGCATAACAAATACACTTCTCTGCATCTTGCTCTTCTTAAATGATAGTGTCCAATAAATACCTCCAATTAGTGATATAAATCATTCTTTATTTTTCATATATTATACTATTCTCCAGTAACCTGTACCACAACTTCTTTCCAAATATTTGACTTTTTAAGGAAAAGCCAAGATATTTTCCAGAATATGCTTACCATTTTACATTCTTATCAGTAATTAACAAGATTTACAACTGTTTCATCATCTTGCCAATGATTTGTTTGGCTTGGCTTTTTTATTTTAGACATTTTAAAAGGTACAGAGTAGTAACACATTATGATTTTAATTTGAAATTTTTAAATAATTATATTGAATAACATTTCAAATGCTAATTTTCCAAGTTATATTTCTTATTTGAAAATTTTAAATAATTATATTGAATAACATTTCAAATGCTAATTTGCCAAGTTATATTTCTTCCTTAGTGAAAAGAAAAAAAATATTTCTATTCAACATTTTGCCCACAATCTAATCATGTCGATGGTTTTCTTATTGAGTTTTGTAGTTTCTTTATATAAAAATATGAGCTCAGAATATGAGTTCCTTCTCAGATATACAATAATTTCTTCAAGTTGTGACTTATATTTGCATTTTACTAACAGTGATTTTTAAAGACCAATAGTTCTTACTTTTCCCACAATGCAATCTATCAATTGTTCTATTTATTTTTAATAATAAAAATAAAAATTTAATAATAAATTTATTTTAAATATATTAATTTAGTAAGAAATCAGTGATATATAAATTTAATAATAAATTAATATATAAATGTGTTTTTAATAATGTAATGTAATATTTAACTTATAAATAATAAAAAATGATCATTTTAAATTTAAATAATAAATACATAAATAAATCATTTGTATTTATTATGCTTAGAAATTTTGGCCTGGTGCTAGGTCACAAATATTTTCTCCTCTACTTTCTTCAAGAAGTTTGGGCTTTATATTTAAATCCATGATCTATGTTACATTAATTCTGGTAAGTGATACAAGGCATGGTTTATTACCCTTCCTACGTGTTCTTGGATTTAATTACTAGTGTAAATTATCTTGGCTGATACCTTTCTTTGTAGGAAGAATTTTAACTACAAATAATTGATTTAGAGCTATTCAGTTAATATATTTCTTCTTGAATGATCTTTGGTAGTTTTTATCTTTTAATTTATTCACTGCATCTAATATTTAAGTGGGCATTTTTTGCTATTATAATACTGATGGGTCTTGCTTTTTTATCCATTTTGACAATCACTGATTACTAACTAAATAGCTTATATCATTTAATATGATAATTGTCATGGTTGGTTCTAAATCTACCATTTGCTAATTGTTTCTATTTCTCCTATTCCTGTTCTACTTTTGTGCCTTGTAATGAATTCTTTTGGCTTTATTAATGTATTTTATGATTCTATTTTTTTTCTTTATTGAATGAGCTATAACTTTGTTTTAATGTTTGCTTATGTTTATATTATGTTTTAATGTACCACAGTCTACTTTTAAATGATATCATACCACTTCACATACAGTGTAAGAACCTTACAACAGTATACTTTCATTTTTCCTCTACCAGCCATTGTGTCATTATTGTTATATGTTATAAACTCACAATACAGTATTATGTGTTTTATTCAAACAATTACCATTTGGAAATTTTTTAACATAATAAGAAAAACATTTATTTATATTTGGAAATCTTCATTCCATTGTATATATCCAAATTGTAATCTGGTGTCAATTTTACTTCTTGAAGATTTTCCTTTAACTTGTCTTGTATTTCAGTTTGTAGATATTATTTCTTTTGGTCACTGAATGTATGATGATGTTTTTATCTCACTTTTTTTTTAAGATACTACTTCAGGCATAAAACTCTATATTAATTATTTCTGTTTTGTTTTTCTTCCAGTACTTTAAAGGTACTGCTCTACTAACTTCCGTCTTGCCTTTTATCCTATAAGAAATCTGTTACTTTTATCTTCTCTGCTATGTATGTACTATATGCATTTCATGACAACTTTTTGATGTTTCTTTATCATTGGTTGTAAGTAATATAATTATGATATACCTGTGTATAACTTTCGTCATGTCGTGTGGCCAGTCCATTTAGCTTCTTGGACTTTTCATTAAATTTGGACCATTTTCGACCTTTACTTTTCCTAATATTATTCCTGTCTTCCCCCATTCTCCCAGCTCTTTCTGGGACTCTAACTACATTTATAGTAAGCTGCACAAATCTGTCCCCTGACTCAATGATACACAACTTGTTTTTTTCATTCCTCTCTCTCTATTTTGGTTCTATGTCACGGTCTTCAAGTTTATTGATCTGTAATCGTTCATTATTCTGCAGTGTCCAATCTGCATTCATCTTACCCAGTGCATATTGTATAACAAACATTATAATTTTCATCTCTGGAATTATATTTGTTTCTTTTTTATATTTCTGTGTTGTACTTAACACGCTCTCTTTTCCTCTAGCCTCTTACAGATGCGGTTCTAATAAATATTGTAATGTTACTGATACTAATTCTACAATCTGTGTGTTTGGTTTAATTTAGATTGCTTGGTTGATTTTTCTCCTTATCATTGGTCACATTTCCTGCTCTATTACATACTTGGTCATTTTTTAATGGACACCTTATGTCTGCATACCTCTGTATCCCAATAAATGGTGCTAAGCTTTGTTCTAGGACAGTTAAGTTACCTGAAAATAGTGTGGCATTTTCCTGTCTTGCATTTAAGTTTTGTCAGGAAGGATCAGAACAGTTTACTCTAGGACCAATTTGCCCCCACTACTGGAGCAAATCCCTTCTGAGTACTTACCCAATGACTGCAAAGTATGAGGATTTCTGCTCTGTGGAAATAGGAACTATATACTTTGGCTCTGTGTGAGCTCCGAGACGGGTTGCTCTCTGTCTATTTTAGATGGTGTTTCCTTGGCTTCAGGTAGTTTGTTCACCATACAAACTGATCAGGACATGGCTGAAGACTCCAGGAGGACCCACATTCTTCTCTCTGTGCAGCTTTGTCAGCTCAGGATTCTGCCCTGTGAACTCTAGCTTCTTGTCCTACCTAGACTCTCAACACCTTCTCCTCAACTCAGTGAAGAGTGGCATCCTCTGCCCGGGTTTTACCTCTCTGTGATGCAGCCAGGAGCTTCTCTCCAGACAGTGTACTGTGGCAATTATAGGGCTGGCCCTGTTTGTTTACCATCTCTGAAGGAACACTGTCCTTAATTGCATAATCTCCAATGCCTTGAAATGTGTTGTTTTACGTATTGTGTCCATATATACAGTTGTTTGAGCTGAGAGTGTACATTCAGAGGCTTTTACTCTCTCTATCTTGGTTATATGCATAAGTTTTTATAGGGACGTTTCCAAGATTGAAAGGTGAAAATCCCAAGAGTTACTATTGGAATCAAATGTATTCTCACTGTTAAATATTCATGTAAGTTAGTGTAAAGAGCTCTAAGAAGCATATATAACTTTAATACAACTCCTCTAAATTTTATGTACAATGTTCTTATAGGCCAGTTTATTCTAAGTCAGCAAGGAAGCAACAACCAGTATTTTAGTGTAATAAAGATGTAAATGCACATCCTAATGAATAGAGTAGGTTTGGGCTAGGCAATTTGGAATTATGTAAGTGGAAAGAATAAAGGATATTTTCCCCTAGTATTTTATGGAGAAGAAGAAAAGGAGACTAATTAAGGGGGATGATAAAAGTTAAGCTGTGATTTCTTTTTCAAAAGAAATCTATTAAAAGAAAAACACTTAATTGGAAAGCTTTTTCTAAAATTACCAGCTTCCAATCCTGGAATTTATCAAATTTTAATGTATTTTCTACTTAATGTCATTATAAATAAATCCTTGAGAAAACTTCAAATTCACTAACAGGGTGTGCATTTTTATTTATTTTCACTGTTTTTCCTTTTTATACTTTGGACTGTGGTTCCATAAATTTTGAAGAAAAATACGAAATTGCTATTAAATGTGGAACTCTGCTGTTCTTTAGCAAGTCATATATTCCTATAAAGGACAAATAATTGGAAATTCTATTTAGCTTTTCAATATTTTTATCTGCTTGGTAATTTAATTATAGTACTCTATGCTTGGTGCTTTGTGTTTTTCTTCAGTAAGCAATCCATTTATCTTTATTAACTTATTTATATAGGGAATATGTTTTCATGGAGAAGACCAAGAAAACAAGAGCATTCAATTTCATAAAGTTTCATTATTAAGTGCTTAAACTTTCTGAAACCAAAATGTATAATGTCTTTTTTTTAGAGAAATCAGAAATATTAAATTAGGAAATTAAAACTCAGGAAAGACCTAAAAGCTAGTTTTAAGCTTCTGAGTGGACTAGCATATTTCTAGCTGCCCCTAACGAAATATTTCTGTTTTCCCATTACACTTAAACAAAACAAAAGAAACAAAAATGAGCAACCTAAGATAGAAAACTAGTTGAGAATTACAATGATCAGTAACAAAATTGGGCACCCATCCCCCACAATCCACCAGAGGAGGAGTAAGGAAAGAGGTAAAGCCTGGTTTCTTCCCACCTTTCTGTTTACCTTGCCCTGTAGCACTCCAGTTCTTGGGCCTCCATGAACATCTTTACCATGTTAGGGAAATTCTCTACTTCTGCTTTGCTGACAATTTTATTAGGAATGGGTGTTGGATTTTGTGAAATGCTTTTGCATGAATTGATCTGATTATATGAATTTTTATTAGTCTCTTGATATGATGGGTTCATTTAATTGATTTTTGAATATTGAAATGCTCCTGCATACCTGAAGTAACTCTTACTTAGTTTTAGTATTTTTTTATACATTATTGGATTCCATTTGCCAACATTTTGTTGAGGTGTTTTACATGTATGTTGGTGAAAGATGGTAATCTTTAGTTTTCCTTTCTTGCAAGATTTTTATTTGGTTATATTTTTAGGATAATGCAGGCCTCATAGAATGACTTAGAAAAGGTTTGCTCTGCTTCTATCTTCTGGATAAGACTGTGGAGGATTGGTATCATTTTTTCACTAAATATTTGGCAGAATTCATAAGTGAAATCTTCTAGACCTATTGCTTTCTATTTTGGTAGGTTATTAGTTAATTGCCATTGTGGCCTGAGAACATACTTTGTATGTTTTGTGTTCTTTGAAAGTTTGTTTTATGGCCAGAATGTGATCTGCTCTATTCAATAGTCCATATGATCTCTAGGAAAACATGTCTAGTGTATTCTGTGATTGCTGGATAGAGGATTCTTTAAATGTCAATTAGATCAAGTTGATTGATAATGCTTTTCAGGTCAACTTTATCCCTACTTGTTTTTTGTCTACTTGGTCTATCAGTTACTGAAAGAGGTGCTAAATTACACAATTATAAAATGGGATTTGCTTATGTCTCCTTTCACTTCTGTTTTTATTTTTGTATTTTGATATTCAGTTGTTAGGTGCATAGAGATTTAGAATTTTCTTGGAGAACTGACCCTTTCATTATTATGTTCTTATCTCTGATAATTATAATTCTAAATTCTGTCTGGAAATAATGTAGCTACTCCAGCCTTCTGTTTATTAGTGTTATATTAGTGGTATTTTTTCTCTATCCCTTTACTTTGGACTTCTGTGTGTCCTTATATTTAAAGTATATTACTTGGAGGCTGTGCTGTTTTCAGTAGTGTTATGCATACAATATTTTGCTTAAGGAAACTCATTTAACTGGGGTAAATATGAACAGAACAAGTTTCTATATGAAATGACAAAAGAATTTAGTCCACAGTTGGCAAAGTATTTGATCAATTATTATGGAAATCTTTTGTGGCAACAAATCTAGAAAAAATAATACCCCCAGTTGAAGATTTTTTTTGCCTGTTTCAGCTAGCTAACCTTCTGCAATTAAATGAGAATTCAAAATTACTCCTCTTGCCAATATTAATCTCACCATTATTATCACCTTAGTTAATATTATCTATATTAACATTTTGACAGTTAAATATTCACTTCAGCACCTTCCATTGTAATTTTGAATCATTATTCTCCCTTTTTAATTTAACAGCTCAACACTTTTCCATGTCTTGACTATTGTAAATTATGCATATATGAGTGTGGGGGTGCAGATATCTTCAAGTAAGTGTTTTGTTTTCTTCAGATAAATCCTCATAAGTGGAATTGCTGGATTGATGAAAGGTCTATTTTCAAGTTTTTAAGGAAACTTCATACTGTTTACCATAGTAGTTGCACCAATTTACCTGCCACCCAGGGAGCACAATTGTTCCCTTCTCTCCACATTGTCTCTGATTGTCACTTATTCCTTATCTTGTTGCTAATAGCCATTCTAACAGATGTAAGGGATGTCTCATTATGGTTTTGATTTGCATTTCCTTAAGATTAGTAACCCTGAGTAATTTCTCATATGCCTGTTGGTCTTCATGTATTGTTTGGAAAATGTTTATTCAGATACACTGAGTAAACATTTTTTAATTGGATATTTCCCTCTGTAAAGTTGTATACATTCTTTAATTATCTTAGATACTAATTCTTTATCACATGTATCATTTGCAAATATTTTCTCCCATTCAGTGGGTTGCTTTTTCATTTTGTTGATGGTTTTCTTTGCTGTGCATAAGCTCTTTATTTTGATGTAGTCTCATTTGTTTATATTTGTTTTGTTTTACTTGTATTCAATGTCAAATAAAAAAAATGATATCCATCATCTGATATCAAAGAGCTTACCACCTATGTTTTCTACTAAGAGGTTTAAAGTTTCAGGTCTTATTTTCAGGTTTTAAATCCATTTTGAGTTAATTTTTGTGTATGGTTTAAGACAGGTGGTCCAGTTTAATTCTTTTGCCTGTGGTTATAAAGTTTTCCCAACACCATTTATTGAAGGGGCTATCCTTTCCCTGTTCTGTATTCTTGTCTCCCATGCCATAAACTGATTATATATGCATGGTTTTATTTCTGGGCTTTCTATTCTGCTCCATTGATTTATGTGTCTGTTTTATACCAATGTCATAAACATATTGGTATGGACATCTTTACAATATTAATTTTCTAATCCATGAGCATGAAATATCTTTCTATGTATTCATGTCTTTTTTTTTTCACCAATGTCTTATAGTTTTCAGTGTACAGATTTTTCACCACTTTGGTTAAATTTATCCCTTGGTGTTTTATTCATTTTGATGCAATTGTAAATGGGTTAATTTCTCCTTATAGATTGTTAGTATATAGAAATGCAAGAGATTCATGTCTATTGATTTTATATCCCATAACTTTACTGAACTAGTTGATTAGTTCTAACAGTTTTTTGGAGGAGTCTTTTGGGTTTCTTGTGTATCACATCATCTGAAAATAGTGATAATTTTAATTCTTCCTTTCTGATTTGTTTGACTTATATTTCTTTTTCTTGCCTAATTGCTATGGGTAGGATTTGTAATATTATGGTGAATTAAAGTGGCAAGAGTTGGCATCCTTGTCTTGTTCTTAATCTTAGAGGAAAAGCCTTCAGTTTTTCACCATTGAGTATGATGTCAGCTATGGGCTTGTCATATATAGTCTTATTTATATTAAGGTACATTACCTACTTTGAGGAGAATTTTTATCATAAGTGGATGTTGAATTTTGTCAAATGTTTTTTGAAACAACATGAGTTTTTATCTTTCATTTTGTTAATATCATGATTGATTTTGTGGATGTTGAACTGTCCTTCCATCCCTGGAATAAATCGCACTTCATCTTGGTGTACAATCTTTTTAATGCACTGTTAAATTACTTTGCTAATATTTTCTTCAGGAATTTTGCATTATAGCATCAAAATATTGGATGATAATATTCTTTTTTGTGGCCTCATGAATGATTTTGGAAGTGTTCCCTCTCTGTCTACTTTTTGGAAGAGTTTGAGATGGATTGTTATTAACTTTTCTTTGTTTTGTAGAATTCACCAGTGAAGCCATCTGGTCCTGAACTTTTGTTTATTGGGAGGTATTTGATTACTTGCATGTTTCTAGGAATATATACATTTCTTCTAGGTTGTCCAATTTGTTGCTATATAACTATTTACAATAGTCTCTTATAAAGATTTCTCTTTTTCTTTTTTGTGAGTCTAGCTAAAAGTTTGCTAAAAGCTTGTCAATATTATCTTTTCCAAAAATAGCTCTTCTTTTCATTGATCTTTTTGATTGATTTTTAAGTCTCTATTCATCTATTTATGCTGTAGTCTTTGTTATTTCCTTTCTTCTACCATTTTTGGGCTTCATTTGATCTTCTTTTTCTTGTTCTTTGAGGTACGCATTGACCCCTATAACTTTCCCTCCTAGAACTGCTGTTGCAGTATGTTGAAAGTTTTAGTATATTGTATTTCCATTTTCATTACCCCTGAAGGTATTTAATTTCTTCATTGATTCACTGGTTGTTCAGTACCATGCTGTTTAATCTCCACATATTTGTGAATTTTCCAGTTTTCTTCTGTAATTGGTATGGAGTTTTATACCATTGTGTTTGAAAACATGCTCAATATGACTTCAATATTAAACTTGTTAAAAGTTTTTCAATGGCTTAGCATCTGATTTTTCTTGGAAAATCTGTTCCAGGAAATTTTTACATGTCACAAGAATGTGTATTGTTGCTTTTGGATGTGATGTTCTGTAACATCCACCTGGCCTAATGTGTCATCTAAGGCCAATGTTTCCTTATGGCTTTTCTGTCTGGATTATCTATCTATTGAGGTAAGTACAGTATTAAAGTTTCCTATCACTGTAATGTTATTTATTTCTCCCTTTATGTCTGTTAATATTTGCTTTATATATTTAGGTCCTCCTATGTTGGATGTTTACATAATGATAAAGGGGCTCATCCAAAAGAGATAATATAACATCTGGATTGAGCTTCTCTCTTATTATATATTTTGTGTTAAAGTCTGTTTTATCTGGTGTAAGTAACCCAGCTTTCTTTCCATTTCCATGTGCATCATGTATCCTTATAACTGAGGTGTATCTCTTGAAAGCAGAATTTAGATGAGCCCAAGAAGGTCCACAGCAAGACACATAATAAGTAAAATGTCAAAGATCAAAGACAAAATAGAATCCTAAAAGCAGTAAGAGAAAATTAATGAGGTACCTACAAAGCAAACTCCATAAGGCTATCAGTTGATTTTTCAGCAGTAACTCTACAGACGATAAGGGATTGTCATCCCTATTCAGAGTGCTGAAAGAGAAAGACCTACAACCAAGAATACTCTACCCAACAAGGTTTCATTCAGAACAGAAGGAATGATACTTTTCCAGATAAACAGGTTAAAGGAGTTCACCACCTCTATGCGAGCCTCACAGGAAATGTCAAGAGGACTTCTTTAAGAGGAAAAGGAAATGCCATGACTATATACAAGAAAATTATGAAAAGAAAATTTTCACTGGTAAAAGCAAACAACAAAAGTAGTAAACCAATCACTTAAAAGCTAGTATGAAGGTTAAAAGATAAATAAATCAACTACTTCTAAAAATTTAAGGGGGTCATTAAATAAAACCTCTTAAGACATACACATAAAACATATAGGAAGGGGAGTTTAGTACTCTTAGAAGGCATTCAAACTTAAGTGACTTTCAAGTTAACATAGAATTCTAGATATGTAAGACATTGTATATAAGCCACATGGTAACCACAAACCAGAAACGTATAAGACACACACACACACAAAGAGAAAGGAATCCAACCAGTTAGTAAAGAAAGTCATCATACACAAAGGAAGAGAACAAGAGAAGAATGGCAACAACAACTAGAAAATATTCAACAAAATGGCAATAAATTCAGACCTATCAATAATTACTTTAGATGTAAATGGACTAAATGTTCCAATAAAAAGTCAGAAGGTGATTGAATAGATAATAAAATATAACCCATCTACATGCTGCCTACAAGAGACTCACTCAGATCTAAAGACACTAAGAGTGAAACTAAAGGGATGGAAAAAGATATTCCATGCAAATAGAAATAAAAAACACTGGCATAGCTGTACTTTTATTGCAACAAATAGACTTAAAACCAATGACTGTAAAAATGGACAGTATAATGATTAAGAGCTCAATTCAGTAGGAAGATATAATAATTATAAATATCCATGCACTCAACAGAGGAACACTTAAATACATAGAGTAAATCTTAACAGACTTGAACGGAGAAATTGACAGTAATACCATAGTAGTACGGGACATTAACACCCCATTTAGTTCAATGGATTGATAACCCAAACTGGAAATCAATAATAAACTATGGCTTTGAATGACACATTAGGCCAAATGGACCTACTAGATATACATGGAACATGACATCCAAAAAGAGCCTAATACTCATAATTTTGAGTGCACACATAGAATATCTGCCAGGATAGATCACATATTGTTAGGCTACATGACAAAAAATTTAGGAATACTTAAATCATACCAAGCATCTTTTCCAACCACAACAGTATGAAGCTGGCAAAAACAAACATAAACATGTGGAGGCTCAAGAGTATGCTACTGAACAACCAGTGAGTGAATGAAGAAATTAAAGAGAAATTCAAAAATTATTTGGAGAATAAGGGAAAAGAGACACACCAAAGCAAAATCTTTGAGGTGCAGTGAAAGCAGTTCTAAGAGGGAAGTTTATAGCATTACAGGGTTATATCAAGAAACTAGAAAAATCTCAGTTTAACCCTATGCCTAAAGGAACTAGAAAAAGAAGAACAAACAAAGCCCAAAGTTAGTAGAAGGAAGGAAATAACAAAGATCAGAGCAGAAAGAAATGAAATATAGAATAACGAAGAGCAAAGACTTAAAATCACAAATGAAAGAAAAGTTACAACTCTCACTACAGAAATATAAATAATTATAAGAGATTACTAAATTATATACAACAAATTGGACAACCTAGAAAAAATGGATAAATTCCTAGAAACATGCAATCTCCCAAGACTGAATGAGGAAGAAACAGAAAATCTGAACAGACCCATCACTACTAATAAAATTGAAGCCATAATAAAAAAAAACTCCCAACAAAGTCCACTACCAGATGGAGAATTCTACCAAACATTTAAAGAAGAGTTAATACCCATCCTCAAACTATAATGAAAAACTTGAAGGAAGTCCAAAATCATTCTGTGAGGCCAGCATAACCCTGATACTAAAACCAGACAAACACTACAAAAAAAATTACAGACCAGTATACCTGGTGAATATGGATGCAAAAATCCTCAACAAAACTTAGCAAACTGAATTCAAAAATATATTTAAAAGATCATTCACCATGACCAAATGAGATTTATTCCAGGGGTGCAAGGATGATTCAACATCTTGAAATCAAACAATGTGACATACCACATTAACAAAAGGAAGGGCAAATGAAATCACAATAGATGCTGAAAAAGCATTTGAAAAATTCGGCACCCATTCATGATAAAAGCTCTCAACAAAATGAGTATAGGGGGAACATACCTCAATATAATAAAGGACATATATGACAGACCCACAACTAACATTATATTCAACCTAAGTTGAGTATCAGGAACAAGACCAGGATCCCAATTCTCATGTCTTTTATTCCACATAGTGCTGCAAGTCCTATCCATAGCAATCAGAAAGAAAAAGGAATAAAAGGCATCCAAATTGGTAAGGAAGAAGTAAAGTTGTCATTATTTGCAGGTGACATGATACTGTATATAGAAAACCCTAAAGACTCTATCAAAAAAAATTAGAATAAATGAATTCCGTAAAGTTGCAAGACAGATATTGATATACAAAAATCTGTTGTGTTCCTATATACAAATAATGAACTAAGAAAGAAATTAAGAAATCAACCCCATTTTCAATTGCATCAAAAAGAATAAGATACCTAGGAATAAATTTAATGAAGAAGGTGAAAGACCTGTGCTCTGAAAACTGTAAGACATTGATGGAAGAAATTGAAGAAGGCACAAATAAATGGAAAGCTCTTTCATGCTTATGATAGGAAGAATTAATATTATTAAAAAACCACACTACCCAAAACAGTCTACATACTCAATGCAATCCTATCAAAATGCCAATAGCACTTTTCACAGAACTAGAAAAAAAAAATCCTAAAATTTGTATGAAACCACACACACACACACACACAAAAACCTGGAATAGCCCAAGCAATCTTGAGAAAGACAAACAAAGCTGGAGTATCGTGCCCCCTGATTTCAAACTATCCTACAAAGCTATGGTGATTAAAAGTGTATGGTACTAGCACATGATCAGATACGTAGACCAAAAGAACAGAATAGAGAGCTCCAAAATAAACCCATACCTATATGGTCAATTCATAAATGACAAAGGAGACAAGATTATACAATGGGGAAAAGACAGTCTCTTTAATAAATTGTGCTGGGAAAACTGGAAGGCTACATTCAAGAGAATGAAGGTGGATCACTGTCTTACACCATATACAAAAATAAACTCAAAATGGATTAAAGACCCAAATATAAGACCTGAAACCATAAAACTCAGGTCATAAACTTTTGTAATTTTTTCTGGATAGGTTGCCCCAGGCAAGGGAATCAAAGCAAAAATAAACAAGTGGGACTATATCAAACTAAAAAGCTTCTTCACAGCACAGCAAAAGAAACCAACAAAACAAAAAGGTAATCAACTGGATAAGAGAGTATATTTTCAAATGATATATATGACAAGGGACTAATACCCATAATATATAAAGAATTCATACAACTTAACACCAAAAAAAACAAACAAACAAATAACCCAATTAAAAAATGGCCAGAAGACCCAAAGAGGCATTTTTCCAAAGAAGACATACAGATGGCCAACAGTCACATGCAAAGATGCTCAACACCAGGAATCACCAGGAAAATGCAAGTGAAAACCACAATGAGATATTACCTCATACCAGTCAGAATGGCTAATATCAACTAATCAAGTGTCAGCTAGGATGTAGAGAAAGGGAACCCTCCTACACTGCTGGTGGGGCTACAAATTTGTTCATTCACTGTGGAAAGCAGTATGGAGATTTCTCAAAACACTAAAAATAGAAATACCATATGACCCAACAATTCCACTTTGGGGAATTTACCTGAAGAAAAATCACTAATTGAAAAAAGACATATCTACTTCTATGTTTACTGAAGCATTACTTACAATAGCCAGATTAGGAAAACAATCTAAATGTCCATCAATAGCTAAATGTATAAAAATGACATGGTACATATATATATATATATATATACAGAGTGGAATATCAGTCAGCCGTTAAAAGAAATCTTGTTAATTGTGATACTATGGGTGCATCTAGAGAGTGTTATGCTAAGAGAAATAAAAAGACAAATACTGTGTGATTTCATTCATATGTGGAATCTTAAAAACAAAACACAATAAATAAAGTTGAAACAGACTCAAACACAAGAAACAGATTAGTGGTTGCCACAGGTGATGTACATGGATGGATGGTTGAAATGGGTGAGGGGAAAAAGACAAAAAATAAAATAACTTTCTGGAGGTGGGAAGATTAAACTGGATTTTCTGGTGGGCCGGATGTATTCACTATGGTCCTTGTCAGAAAAGGAGATTTGATGACGGGCATAAACAAGAGCCAAGGAAGGTGGTGACCTCTAGAATGTGAAAGGGGTAAGGAACGGATTTTCCCCAGGAGACTCCAGAAGGAGTCAGATGGTCTGACACTTTGATTCTGGCCTCATTTTGGACTTCTCACCTCCAGAACTGTAAGAGAATAAATCACTGTTGTTTTAAGCCAAAAAAAGAAATAGCCAAAAAAGAAATAGTTATTGTTAGAGGTCCAAACATGATGTTAGAGTTTTCTCACTTTGCTCCTTTCTATGGGATAGATCCAGTTTAATCCCCCATGAGCCTTCTCCAAGTATGTTCACAAATTTTATTTTGGGCCCAACAGCAACTAGGCCCTAAAATAGGCACGCAAAATTTCCTTGTCTCATGCCAATATTCAACGTATTCCCTGACCCTTCATATTCACACTGGAAATATGATTTTCCTTCAGTGGATATTCCCCTTCTTGCCCACAGAATATCTCTCCTGCCATTATGTTGCATAGAATGCATTTCCAGTAGTATTATGGTATATTTCTGAAAGATTGGGTTATCAAGTCTTAATTATACTACATATTAGGCACAATTAATCTTGCTCAGAAAGTATTGAACCAATGTCAGATTTTATTTCCAGTCTTTCTATACTCTCATTAATATAAGGTTTAAAAAACCCTGATCTTCACATGAGTTTTTGTGTTGGCATAAGGGCTATACAAACGTTTGCATAAGATACACACATACACTTCTATAAAACAAACACTTTGGGGATATAACAAATATTTAGTGGGAAAAAATATCTAAATTTCAGTAGCATTTTATGCTAAATACACTCACGTATAAATAATTAGACATACCTAGGAACTGATGACTCTGAAAAATATGCCCCTATAATATTTCCCTGCATTTAAGTCATTCCAAGAACAATAGCAGGTACTATACTCAACATTTGAAAGTCAAAGATATAATAAAGAGATGTGTCCTAGACATAGAGGCTCTTGGCTACCAAGATTAAATTGCAGTTATTATCCTAGAAAATAGGAACCATTCACAACCTCTAAATGGAATTTTCATTCTATTTAAGTAGAACTCAACGCTCAGTTCTCATCAGCACAGCGTCACATTATACACGTTGATTACTTTTCTCAAGCTTTCCTTCTGCTTCTGAGGATTGCTGCGTTTTCTGTGCTCCTTTCCTTACCTAATTCCTTTCATATATAATCACTTATCACTTAATGTAAGGTATAATCCTCGATTGAAAGCGTACCAGCATTAAAGTATAACATCTGGCAATGTGACTGGAGGTGTTAATTATAAAGCAACAACATAAAAGGATATTTAAACATAAAGGACTTAGTGGATATCCTAGATACCATCTATCTATCACCTGCCTGATATTTTAGTACTTTCTGCCTTAATGTTTATAGCTCCTCAAGCTGCACAACTAACTTAATGAAGTTCTGTCAGCAAGTATGTGCCCATCACTTTTTAAGTGGGAAGTATTGTGAAATGGGTTGTACTTACACAAATGACAGAGATATAGGGTTTATCATAAATGAGATCATAGTTTAAAAGGAGACATGTGATTACAGAAAAGTAGTTACATATAATTATATACTGAACATGGGGGGAAATACTAACAGAAAGTACAAGCTGTATGTAGGGCAGTATGGAGCATAGCAGGATAAACAAATTCATCTGTGAACACTCCTAGTCTTCCTCTTTGTCAGTTCAGTATTTCTCCTTTTCTCACCTTCTACAGAGAAAATACATTTCATTCTTTTGTGATGGTTTCCCAAGAGGAAAATCTGTTAGAACAAAATATATAAATTCTCAAGGATGACATCTGTCATGGGAAAGGTGAAATGCCTGAGTAATTTCCATGATTCTGAACATTATGCAGAAGACAAAGTGTGATTGGACTGATATCACTATCAGTCCAATATCAGGCTGAAGGTATTTTGGATGAGAACAAACAAAAGCGTCATTTCAAAATAGGAGCTTCTGAGCCCCAGGGATTCCAGATACCAGATAATTTATGAAAGCTGCTTTATTTAAGACTGACTGTATGTAAACCGTTGGACTTTCTCAAGCATTTTAGAGATCTGAGTAATGCTGGAACCTCCTCTGTGATCCATGAGCTCTGAATGTGACTCTACCATAGGACTTGAAAACAGACTCATGCACTTTGAGGTGTTGCAGAAGCATGAGTGGGCTTTTTGTGATTAGCAGTACATGTATTTAAGCAGGAGTGATATATATTGGAAGGATATGGGCATAGGGATGGGATGTATGGTGAGAAGTAGAGAGAAAGGAGAGATTGTGAAATGCTTGAATAGACAAGATGAAGGTAGAGCACAGGAGCAAAACAGAGAGATATCTGAGACTCTCCACTGAGCCTACTGTACTGGCTCTCCAAAGTCTTTATGCAATGCTTCAGGACTATGGAAGATCTAGCAAGATGGAGGAAGATGAGAGTAAGGCTGGAGAGCAAGGAAAATTCCCCAGCGATCCAAACTCTGACAACCAGAATGTAAAACAGAAAAAATGTATCATGCTTTACAAGGGTGGCACCCGAGCTGTAAAGCAAAAAGAAATCACTATGGAGTCTTATGAGTTCTAAGAACAATAGCAGGTACTGAAGAATAAGCCTCACTAAAGAAGTGTCATGATTCATGACTTCAAAATAGTTACATCTAGTGGTCATATGAATCTAACTAAACCTGCAAGCGTTTAAACCCAAATCACCACAGATTAACTTTATTCAGCTCTATGCCTAGAGTTTTGACATGACAACACCAAGGTGCCTTTTCCTGAGGATAAATATTACTTAAGTTCCCATTATTCTTTTATACAAAATGTCAAGCAATTAGAAAAATATTACAAGTCATGATAAGAGAAAAGGAAATATTACACATGATCAAAGGAAAACGTAGTGAATAAAAGCAGGCTTCACATTACCCAGATGAGATTTTTAAAGTAGCTATTAAATGTTAAACATGAGTTAACAGGTGGGAAATTTCATTAAAGATAAATGAAAACTCCCCTCCCCAAAAGAAACAACCAAATGAGAGTAGTATCTATGAAAAATAGTATGTCAGAAATAACAATTCATTTGATACTTTTAACAATAGGTTGAATACAACACAAGATATTCATGAATTAGAAATGATAAAAAGGAAAGTAGAAAGGATCAAAATTAAAGAAAATGTAGCATGGTATCTGAGATCTCCAGATATTATCAGATGAAATATAAAATGTAATTGGAATGCCAGAGAGAAGTTAATAACTGAGATTTTGAAAAATTTATCAAAGAAATCAATCTGCAAGTCCAAGGACCCAGGGAATCCAAAACAAAATAAATACAAGAAAAACCAAATTTAGGCATATTGTAGTTACATTGGTTAATAGGAAAGATAAACTTTTCAAAATAGCTAGATTGAAGAGGATTCTATTACATAAAGGGATACAGTTATAGGACAGATGGATGACTCTACACTTAAAATGGCAGACGATAAAACAGGTTGAAATGTTTTAAGTTATTGCAAAAAAAAACTTAGAATTCTATACAGAGCAGGATTCTCTTCAAAATGAAGAAAAATAAAGACATTTTAAGAAACACAAAAATAAGAGATACTGTCTTCAGCAGACATACATATCCAGATAGAATATGAAAAGTAACTCAGCAAAAGGAGATAATATCACATTGAAACCTTAAGCTACATAATGGAATAGAGTGGTTATAGGTACATAAAAAAAAATTCCTATGTATATGTATTTTCAAAAGTAACTTAAAACTTTAGGCAAATATTATAATTTCATAAGTAAAACAAATGACAATAGCACCATAAAACATAAGTGAGGTGTAGAATTAACTATTATTCATGATATCAAAATTAAATTACAAGATGAATACTGAAATCTTTAGAGATGTTTAGTAATCAATACTAGAAACAAAGAAATATAGCTAAGAAAAGACAATAGAGGATATAAAATAGAATGCTAAAAAAGTATTCAATATACCTAAAAGGAGTCCAGAACATAGGAATAAAGAACAAAACAAAAATGGGAGAAATACAAAACAAATACCAAGATGTTTGATTTAAAGCAAACCCTATCAGTCCTTATTTAAGTTTAAATGACTACATATTTGTCATAAAGGACTGAGATATTTTTTTAAGTTTATTTTGATATCATTAATCTACAATTAAATGAGCAATATTATGGTGATTACACTACCCACTTCATCAGGTCCCCCCCACCAACCCCATTACAGTCACCGTCCATCAGCATAGTGAGATGCTATAGAGTCACTACTTGTCTTCTCTGGGTTGTACAGCCCTCCCTGTGCCCCCCTAACATTACATCTGCTAATCATAATGCCCCTTTTTCCCCCTTGTCCCTCCCTTCCCACCCATTTTCCCCAGTCCCTTTCCCTTTGGTAACTATTAGTCCGTTCTTGGGTTCTGTGAGTCTCCTGCTGTTTTGTTCCTTCAGTTTTTATTCCTTGTTCTTATACTCCACATATGAGTGAAATCATTTGATACTTGTCTTTTTCGGCTTGGCTTGTTTCACTGAGCATAATACCCTCTAGCTCCATCCATGTTGTTGCAAATGGTAGGATTTATTTTCTTCTTACGGCTGAATAATATTCCATTGTGTATATGTACCACCTCTTCTTTATCCATTCATCTACTGATGGACACTTAGGTTGCTTCCATTTCTTGGCTATTGTAAATAGTGCTGCAATAAACATAGGGGTGCATCTGTCCTTTTCAAATTGGGCTGCTGCATTCTTAGGGTAAATTCTAGGAGTGGAATTCCTGGGTCAAATGGTATTTCTATTTTGAGTTTTTTGAGGAACCTCCATACTGCTTTCCACAATGGTTGAACTAATTTGCAGTCCCACCAGCAGTGTAGGAGTGTTCCCTTTTCTCCACATCCTCGCCAACATTTGTTGTTGTTTGTGTTTTGGATGTTGGCGATCCTCACTGGTGTGAGGTGATATCTCATTGTGGTTTTAATCTGCATTTCTCTGATGATTAGTGATGTGGAGCATCTTTTCATGTGCCTGTTGGCCATCTGAATTTCTTCTTTGGAGAAGTGTCTATTCATGTCCTCTGCCCATTTCTTAATTGGACTATTTGCTTTTTGTTTGTTGAGGTGCGTGAATTCTTTATATGTTTTGGATGTCAACACCTTATCGGATACGAAAGACAGAGATTTTAACGCAGGAAAAAAATACCAGGATTGTTTACAGTGCAAATAAACATATATAAATAGAAAAACACATAGGAGTTGAAAGTAAACAAAAAGATAGGTTATTATAATACTTAGAACACTAAACACTAAGTGTATTACTTAGGTTCTATACCGTAAATGCTTGTGTCCCTTCAAATTTCATATGTTGAAATCCTTATCCCTAATATGATGGTATTGTGATGTAGGTAGGTCAAGAGGGAGGGAGCCTAATGTGGAGCCTTAGTGACCATATGAAAGAGACCCTATTGACTTTCCTTGGCCCTTCTACCTTGTGAGAATGCAGTAGGAAAATGACCATCTGTGTACCAGGAAGTGGGTTTAGACACTAAATCTGCTGACACCTTGATTTGGACTTCCAAGCCTCCAGACTATGGGAAATAAATGTTTGTTGTTTAAGCCACCCACTCTATGTTATTGTTATAATAGCATGAATAGACAAAGGTATTAGGATTCTCTAGATAAATAGAACCAAAAGGGCATGCACACATCTTTTGGCATACATTTGACATATATAGGGAATTAACTCACTTGATTAGGGATGTTGACAAGCCTAGGATCTGTAGTTGGCAAGCTGGAGACCTGACAGAACCAACAATATAATTTGTTTTTTAACTGTTATTAAAAGAAATGTAAACAAGTATTTTGAGGAGCTTTCTAAAAAAAAGTATACCAATTGATATGAAAGACTATTTACCTAAGAAAATCAAAGCAAGCAAAATTATAGGAAATTAAACAAAAAAATTGCATACCATTGTATCTATTAAATACTGATCTTTTAATTAAAAAACTTCCTACCTTAGACTCTTAGATAGTAGGGAAGTGAACCTTGAACCTTTGGTGACCACAAATCTAAAGCCTGCAATGCCAATAAGTACATACCTATCGATAATCACCCTAAATGTAAATGGACTGAATGCACCAATCAAAAGACATAGAGTCACTGAATGGATAAAAAAGCAAGACCCATCTATATGCTGCCTACAAGAGACTCACTTTAAACGCAGACATACACAGACTAAAAGTGAAGGGATAGAAAAAGATATTTCATGCAACTAATAGGGAGAAAAAAGCAGGAGTTGCAGTACTTGTATCAGACAAAATAGACTTCAAAACAAAGAAAGTAACAAGAGACAAAGAAGGACATTACATAATGATAAAGGGGTCAGTCAAACAAGAAGATATAACCATTATAAATATCTATGCACCCAATACAGGATCAACTACATACATGAAACAAATACTAACAGAATTAAAGTGGGAAATAGAATACAATGCATTCATTTTAGGAGACTTCAACACACCACTCACTCCAAAGGAAAGATCAACCAGACAGAAAATAAGTAAGGAGACAGAGGCACTGAACAACACAATAGAACAGATGGACCTAACAGACATCTACAGAACTCTACACCCAAAAGCAGCAGAATACACATTCTTCTCAAGTGCACATGGAACATTTTCAAGAATAGATAATATATTAGGCCACAAAAAGAGCCTCGGTAAATTAAAAAAGATTGAAATTGTACCAACAAGTTTCTCAGACCACAAAGGTATGAAACTAGAAATAAGTTATGCAAAGAAAATAAAAATCCCACAAACACATGGAGGTTTTACAACATGTACCTAAATAACCAATGGATCAATGACCAAATAAAAACAGACATCAAGCAATATATGGAGACAAATGACAACAATTATTCAACACCACAAAATCTGTGGGATGCAGTGAAGACCGTGTTAAGAGGAAAGTATATTGCAATACAGGCATGCCTCAGGAAAGAAGAACAATCCCATATGAGCAGTCTAAACTCATAATTAATGAAACTAGAAAAAGACGAACAAATGAGGCCCAAAGTCAGTAGAAGGAGGGACATAATAAAGATTAGAGCAGAAATAAATAAAATCGAGAATAAAACAATACAAAGAATCAATGAAAGCAGGAGCTGGTCCTTCGAAAAAAATAAACAAAATAGTTAAACCCCTAGCCAGACTTATCAAGAAGAAAAGAGAGTCTACTCACTTGAACAGAATCATAAATGAGAAAGGAAAAATCGCTATGGACAAAACAGAAATACAAAAAATAATTAGAGAATACTAAGAAAAATTACATGGTAACAGACTGGATAACCTAGAAGAAATGGACAACGTTCTAGAAAAACACAACCTTCCAAGGCTGACCCAGAAAGAAACAGAAAATTTGAACAGACCAATTACCAGCAATGCAATTGAACTGGTAATCAAAAACCTACCTAAGAACACAATGCCTGGTCCAGATGGCTTCACCACTGAATTTTATCAAACATTTAGTGAAGACCTAATACCCATCCTCCTTAAAGTTTTCCAAAGAGTAGAAGAAGAGGGAATACTTCCAAACTTATTCTATGAGCCCAGCATCACTCTAACACCAAAATCAGGCAAAAACACCACAAAAAAAAGAAAATTACAGACCAATATCCCTGAAGAACATAGATGCAAAAATACTCAACAAAATATCAGCATACTGAATTCAAAATACATCGAAAAAGATCATCCATCATGATCAAGTAGGATTAATTCCAGGGATGCAAGGATGGTACAACATTCCAAAATCCATCAACATCATCCACCACATCAACAAAAAGAAGGTCAAAAACCACATGATCATCTCCATAGATGCTGAAAAAGCAACTGACAAAATTCGACATCCATTCATGATAAAAACTCTCAACAAAATGGGTATAGAGGGCAAGTACCTCAACATAATAAAGGCTGTATATGACAAACTCACAGCCAACATTATACTTAACAGCAAGAAGCTGAAAGCTTCTCCTTTAAGATCAGGAACAAGACAAAGATGCCTACACTTCCCACTCCTATTCAACATAGTACTGGAGGTCCTAGCCACAGCAATCAGACAACACAAAGAAATAAAATGCATCCAGATTGGTAAGGAAGAAGTCAAACTGTCTCTGTTTTCATATGACATGATATTGTACATAAAAACCCTAAAGAATCCACTCCAAAACCACTAGATTTAATATCTGAATTCAGCAAAGTTGCAGGATACAAAATTAAAACGCAGAAATCTGTGGCATTCCTATCCATTAACAATGAACTAGAAGAGAGAGAAATCATAAAAACAATTCCATTCATAATTGCATCAAAAAGAATAAAATACCTAGGAATAAACCTAACCAAGGAAGTGAAAGGCCTATACTCTGAAAACTACAAGACACTCATGAGAGAAATTAAAGAAGGTACCAATAAATGGAAACACATCCTGTGCTCATGGATAGGAAAGAATTAATATGTCAAAATGGCCATCCTGCCAAAAGCAATCTACAGATTCAATGCAATTCCTATCAAAATACCAACAGCATTCTTCAACAAACGAAAGTCGTTCTAAAATTCATATGGAACCACAAAAGACCCAGAATAGCCAAAGCAATCCTGAGAAGGAAGAATAAAGCTGGGGGGATTTATGATCCCCAACTTGAAGCTCTACTACAAAGCCACAGTAATCAAGACAATTTGGTACTGGCACAAAAACAGACCCATAGACCAATGGAACAGACTACAGAGCCCTGATATAAACCCAACCATATATGGTCAATTAATATATGATAAAGGGGCCATGGATATACAATGAGGAAATGACAGCCTCTTCAACAGCTGGTGTTGGCAAAACTGGACAGCTACATGTAAGAGAATGAAACTGGATTATTGTTTAACCCCATACACAAAAGTAAACTCTAAATGGATCAAGGACCTGAATGTAAGTCATGAAACAATAAAACTCTTAGAATACAACATAGGCAAAAATCTCCTGAATATAAGCATGAGCAACTTCTTCCTGAATGCACCACCTTGAGCAAGAGAAACAAAAGCAAAAATGAACTCGTTTGACTATATCAAACTAAAAAGTTTCTGTACAGCAAAGGACACCATGAACAGAACAAAAAGGCATCCGACAGTATAGGAGAATATATTTGTAAATGACATAGCTGGCAAGGGTTAACATTCAAAATATATAAAGAACTTACACACCTCAACATAGAAAAAGCAAATAACCTGATTAAAAATGGGCAGAGGATATGAAGAGACAGTTCTCCAAAGAAGAAATTCAGATGGACAACAGACACATGAAAAGATGCTCCACATCATTAATCATCAGGGAAATGCAAATTAAAACCACAACAAGATATCACCTCACACCAGTAAGGATGGCCACCATCAAAAAGACTAAGAACAACAAATGCTGGCGAGGATGCGGAGAAAGGGGAACTCTCCTATGCTGCTGATGGGAATGTAAGCTAGTTCAACCATTGTGGAAAGCAATATGGAGGTTCCCCAAAAAACAAAAATAGAAATACTATTTGACCTGGGAATCCCACTTCTTGAAATTTACCCAAAGAATAAAACTTCTCAGATTCAAAAAGACATATGCAGCCCTATGTTTATTGCAACACTTTTTACAATAGCCAAGATATGGAAGCAACGTAAGTGTCCATCAGTAGATGAATGGATAAAGAAGGTCTGGTACATATACACAATGGAATACTATTCAGCCATAAGGAAGGAACAAATCCTACCATTTGCAACAACATGGATGGAGCTGGAGGATATTACGCTCAGTGAAATAAGCCAGGCGGAGAAATTACAAGTGCCAAATGATTTCCCTCATTTGTGGAGTATAACAAGGAAGCAAAGCTGAAAGAACAAAATAGCAGCAAACTCAGAACTAGTGGTTACCAATGGGGAGGGGTGTGAGAAGGAGGGTGGGGAGGGTGGGAGAAGAGAATTGGGGGGTATTTTGTTTAGGATACATGGTGTGGGGAATCACGGGGAAAAGTGTAGCACAGAGAAGGCAAATAGTGAATCTGTGGCATCTTACTACACCCAAGGACAGTAACTGCATTGGGGTATGGGTGGGGACTTGATAGTATGGGTAAATGTAGTAACCACATTGTTTTTCATGTGAAACCTTTATAAGAGTGTATATCAATAATACCTTAATAAAAAAAAATTTCCTACCAACAGAACTGCAGACCCAGAGGGCTTCAATTGTGAGTTCTACCAATGATTAAGGGAAGAAATTATACCAATTTTACACAAACCCTTTAATAAAACGGAACCTTTTTGACGTCATTTTGCATGTCCCATTATTACCCTAATACTAATGCTTGATAAAGTCATTATAAGAAAAGAAAATTAGAAACTATGTGAACATAGGCACAAAAATCCTTTACAAATTAGCAGATTAAACTCAGCATCCTATAAAAGCCAAATAGAAGACCCAGTGTATTTATCTCTGGAATTGAAAGTTGATTCAGCTGTTGAAAAATAACAATATAACAGGATTACATGGAAATAGTGTATGATTGTTCTAATACATGAATAAGCATTTGAAAAGGTCAGTATAAATCATAATAAAAATCTTTTCAAATTAGAAACAAGGTATTTCTTTCATCTTATATAGGATATCTATGAAAAAACTATATCAACATCAAACTTAATGGTAAAATATTGAATGTTTTGCCCTAAAACAGAAAACTACATGCACATTCACTACTTCTATACCATATTATAGTGAAGTCCTAGCCAGAGACCATAAGGTAAGAAAAAGACACACAATGCATGGATTGTAAAGGAAGAAGTCAAACTCTCATTATGGAGGATGGCATGATTGTCTACCTAAACAACCCTATGAAATCCATTGCTATGGATTAAATTATGTTCCTTAAATATTCATATGTTGATGTTTTAACCCCAAGTATCTCAGAATTTGAACTTATTAGGAAATAGGGTCTTTGCAGATATAATTGGTTAAGATGAGGTCATAGTGGAGTAAGGTAGGCCCCAAATCCTATATGATAATATCTATGTAAAAGGGGAAATCTGGACACAGACATGCATATAGAGAGAACATCATGTGAAATGGAGTTACACTGCCTCAAACCAAGGAACTTCCAGAAGCTAGGAGAAAGGCCTGGAAGAAATCCTTCCCTAAAGCTTTCAGATGGACCATGGCTCTGCCAACAACTTGATCTTGAAGTTCTAGTCTCCAGAACCATGAGACAATGTATTTTTGTTATTTAAGCCATTCAATTTGTGGTACTTTGTTACCATAGCTCTAGCAGACTAATACAAATATGGCTTCTAGAAATAGCAAGTAAATTTAGGTTGTGAGGAACACAATGTAAGCAATTTTAAATGTATAGCTATACACTAAACAACAAATAATCAGAAAATAAATATTAAAATATCATTTATAAGAACAAAAATATTTATTGCAGGGCTCTCTTGTCCCCTCCTGGCGTGAGCCAGGATCTCTTTCCTCTCACTTTATTTCTAAATAAAAGCCTCTACTCTGGCTCTCCTACCTTGGGTCTTTGCTAAGTTCATTCTTCGACTCCTCAAACAAGAACCCCAGCATCATCTTTGGGGGCTTATCCCAGATAACTTTGGAGAAGTATCCGAATTTCCTTATGTCAACTGTCTTACAGTAAGCTCTCATCAGATCTTTAACCATTGTCATTTCAGCCATAAAACTGCAAATAGTAATAGAAATGGAACCCAAGATGGAAGTGCCAATCTTCTGAGGCCCTCTCGACCGACCACTGATGGAGGCCTAACTGCACCCTTACTGCATCCCCGCTCATCATGAAGCAGCCATAGCAGTCATCACCCTCTTTCCCTAGCAGCACCTAGGGTCTCCATCTGTAGAGGGTGGAATGAGACAGGGAACATGGGTGTAGTCAGAATAGAGTGAGGGCCTCCGGAAAAAGCAAGGCAAAATATTTACAGTCAGAGCAATGTAACTACATGCAAGGAAACCCCCTACCAAAACTCTGTGTTAAACATTAGGCTCTAGGGTCATTCTTTAGTGAGCTCAGTTGATACTCACCAGATAAAGGAAAGTAGCCCATGTTTTTATTATGCTAATTGTTTGTAATTACGTGTAAGAATCACTTTAGCATGCTAAAAGGGATTTAATATCTCATCAAGGACAAACCTCCTAAGCCCTTTATCATTTCCCAAAAATCCTCAACTGCCTATAAATCCCCTAGACAATGTACCACCCCGGGCTCTCTTGTCCCCTCCTGGCAGGAGCTGGGATCTCTTTCCTTTCACTTTATTTCTAAATAAAAGCCTCTACCTTGGCTGTCCTAAAAAAAAAAATTTATTGCATCTGAATAAATCTAACATAAGGTATAAAAGAACTCTACTCAAAACCAATAAAACATTGTTGAGATAAACTGAGGAGACCAATATAAGTAGTTATATATATATTTTTATATACCATGTAAAATTTTTGCTGGAATAGACACAATTTTGTTAAGATATTTATTTTCCCTAAATTGATTTATAAATTAAATGTCATCCCAATCAAAATCTCAGAAGCTTTATGAAGAAACTATCAGGCTGCTTCTAAAATTTACGTGAAAATGCAAAGGATCTCAAATAGTTTAAATGATATTTTAAGAGAGCGACAAAGGTGTAAGACCCAAAGTATTTCAGGCCAAGATTTTCTATAAAGCTATAGTAATTGAGACAATGTGAAGTGAATAAAAAGATAGAAAAATATCCAGAAAGGAGTTTATCGAAATAGACTCATTACAACTAAAAAAACCCAAAACCCCACTTGCTAACATTCTTAAGTCAGTGATTTCCAAAACATTCTTCATAAAACATTACTCTATAGTATGCAAATACATTCTAACAAGATGTTTAGGAAATCTGTGAGCAAATTGCTTTGGGAGCCTGGTATAAAGCAAAAAATAACAAAATAGTTTCTTTACTACAGGAGTTCAGAAGTGTTTTAATATGTAAATCTACAATTAAAAACTATAAAGAATGTGCAGCTTCCTAAATTGATGTGGCTTGGAAACTGGTCCTGTGAGCCCATTCCATGGGAGAGTATTCAAGGAAAACACTGAGGGACAATAGAGTAGAGGTGTTAAATATATAGAGATAGATGAGGAAAGGTTAGTCTTTTCAGTAAAATAACCAAATAATCTGATTTTTTTTTAATGGTCAAAGGATCTTAATACACATCTCTCCACAAAAGACACACAAATGGCCAACAGGGATATGAAAAGGTGGTCAACAGAATCAATCAGGGAAATGCAAATCAAATCCATAATGGGTATCACCTCACATCTGTTAGGGTGGCTATTATAAAAAAACAAATAAAAGACAAGTGTTGGTAAGGATGTATAGAAATTGGAATACTTGCGCACTGTTGATGGAAGAGAAATTGGTACAGCCATTATAGAAAAGAGCATGGCAGTTCCTCAAAGAAAAAAACCTCAGAATGATATATAAAATGCAGCAAGCCCACTCTGGGAATACACCCAAAGGAATACAGTCAGTACCTCTGAGAGAGACGTCTGACCGCCATGTTCATTGTGGCATGATTTGCAAAAGCCAAGATACGTGAAAAACCTGGGATTGTTAATGGATGACCAGATAAAGAAAAACTGTGTACACACACACACCCACACAAATATTATTCATCCTTTAAAGAGGAGATCCTGCAACAAGAACACAACTTGGATGAACCTAAAGGACATTACACAAAGTGAAATAAGTTAGAAACAGAAAAAAGCAACTGCATGATCTCACTCATATTTGGAATCTAAAAAAGTGGAACACCTACAAGCAAAGTAGAAAGATGGTTACCAGGTATGGGAGGTGAGGAAAATGGGAAAATGTTGGTTAAAGACTACATAGTTGTAGTCATATGAGATGAAATAAGCCAAGAGATCTATTGGGATAAAGTGTACAGCATGATAACAGTTAATAAAACTCTATTGTTCACTAGAAATGTGCCAAGAGAATATATTTCATTTGCACATCACACATAAAAAATGGTAACTATGTGAGGAGATACATAAATTAGTTTGACTGTAGTGATCACCTCAGTATGTGTGTGTGTACACACACATGATTAAAATTATGTTGTACACCTAAGTACTTTTATTAAAAATACTAATTATTCAGAACATTCCAAAACAATGTATAAAAAGTAAGCTACACATCATTAATACAGGTATTGCAATGACAGATTTTGAATGCTGACTCAAATTACATTTAGGAATCTTTCCAGATAATCACTGAGGAAAAAAATCATGGCATGGGTGGAAACTTTGTATTAGAGATATTAGCCTCAAAAGTATTATCTGCCCTTTTTTATTACTATAGCTTAAGTATTAAAATAAAATAGAACTTGTCCATAGTACTGATGTTTAGTGTTAGAGGAGGCAAAAAAAAAAAAAATCAACCACTGTATTAATAGGCAAATAATGTTAGAAATGGCTTTTAAATTGGTGTAATAATAGCTTTTTAATCTAAATGCTAGTGTAATTCAGTGAAATGAATTAAATCATTATTATTTTTTATTTAATAGTAATGCTACCTTATGTCATGTATTTGAAGACAAACTGTTTAACACAATATATAATGTGAATAAAATGTACTAATCAGGGTACTGAACTGGTAAATACCAAGTCATTTTTAATCAGAAGCTCAACCAATTGCATGAAAAGTGTCCACTCAGTAAGAAATATTACTGAAAAATTTATATAAACAATCCCATGTATTCTTTTTTTTATTTTGCTATTATTAATGTACAATAACATGAGCAATATTATGGTTACTAGACTCCCCCTATTATCAAGTCACCACCACATACCCCATTACAGTCACTGTCCATCAGCATAGGAAGATGCTATAGAATCACTACTTGTCTTCTCTGTGTTATACTGCCTTCCCCATATCCCCCCCCACTACATTATGTGTGCTAATCGTAATGCCCCCTTTTCCCCCTTATCCCTCCCTTCCCACCCATCCTCCCAGTTCCTTTCCCTTTGGTAAATGTTAGTCCATTCTTGGGTTCTGTGAGTCTGCTGTTGATTTGTTCTTTCAGTTTTTCATTGTTCTTATACTCCACAGATGAGTGAAACCATCTGAAAACTTGTCTTTCTCCATCTGGCTTATTTCACTGAGCATAATACCCTCTAGTTCCATCCAAGCTGTTGGAAATGGTATGATTTATTTTCTTTTTATGGCTAAATATATTCCATTGTGTATCTGTATCACCTCTTCTTTATCCATTCATCTACTGATGGACACTTAGGTTGCTTCCATTTCTTGGCTATTGTAAATATTGCTGCTATAAACATAGGGGTGCATTTGTCTTTTTCAAACTGTGCTGCTGCATTCTAAGGGTATATTCCTAGGAGTGGGATTCCTGGGTCAAATGGTATTTCTATTTTGAGTTTTTTGAGGAACCTCCATACTGCTTTCCACAATGGTTGAACTAATTTGCAGTCCCACCAGCAGTGTAGGAGGGTTCCCTTTTCTCCACATCCTCGCCAACATTTGTTGTTGTTTGTGTTTTGGATGTTGGCCATCCTCACTGGTGTGAGGTGATATCTCATTGTGGTTTTAATCTGCATTTCTCTGATGATTAGCGATGTGGAGCATCTTTTCATGTGCCTGTTGGCCATCTGAATTTCTTCTTTGGAGAAGTGTCTGTTCATATCCACTGCCCATTCTTAAATGGATTATTTGCTTTTTGTTTGTTGAGGTGCGTGAGTTCTTTATATATTTTGGATGTCAACCCCTTATCAGATAAGTCATTTATGAATATATTCTCCCATACTGCAGGATGTCTTTTTGTTCTACTGATGGTGTCCTTTGCTGTACAGAAGCCTTTCAGCTTCATATGGTCCCACTTGTTCATTTTTGCTTTTGTTTTCCTTGCCCGGGGAGATACGTTTATGAAGAAGTTGCTCATGTTTATGTCCAAGAGATTTTTGCCTATGTTTTTTTCTAAGAGTTGTATGGTTTCATGACTTACATTCAGGTCTTTGATCCATTTTGAGTTTACTTTTGTGTATGGGGTTAGACAGTAATCCAGTTTCATTCTTTTATATGTAGCTGTCCAGTATTGCCAACACCAGCTGTTGAGGAGGCTGTCTTCTCCCCATTGTATATCCAAGGCTCCTTTATCATATATTAATTGACCATATATGTTTGGGTTAATGTCTGGATTTTCGATTCTGTTCCACTGGTCTGTAGGTCTGTTCTTGTGCCAATACCAAATTGTCTTTATTACTGTAGCTTTGTAGTAGAGCGTGAAGTCTGGGAGCATAATTCCCCTGTTTTATTCTTCCTTCTCAGGATTGCTTTGACTATTCGGGGTCTTTTGTGGTTCATATGAATTTTAGAACTATTTGTTCCAGTTCATTGAAGAATGCTGTTGGTATTTTGATAGGGATTGCACTGAATCTGTATATTGCTTTAGGAAGTATAGCCATTTTGACTATATTTATTCTTCCTAGCCAAGAGCATGGGATGCATTTCCATTTGTTAGTGTCCTCTTTAATTTCTCTTAGGAATGTCTTGTAGTTTTCAGGGTATAGGTCGGTTACTTCCTTCATTCGGTTTATTCCTAGGTATTTTATTGTTTTTGATGTGATTATGAATGGAATTGTATTTCTGATTTCTCTTTCTGCTAGTTCATTGTTAGTGTATAGGAAAGCTACAGATTTCTGGGTGTTAATTTTGTATCCTGCAACTTTGCTGAATTCATATATTAGTTCTAGTAATTTTGGAGTGAAGTCTTTAGGGTTTTTTAAGTACAATATCATGTCATCCGCAAATAGTGACAATTTGACTTCTTCTTTACCAATCTGGATGCCTTGTATTTCTTTGTTTTGTCTGATTGCTGTGGCTAGGACCTCCAGTACTATGTTGAATAACAGTGGAGAGAGTGGGCATCCCTGTCTTGTTGCCGATCTTAGATGAAAAGCTTTCAGCTTCTCCCTGTTAAGTATGATGTTGGCTGTGGGTTTGTCATATATGGCCATTATTATGTTGAGGTACTTGAACCCTATACCCATTTTGTTGAGAGTTTTTATCATGAATGGATGTTGAATTTTGTCAAATGCTTTTTCAGCATCTATGGAGATGATCATGTGGTTTATGTTCTTTTTGTTGATGTGGTGGATGATGTTGATGGATTTTCGAATGTTGTACCATCCTTGCAGCCCTGAGATGAATCCCGTTTGATCATGGTGTATGATCTTCTTTTTTTTTCCCTCCCTTTTTTTTTTGTTCTATTTGGTGTATGATCTTCTTGATGTATTTTTGAATTCGGTTTGCTAATATTTTGTTGAGTATTTTTGCATCTATGTTATTCAGGGATATTGGTCTGTAATTTTCTTTTCTGGTGAGGTCTTTGCCCTGTTTTAGTATTAGAGTGATGCTGGCTTCATAGAATGAGTTTGGAAGTTTTCCCTACTCTGCTAATTTTTGGAAAACTTTAAGGGGAATAGGTATTATTTCTTCTCTATATGTCTGGTAAAATTCAGAGGTGAATCCATCTGGCCTGGGGGTTTTGCCCTTAGGTAGTTTTTTGATTACCGATTCAATTTCTTTGCTGGTGATTGGTCTGTTTAGGTTTTCTGTTTCTTGCTTGGTCATTCTTGGAAGGTTGTATTTTTCTAAGAAGTTGTCCATTTCTTCTAGGTTTTCCAGCTTGTTAGCATACAGATTCTCATCATATTCTCTTATAATTCTTTGTATTTCTGTGGGGTTCTGTCGTGATTTTTCCTTTCTCATTTCTGATTCTGTTTATGTGTGTAGATTCTCTTTTTCTCTTAATGAGTCTGGCTAGGGGTTTATCTATTTTGTTTATTTTTTGAAAGAGCCTCCTCTTGGTTTCACTGATTTTTTTCTATTGTTTTATTCTTCTCAATTTTATTTATTTCTTCTCTGATTTTTATTATGTCACTCCTTCTGGTGACTTTGGGCCTCATTTGCTCTTCTTTTTCCAATTTCAATAATTGTGTCTTTAGATTATGCATTTGGGGTTGTTCTTCCTTCTTTAAATTGGCCTGGATTGCAATATACTTTCCTCTTAGAACTGCCTTTGCTGCGTCCCACAGAAGTTGTGGCTTTGTGTTGTTGTTTTCATTTGTCTCCATATATTGTTTGATCTCTGGTTTAATTTGATCGTTCACCCATTGGTTACTTAGGCACCTGTTATTAAGCGTCCATGTATTTGTGAGCCTTTTTGTTTTCTTTGTACAATTTATTTCTAATTTTAAACATTTTTGATCTGAGAAGTTGGTTTGTAGAATTTCAATATTTTTGAATTTACTGAGGTTCCTTTTGTGACCTAGTATGTGATGTATTCTGGAAAATGTTCCATGTGCACTTTGGAAGAATGTGTATCCTGCTGCTTTTGGGTGTAGAATTCTGTAGATGTCTGTTAGGTCCATCCATTCTAGTGTGTTCTTCAGTGCCTCTGTGTCTTTACTTATTTTCTGTCTGGGTGATCTATCCTTTTGAGTGAGTGGTGTGTTGAAGTCACCTAAAATGAATGCATTGCTGTCTATTTCCTCCTTTAATTCTGTTAGTATTTGTTTCACATAGGCCGGTGCTCCCGTATTGGGTGCATATATATTTATAATGGTTATATCCTCTTGTTGGACTGACCCCTTTATCATTATGTAACGTCCTTCTTTATCTCTTGCTACTTTCTTTGTTTTGAAGTCCATTTTGTCCAATACAAGTACTGCAACACCTGCTTTTTTCTCCTTGTTGTTTGCATGATATATCTTTTTCCATCCCCTCACCGTTAGTCTGTGTATATCTTTGGATTTGAGGTGAGTCTCTTGTAAGCAGCATATAAATGAGTCTTTATTTTTTATCCATTCTGTTACTGTGTGTCATTTGGTGCATTCAGTCCATTTACATTTAGGGTGATTATTGACAGGTATGTACTTATTGCCATTGCTGGCTTTAGATTCATGGTTACCAAAGGTTCAAGGATAGTTTCTTTACTATTTAACAGTCTAACAACTCTCTTGTTAAGCTATTAAAAACACAGTCTGATGATTCTTTATTTCTCTGTCTTCTTCCTCTTCTATTCTTTATATACTAGGTGTTTTATTCTGTACTCTTTTATATTTCCTTTGACTGTTTTTGTGGATAGTTGATTTTTCTTTTTGCCTTTAGTTAGTATTTGGATGGTCTGCTTTCTTTGCTATGATTTGATTTTCTCTGGTGACATCTTTTTAGCCTTAGGAGTGCTTCCATCTAGAGCAGTCCCTTTAAGATATCCTGTAGAGATGGTTTGTGGGAAGCAAATTCCCTCAGCTTTTGCTTGTCTGGGAATTGTTTAATACCTCCGTCAAATTTAAATGATAATCGTGCTGGATACAGTATTCTTGGTTCAAGCCCCTTCTGTTTCATGACATTAAATATATCATGCCATTCTCTTCTGGCCTGTAAGGTTTCTGTTGAGACATCTGATGATAGTCTGATGGGTTTTCCTTTGTAGGTGATCTTTTTTCTCTCTCTAGCTGCCTTTAATACTCTGTCTTTTTCTTTGATTTTTGCCATTTTAATTATTATGTGTCTTGGTGTTGTCTTCCTTGGGTCCCTTGTGTTAGGAGATCTGTGGGCTTCCATGGTCTGGGAAACTATTTCCTTCCCCAGCTTGGGGAATTTTTCAGCAATTATTTCTTCAAAGACACTTTCTATCCCTTTTTCTTTCTCTTCTTCCTCTGGAACGCCTATAATACGAATATTATTCCGTTTGGATTGGTCAGACAGTTCCCTTAGTATTCTTTCAATCTTAGAGATCCTTTTATCTCTCTCTGCCTCAGCTTCTCTGTATTCCTGTTCTCTAATTTCTATTTCATTAACAGTCTCTTGCACCTTGTCCATTCTGCTCTTAAGCCCGTCAATCACTTGTCTCATTTCTGCATTGTCTTTTCTCACTTCCTCCCTTAGCTCTTGCATATTTCTCTGTAGATCCATCAGCATGGTTATAACTTTTATTCTGAATTCTTTTTCAGGAAGATTAAGTCTATCCCATCAGGCCCTCTCTCTGCGGTTTGTCTGGGTAATCTTTGTCTGTACCATATTGCTCTGTCTTCTCATGGTGATTGAAGTGGTCGCTGGTAGGTGCCACGTGTGTCAGCTGGGAGAACAAAGTCCCTTCCTGTTTGTTGTTCTCCTTGCCCTTCTCTGGGGCCTGAACTGGTTTCTCCCACACTGGGAGGCAGTCTCTGGGATAATGCTCGGAGCTTCCTGTGTGTGGGTTCGCCCTCAGCCTAGCCTATAGCAGTGTGGGGGTTTGAAGTCTTGTTGGGTGCCATCTGGTCCCCTTGGTGCTTTCCAGCCCTTCTTGTGGGTTCTGCAGTCCTTCCTGCTTAGCTGTGTGCCAGCTGGAAGTAGATTCTCTGAGGTTGCTGTGGGTGGGGCCGCTCCTCTGCTGTTCCCCAGCATTGGCAGATCCTGGAACCTTTGCAGCACTGGCCTGTGGGGGAGGGAACGAATAGGAGGCTGCTGATCTCTGTGGGAAGCCTTGGCATGGCTGCTTTGCCCGGCCGCCGGCCAAGGGATCTGAAATTCCCCAAGACTCCCAGCCTGCTGGGCTGAGTGCACTGGGACGATTTTGTTCCACTGTGAGGCCCTTTTCTCTTTAAGAGTTAAAAAAAAAAAAAAAAACGCCTGCTTTTCTTTTGTGCCGGGGACCCACTCGCAGTCTCCATCTCAGATCCTGCTTCTGTTTCTCTAATCCCCGATACACCGCGCGATGTGTGTCAGTGCTCCCGGTGCAGATCACCAGGGCTGGTTATTTGGCGGTCCTGTGCTTCCATTCCCTCCCCGCTCTGAATCTTTTCCTTCCACCAGTGCACTGGGGTGGGGGGGTGCTGAGGTCCCACCGGGTCGTGGCTTTGAATCTTACCCGCTTCATGAGGCACTGAGTTCTCGCAGGTGTAGCTGTAGCCTGGCTGTTGTACTGTATCTTGTCTCTTTTTTAGGAATACTTGTATTTGTTGTATTTTCACAAATATATATGATTTGGGGAGGAGATTTCTGCTGTCCTGCTCATGCCGCCAACTTCCCGGAAGTCCAGCTGTCCAACAGATTTTTGCCTATGATTTTTTCTATGAGTTTTATGGTTCCATGACTTACATTCAGGTCTTTGATCCATTTTGAGTTTACTTTTGTGAATGGGGTTAGACAATAATCCATTTTCATTCTCTTACATGTAGCTGTCCAATTTTGCCAACACCAGCTTTTGAAGAGGTTGTCATTTCCCATTGTATATCCATGGCTCCTTTATTGTATATTAATTGACCATATATGCTTGGGTTTATATCTGGGCTCTCTAGTCTGTTCCAGTGGTCTATGGGTCTGTTCTTGACCAGTACCAAATTGTCCTGATTACTGTAGCTTTGTAGTAGAGCTTGAAGTCAGGGAGCATAATTCCTCCCACTTTATTCTTCCTTCTCAGGATTGCTTTGGCTATTTGGGATCTTTTGTGGTTCCATATGAATTTGAAAACTATTTGCTCTAGTTCATTGAAGAATGCTATTGGTATTTTGATAGGGATTGCATTGAATCTGTAGATTGTTTGGCAGGATGGCCATTTTGACAATATTAATTCTTCCTATCCATGAGCATGGGATGTGTTTCCATGTATTAGTATCTTCTTTAATTTCTCTCATGAGTGTCTTATAGTTTTCAGAGTATAAGTCTTCACTTCCTTGGTTAGGTTTATTCCTAGGTATTTTATTATTTTGGATGCAATTGTGAATGGTATTGTTTTCCTGATTTTCTTTCTGCTAGTTCAACATTAGTGTATAGAAATGTAACAGATTTCTATGTATTAATTTTGTATCCCAGAACTTTACTCAATTCAGATATTAGATCTAGGAGTTTTGGAGTGGATTCTTTATGGTTTTTTATGTACAATAGCATGTCATCTGAAAAGAGGGACAGTTTGACTTCTTCTTTGCCAATCTGGATGCCTTTTATTTCTTTGTGTTGTCTGATTGCCATGGCTAGGAGCTCTAGAACTATGTTGAATAAAAGTGGGAGAGTGGGCATCCTTGTCTTGTTCACGATGCTAAAGGAAAAGCTTTCAGCTTCTCACTGTTAAGTATAATGTTGGCTGTGGGTTTGTTATATATGTCCATTATTATGTTGAGGTACTTGCCCTCTATACCCATTTTGATGAGCATTTTTATCATGAATGGATGTTGAATTTTGTTGAATGCTTTTCAGCATCTATGGAGATGATCATGTGGTTTTTGTCCTTCTTTTTATTGATGTAGTGGATCATGTTTATAGATTTTCAAATGTTGTACTATCCTTCCATCCCTGGGATGAATCCCACTTGATCATGATGGATGACCTTTTTGAGGTATTTTTTAATTTGGTTTGGTAATATTTTGTTGAGTATTTTTGCATCTATGTTCATCAGGGATATTGGTTTGTAATTTTTTTTTGTGGTGTCTTTGCCTGGTTTGGTATTAGAGTGATGTTGGCCTCTTAGAATGAGTTTGGGAGTATTCTCTCCTCTTACTTTTTGGAAAACTTTATGGAGGATGGGTATTAGGTCTTCACTAAATGTTTGATAAAATTCAGCTATGATGCCATCTGGTCCAGGAAATTTGTTCTTAGGTAATTTTTTGTTTACCAATTCAATTTCTTTGCTGGTAATTGGTCTATTCAGATTATCTTTTTCTTCCTCAGTGAGCCTTGGAAGGTTGTATTTTTCTAGAAAGTTGTCCATTTCTTCCAGGTGATCCAGTTTGTTACCATATAATTTTTCATAGTATTCTCTCATAATTCTTTGTATTTCTGTGGTGTCCATAGTGATTTTTCCTTTCTCATTTCTGATTCTGTTCATGTGCATAGACTCTCTTTTTTTCTTGGTAAGTCTCAGTAGGGATTCATCTATGTTGTTTATTTTCTCAAAGAACCAGCTCTTGCTTTCATTGATTCTTTCTATTGCTTTATTCTTCTCAATTTTATTTATTTCTGCTTTAATCTTTATTATGTCTCTCCTTCTACCTACTTTGGCCCTCATTTGTTCTTCCTTTTCTAGTTTCATTAATTGTGAGTTTAGACTGTTCATTTGGGATTGTTCTTCTTTCCTGAGGTAGGCCTCTATTCCAATATATTTCCCTCTTAGTATGGCCTTCGCTGCATCCCACAGATTGGTGGTGTTGAGTTATTGTTTTCATTTGTCTCCATATATTGCTTGATCTGTGTTTTTGTTTGATCATTGATCCATTGATTATTTAGAAGCATGTTATTAAGCCTCCTTGTGTTTGTGGGATTTTTCACTTTCTTTGAATAATTTATTTCTAGTTTCATACTTTGTAGTCTGAAAAGCTGGTTGATGCAATTTCAATCTTTTTTAATTTACTGAGGCTCTTTTTGTGGCCTATTATATGATCTATTCTTGAAAATGTTTCATGTGCACTTGAGAAGAATGTGCATCCTGTTGCTTTTGGATGGAGTGTTCTGTAGATATCTGTTAGGTCCATCTGTTCTAATACATTGTGCAGTGCCTCTGTCTCTTTATTTATTTTCTGTCTGGTTGATCTGTCCTTTGGAGTGAAGTCTCCCAAAATGAATGCACTGCATTCTATCTCCCCCTTTTAATTCTGTTAGTATTTGTTTCACATACATAGGTGATCCTGTGTTGGGTGCACAGATATTTATAATAGTTATATCATCTTGTTTGACTGACCCCTTTATCATTATGTTATGTCCTTTTTTTTTCTTGTGACTTTTTTTGTTTTGAAGTCTATTTTGTCTGAGACAAGTACTGCAACTCCTGATTTTTTCTCACTATTAGTTGCATGAAATATATTTTTCCATCCCTTTACTTTCAGTCTGTGTATGTCTTGGGTTTGAAGTGAGTCCCTGTACGCAGCATATTGATGGGTCTTGTGTTTTTATCCATTCAGTGACTCTGTGTCTTTTGACTGGTGCATTCAGACCGTTTACTTTTAGGGTGATTATAGATAGGTATGTACTAATTGCCATTGCAGGCTTTAGATTCATGGTTACCAAAGTTTCCAGGGTAATTCCCTTACTATCTAAAGTCTAATTTAATTCACTTCATATGCTATTACAAACAAAACCTAAAGATTCTTTTTTTTTCCTCCTTTTTCTTCCTCCTCCATTCTTTGTATGTTATGAATCATATTCTGTCTTCTTTGTCTATCCCTTGGGTGACATCTATTTAGTCTTAGGAATACATCCATCTATAGGAGTCCCTCCAAAATGCTCTGCAGAGGTGGTTTGTGGGAGTTAAATTCTCTCAGCTTTTGCTTATCTGAAAATTGTTTAATCCCTCCTTCAAATTTAAATAACCCTGCTGAAAACAGTATTCTTGGTTCAAGGCCCTTCTATTTCATTACATTAAATATATCATGCCACTCCCTTCTGGTCTGTAAGGTTTCTGTTGAGAAGTCTGATGATAGCCTGATAGGTTTTCCTTTGTATGTGATCTTTTTTCTCTCTCTAGATGCTTTTAAAAGTCTGTCTTTATCCTTGGTCTTTGCCATTTTAATTATTATATGTCTTGATGTTGTCTTCCTTGGGTGACTTGTTTTTGGAGATCTGTGTATCTCCATGGCTTGAGAGACTATCTCCTTCCCCAGATTGGGGAAGTTTTCAGCAATTACCTCCTCAATGACACTTTCTATCCCTTTTTCTCTCTCTTCTTCTTGTGGTACCCCTATTATGCAAATATTGTTCTGTTTGGATTGGTCACACAGTTCTCTCAATATTCTTTCATTCTTAAGATTCTTTTTCTCTCTGTGCCTCAGCTTCTTTGTATGCCTCTTTTCTAATTTTTATTCCATTTACCATCTCTTCTACTACATCTAATCTGCTTTTAAATCCCTCCATTGTATGTTTCATTTCACATGCAGAATTTCTTAATGATTGAATCTCCATCTTAAATTCGTTCCTGAGTTCTTGAATATTTTTCTCTACCTCCATAAGCATGTTTATGATTTTTATTTTGAACTCTCTTTCAGAAAGATTGGTGTGTTCAGTTTCATTTGGCCTTTTTCTGGAGTTTTGTGTAATTTTGGCCTGAACCATGTTCTTCTGACGTTTCATATTTCTGTGTGGTGCCCTCTATTGCCCAGAAGCTCCAGTCTCTGGAGCTGCTCAGCCCCTACAGTGAGGTTGGAGGAGCGGAGATGGTGCCCTGTTTTGTGAGGTCTGCTCTGTTCGTGAGGTCTGTATTCAGTCTGGTGCAGCCTTCTTTCCTGTTGCTCTTTTAGGGTTAATTGTATTAACTATATTTTCACACTGTTTGTGGTTTTGGGAGGTTTCTCTGTCTCACCTCTCATGCCACCATATTGAATCCCTCCCATGTGTTCTTTTATATAGATTTATATACTCTGAAAATGATAAAAATTGTTGTATTTTTGTATCTCAGATAGTAAAATTTCTGATCTTTTAAGGGCTTTGTGAATTTTAAAAAGCAGCTATACACTTTTATGAACATTTCCAAACATTTCTTAACCATTTCTGACTCATGCACATTATTGTAGAAGCTCAAGAAGGCCAGTGTAAAAACTCAACAAGCAATAAGGTCTGTGTTTAAGATGATTGAAATGTTCTAAAATTATACTGTGGTGATGATGGCACAGCTCTGTAAGTATGCAAAAGCACCTTTGAATTATACACTTAAAATGGGTGACTTTTCTGTCATGTATAGATTATAGCTTATAAGCTGTTTTAAAATAAATAAATCAGGCAACATTTGATGGAGTAAATGTGCTTGTAAGATACCTTTCAGACCATCAGAAAAACATCTGAATGGTCAAAAAATGAGGAGAAACTCTTTGGCCTTCAACTATTACTGCTTGTATTGGCCTTCACACTATCTCCTCTGCCAAGTATCTTATTGTTACAAATGTTCTTACTGTTTTTGCTAATGTTGCTCATGTTGATGACCATGCTACTCATAGTGAATAAAAGCAAACCACCAGTAGGTACGGAAAAGTACTGCGTAGTCATCAATTAACACAGACACTAATGCATGGGGTGGGGGGAGTTTCCTTTCTTTCATCTGAAAATTTAATCAATCTTTCCATATTTTTTATTTAGATAAAATGTAATGTGATAGCAGAAAATTTCAGTCTAAACTTGCCCTCCTGTCTATGAATTATCACATTATTTTACCTATACTTTTTTATTAATGTAAAGGTATCTCTATGTTGGTTTGTGCTTATTTATACATTTGTCTTATTTCCTCCATGATCTATGAGATTATTGAGGGTAAACAAATACACTCTATTCATCTTTATAGCTTTTAATGAATCTAGAAAATTTTGCAAATAGGGTAGTCAATCAGCAGACATATGATGAATTAATTTGAGCAACTCCTTATAAAGAAAGCATATAAACCATTTTGGCTACAATATGCTTAGACTTTAATAAAAAAACTCAAGTAAATTCAAAATACTTACCATTTAGATATGGTTATTACAAAAGAATAATTTTGTGACACATAAATGATAATTTGATTAGCTATTATTATGACTTGTTTTCAAATTCTAGATTACTAAATATTATAAAAAAAATTTATTTTCTCTATTATTAAAAAATGTAATTTATTTTTGGGATGTCTTCCTAGCCCTTCAGGAAGGACTTTAATTTAAAATAATATTACACTAACAGTAGAAATTTTAAAGTAATTTGTTCCAAGTTAACTGTTTTCTGAATTTAAATTATGAGGAAAATTATTCCCCTATTCCAATTCTAGCAATATGTTATATTATTTTATGACATCTAACAGTTTGTTAATTCAATAATTTTGATTTGCATACATCAAATTGATTTACAAAATGCTTGAATATCAGAAAAAACACGTCAGCAAATAGCATATAATCTTTCTGATTTACTAATATTATAATTTATATTTTGACTATAGATTTCTATTTATTTTAGATATATCATGGAAAGGATTTCATTGCTAATGTCTAATTTTATAAAATGTGTTTTTAAAAAATTATAAATATCTAGTGAAAATTACATATTTTTTCATACCAGGACATCGCAGCTTAAATCAAAGATGAAAAAGTAATAAACCACAAAGACAGACACAAATGCCTACTCCTTGAGAGTTAATGCTCTACCTATTTTATGAAGAAGAAAATGTAGTGTTCTAGTCAATAGGTAATATCCTGGATATATATCTAATAAGTATATGAAAACATTTTGTATAATAGTCTATATATTAATTGGTATAATTAGATACTTTGTTATACGTTTGCAGGTAGAGTTAAGTAGGTTCATTAATTTACTTAATGTCATATTATGTATCACATACACTGTATATCTTATTTCCTAAATTTCAAACTAGATAAAAAAACAAATTTAAGTTCCAATTAGTATTTTCACAATCAAATAAATTTTTAAATTCTAGATCTTGAACACATGATTATGATTAATAATACCATTATTATCTTTAGTTTTAATAAAGTGATGTTAGGTTACTCATCCATGGCTATGAATATCATAACGAAGAAAATCAGGTTCCATTTTGACACTGAAATAAAAATACATCACTGGATATTATTGTTTAATTGTAAAGACTCACTGTAATGGAAGCAAAATCACCTTGATATAATTAACTTTCAGCTGATTAATCTAACAGAGGTACCATAGACTTACATTCGGCTAAATTTTTCATCTTTTGCTCTGCTTTAGTATTCCATTAGGTAGTTCTTCAATTGCTTTTAAATACTTACAGGTTATTTCTCCTTTATTGAATATTATGTAAAATTTCCAAGTTGGATTTTTACCTCTGCATTTGATAAGAAATTATACTTTAACATACTTTTATATATATAGTGTTTTATATATAAAGTGTTTTAATATATTTGGTTGATTTACACATTTTTAAAGTATGTGTTTAATCCAAATGCTGTGTTGAAATATTAAAAATAAAAATCCTTAGTAGTTGTATTTAAAAAGATGAGTCAATTATTAACAAAATCCTTTATTAAAGCTGAAAATGATTAAAGCAGTCAATCTCTGTTCTCTAGGTGGTTAGTAGTAGAATTAACAACATAATATGACCCATTTGGTCCACCATGAGAATTTCTTTTAAGGTAGCTCCTGATATAAAAATAAATGAATTCCTAAAAATACAGAACTAGAATACAGAATGCTCTGAGACAGAGGAAAAGAATCAGTCCTTGTTTATCCATGACCAAGCTGACATGCTCAATATTCTGAGAAAGCAAGCACAATAGACCTTGCTGTTAAATACATACACTTAATCAGTGGACCAAATTTATGTCTCCTTTATATGATGGCATTCTGGTCCTGAAAACTTAAGAAGGAATCGTATCTTTTTTCATTAAGAATACAGACAAATGAGGGAAAGAAAGAGGAAATGCTCTCCCTAAAACCCTCCTTTCTGTTTTGTCAGTAATGAGAACAACCTCAAAAAAAACAACAAAAAAAACCCCAAATGACATTTCTATCTTCAAATGATCTCACAGGGAAAACAGCTTCTCAGTGCATAGTCCTATCCACCTTTCCTAGTTTAAATGATTTTGTTCCTGAAACCAAAAAGTTTTACCTAATGGTTGTGATGCCTTCACCTGGACAGAGTGGAAAGGGTAGAAAAATGACAGGATGAGATGAGTGGCATCGATTCCTCCCTTTTTTTGGAGATAAGTATATACTGATACCATCACCGCAATCTATGCCAAAAGCCCTGTCACCTCCAAAAGTGTTCTCCAACCCTATTTATTGTTATTTGTGAGACAAGAACACTGAACAAAAGATCTACCCTGTTTATATCTTAGTTTTCAATAGACTGCTATAAGCTCTACACTGTACAGATCTTTTCATACAGTGACTATGGAAAACATTATGGAAGTTTGTAAAAAAATGAAAAACAGAATCATCCTAAGATACAGCTACTTTTTAGTATGTAGCCAAAAGATTTGAAATCAGATCTCAAAGAGATACCCGAACTTTTATAGTCACTGCAGCGTTATTCACAAGGGCCATGAAACGGAAACAACCTACATGTCCATCAACGTGTGAAAGATAAAATGCATACAATGGATACTATTCAGACTTAAAAAAGAAGGAAATCCTGACATTTGCAACAACATTGGGGAACCTGGAGTTCATTATGCTAAGTGAAATAAACCAGACACATAAGGACAAATGCTACATAATACCATTGAACTCTTCATCATTTTTGGTGTACAGGTCTTGCAATTCTTTTGTCAGATTTATCTCTACATATTTCATACTTTTGATGCTATCTTCAGTTGTATAATTCTTTTGATTTCAGTTTTATTTATTATAATTATATAGAAATAGCATTGGTATTTGTATTTTGATCTTGAATCTTGCAACTTTACTGTTATCACTTACTAGTTTTCTATATGTTTAGTTGGATCTTATACCTATAATACTGCCTACAAATAAAGATACTGGTTTTCTTTCTTTCCATTCAGGATAACTTTTATTAGTTTTTCTTACATTACTGCACCAGTTAGAATTTCTGGTACAATGTCAAATAGATGTGGTGAAAGCAGACATTTTAGGCATCCTCCTGATCTCAGAGGGAAGGTATTCAGTCTTTCACCAGTAATTAAATGTGATGTACATTTACGGTAGTTTCCCTGAATCAGAAAGAATAAGCTTCCATCCATTCACTGATTGTTAAGAGTTTTTGTCATGAATGGGTGTTGGATTTTGTCCAATGCTTTTTCTACATCTATTACAATGACTTTATGGCTTTTCCTTTTTAGTATGTTACATGGCAATTTAACAACTTAATTGACTTTTGAATATCATACAAACCCTGCATACCTAAGGTAACCTCCACTTGGTTTTAACTTACAATCATTTTTATGTATCGTTGAATTCTACTTGGTAAAATTTTGTTGTGGAATCTACTTACACATATTAGGTTACATGACTTTATACCAAAACTACTGCTCATTTTTTTAAAAGTTCTCTTTCCTCTGCATGTTTTAATTTAGAGACTCTCTGTTGCAATGTCTTCAGATACATTAATGTTTGCTTCTGCAATGGTGAATCTACTATTGATATACCCTTCAGTTAATTTTTCAAGTTACGTCTTATAGTTTTCATTTCTAAAGGCTTTATTTGCTCATTGTTTGTATCCTCCATTTGTCTTCAATTAACTTTCTGAATACATTGAATACAGTCAGGAAACCATTGCAATGTTCTTGTCTGTTAATATTAAAATATATTTCAGTTCAGAGTGTGTTTCTACTGGTTTATCTTGCTCTTCATTATGAGTATTTTCTTACTTCTTGTCTGAGTAGTAATTTTAATTAGATGAAAACAACACTGATTTTATTTTCTTTGATGCTGGATATTTTGGGAATCCTGTAAATGTTCTTGGGCTTTGTTTGGGATTCAGTTTGGGATTCAAGTTGGTTGGAAACAGCTCAGTCTTTTGGATCTTGTTTTGAAGGTTTATTAGGTAATACCAAAGCTGTGCTCACTCTCATCTAGTTATTCCCTGTTCATGAGCCAAGAGCTTTTTGTATATTCTACTCAATTCTCTCTTACTCTTGAGGTTTTATGTTCTAGCTGTTGGGAACTGACAATATTTCTGGCCCCAAAACTTTATGTCCTAATAGCACCTGATATCTCTAATATCTCTAGCCTCAATTAGTTTTGTTTATATTTATGTGCTAATCTGTATTTTGTATATCATCAGAGAGCTGTCTTCTGCATTTCTCTCCAAATAGCATGTCTTGTGAGTTCCAGCCATTTTGGTCTACCTGTCTTTTCAGCTTCGTTCCTGCAACTCAGGAGCACAAGTGGATTTTCCCTGGATTCTCTGCCTGTCACAACCTAGAAATTCATTCAAAATAGTGCATTTGGATAAGCATAGGGTTCACTTTGTTCATCTACTTCATCTTATGGATTGCTGTCCTTCACTGCCTGATATCGAGTGTCTTTAAAACTCCTGTTCCATTAATGTGGCTCACCTTTTGGTTGTTTCAGACAGTGGGGCAAACATGGTCCTTGTTATTGTATCTTTACTGGAAAAGTCCTATTTATTTTTAAAAACTTTTTTTTTGCTTCAAAATCAACTCCTACAAAGACTTAGAATATTTAAATATAATTAAGAGAAATATAATAATCTCTTTTAAATATACTTTTACCAATATGACACTTTTCAAAATAGTGACTTTAGAAAGTATTTCTCATGTTTGAATTTATTGTTAATATATTTTTAATACTGTAATCCAGCCATGGCAAAATATATGATAGCTGAGTAAATTCAACTTAAACCTGAAAAGGTATCCTGGGGTTATGTATGGATTTTATTTTATTGACTACGTTAAAAATAGACAAGGGAATATTGCCCTTTGTCGAAAGTAAACTCATTATAAAAATGAAGTGTCCTTAATAATATATGATTAAATTTATCTATTTTTATCTGACTTTATGAAAAATCTTAAATACTTAACTTGTTTCTTTTTAATGTTGTTTTAAAGTAAATAGGTTATATACAACTGACATGAAATTAAAGTATTTTTAAAGCTAAAACTTATGTTCTATTCGGAAAATTTTCAAAACACAGCATTTTTTAATATCTACCATTTCTAGTTGAATATGTTTTTGGCTTTTTTGGAGTTAAAATAGGTATTAGCAAGAATTTGTCCCCTCCTGGTATGAAGAAATTATCTCCATCGATAATAGAGAACAGAGAAGCTCTAGTCTCTGTTGAGTAAGTGAAAGCACAGAGAAAGGCTGTGAAGCAGGGGACATTAGACTTCAGTCCCCTTCATCACCTTTTGCTTCTACCACTTCTTACCACCTGCAGATTTTGCTCTTTCCTGTCCCAGTACCAAGTGCTCTGATCACAGTCACATCTTCCTTTTACTTGTGCTGTACAGTCAAACCATAGTCACCTGATCACCACTTGAAACTCCATTGACAATTATGTTTTATAAAAAGGAAATATTTAGGCCAAAGTAACACTAAAATTAGAGAAAGTTGACAAAGATGGAAGAGATGGTTTTCAGTTGCCTATTTTATTGCATGCATTAAAGGGAAGTGTTATATGTGAGTCAATATTATATCACATGAAATGCAATACAAATATGAGCCATACGACTACTTATTACATCTTAAGGTTTTGTCTAATTATTTACAATTATAGTATTTTACACTCTTGCTCATTATTAATGTAATCCTATAAGATAATTTTTAATGACACATTTTATATAGAAGAAATCATAGGAGAAAAGATTAAGCTATATTGTGTGTCCTGAGACACAAATATTTACCTAATCTCTACTTACCTGAAGGACAATTCCTTTTTCAGAGCTAACCACAGATGTTTTTTTCTTTTTTTGGTGTCACTAAATTCCATCTGCCTCTTATAAAATACTCTGTTGGCAAATCAGAAGCTAAATAAGAAATCTGAAGTTATCCTACAGCACGTGCCCCCTTTGAATATTAATATACTAAATCAGTGATGCCAACACAGACTCTGCCTCATTCGGAATTTTCCTTGTGGATGTCTTATTTTGCAAAACTGTGTTAACGTGATATAGATAAAATAAATGAGATGCTTTCTGTATTTAGTGAAGGCCTCCCCATCACCTCTCATGAAAACCCAACTAAAATTTTATGAAAAAATATACAAAGATTATTAAATATCCCTTAGGTGCCTGTGAACATGTGTCTTCATAGCTGCAATTAACTGTCTCCAGCTATATAATGAAGAAAATCTCTTTGCTTTCTTCTTTCTTGGTACGTAGATGGGAAATTTTTGAGATGCCAATTAAGCTCAAAAGATACATAGTGGTTGTTTTAGAATAGATATTGAAATGATAAATTCATTTCCCAACAGCTGTTTAAAAAGACATACCTTTAGGAACAATGGCATAGTCTAATCTCATTTAAGATAAATTTCAGGTTCTGTGATTTGAAATATTATGTTCATCACATTTTTCTATAATTTAAATGATAAAATCTGCTCTGGGGAAAACTAAGTTTTCTAGTCAAATAAGACAGACCAGGCTTTTGAAACACACTGTTATGTTAATATTTTCTACATTAATTTATTATGAATAATGATTCATTTTCTATGGAATTAGGGAGCTATAACGCAGTTCCATTTGTCTTCCTGGATAATATTCTCTTCCTCTTGCTTTGCACCTCAGTCCCCACGCTATAAAAATACACTACTTAATGAATTTTAACCTAAAAACTTCTGAAATGGTACAAACTAAATTCACATTACCAGTGACAGTTCAGGAGGCACTCATATATATATGGATCTATTTTTTTTCTAAGCTGTATATAACTAGTATTTCCTTTGCCATCTAAGTCAAAGGTGGTAAACATCAGCCAGATGGCTTGATTTAATAAAATTTAGGTCTTATGGAGATGGCTACAATAGTTTCATACATTTTATCTGGCCCCCACACTGCAAGTTAAGATAGAGATCCATAATTGCTCATATCAGAAAGTATACTCCTGACACAAGTTTCCCTATCTGTAATGGCACTCTCAGAGCTGAGGTGCAGTTGATATAGTCATGAATCAAACTGATGACCAGCTGCTTTTGTCATGAGTTCTTGGGTTCAGTAGTAGTGGCCCTGATAGTAAAAGCAAAGCACAGCAGTAGACACCATTTTGGCTACTATTTATGACCTGGACTCAGACACCTTTATATTACAGTGCTGCCAACAGTGAGGACTAAATAAATTTGTATGATCTTCTCTACAATAAACCCAAATTTATAGACTTCCTTTACATTAAGAGAGGCACTATCATACAGCAAAATGGCATTTTCATAGATATTTCTTTCTCAAGAAGCAATTACACCTTTATGTGTAATTTTCACCTCTATGGTCATTACCATTTAAATGTTGTATTCATCCTGAAAACTGAATTCACCCTAAAACTGAGCTAATTTTATCTTAAAATAAGTTAATTTTCCATCTAACCCCTTCAGTTCTTGCTCCTTCAGGCCACCTGGCAAATCAAACTGACTTCTTTGTCCTCCTCAGTGGCAAAATTAAGTGCCACATAATGGCACTTAATATTATATTAATATCTCCTAAGTGCCTAAAGTAAAAATAAAAAATTTTACTTTCCTTTTCCTTATTCCTATAGTAAATTGACCAATATGTTTTCAAATTATCTGGAAATCAGTAAAAAAAGGACAATGGGAAAACTCACAAATACATGAACATTAAACAACACACACTTAAAGAGTATTTGAGTCAATAGAATCCAAAGGGAAATTAAGACAATCACTCAAGACAAATGAAATGAAAAGACAAAATACCAAAATTTCTGGGGTTCAGTAAAAGCAATTCTCAGAAATTTATAGTGGCAAACACCTACATTAAAAAAAAAAAGAACTATATAGACTTCTGGGAAGATGGCGGCGTGAGCAGGGTGGCAGAAATCTCCTCCCAAAACTATATATATCCATGAAAATACAGCAAATACAACTATTCCTTAAAGAGAGACCAGAATACACAGGAAAGCGCACAGCGTGCAGCTACACCCGAGAGGTCTTGGCACCCCGCGAGGCGTGTAAGATACGGAGCCGCGACCCAGCGGGACCCGAGCATTCACCATCCCAGCGCACCAGAGGGAGGAGAGGATTCAGAGCCGGGAGGGAGTGGAAGTACACCCTGTGAAATAACCAGCCCCGGTGGTCTGCACGGGGAGCGCTGACACATGCCACGGTGTGGCAGAGATTGGAGAGACAGAGGGCACAGGATCTGAGCGGGGAACGCACCAGGGTGCTTGCAGCCGGCTCCCGGGAAAGAAAAAAAAAGAGAAAACCTCATGCTTTTTTCAGCGATCTTAAAGAGATAGGAGCCCAGTGGAGGAGCCGGATAGCCACGGCACACACAGCCCAGCAGGCTAGGTGTCCTGGGGAGTTTTGAACCCCTTAGCGGGCGACTGTGAAAGGGTGGCCGTAGCTAGACTTCCCACAAAGATCAACAGCCTCCCATTCATACCCATGCCAGCCAGAGCTATAAAGGGCCCTGCAGAGTGGCGCGGCCATGGCTGCGGAGGAGTGGAGCAACAGTGCCACCTACAGCATCCCCACAGAATCTACTCCCAGTGGGCCTTTCTTGTTTTGTTTTTTTATTTCATTTTGTTTTATGCTTTTTCTTCTTTTTCTTTTTTCTTTTCTTTTCTTTCTCTTCTTCTCTTTCTTTCTCTTTTATTTTCTCTTTTTCTTTTTAAAGAGACATACATGGCATACATGGCAACAACCAGCGACCACTTCTATAGCCATGAAAAGACAGAGGAATATGGTACAGACTAAGATCAACCAGACAACCCCAGAGAGGGAGCCTGAAGGGATGGAAAAGCACAGTCTTCCTAAAAAAGAATTCAGCATAAAAGTCATAACCATGCTGATGGTTCTATGGAGAAATGTGCAAGAGCTGAGGGAGGAAGTGAGGGAAGTGAGGAAAAACAATGCAGAAATCAGACAAGCGATCGACGGGCTTAACAGCAGACTGGATGAGATGCAAGAGACTATTAATGGAATAGAAATCAGAGAACAGGAATACAGAGCAGCTGAGGGAGAGAGAGATAAAAGGATCTCTAGGAATGAAAGAATATAAAGAGAACTGTGTGACCAATCCAAAAGGAACAATATACGCATTATAGGAGTACCAGAGGAAGAAGAGGGAGAAAAAGGGATAGAAAGTGTCTTTGAAGAAATAATTGCGGAAAACTTTCCCTTGCTGGGGAAGGAAATAGTCTCGCAGTCCACAGAAGCCCAAAGATCTCACAACACAAGGGACCCAAGGAAGACAACACCAAGACACATAATAATTAAAATGGCAAAGATCAAAGATAAAGGGAGTATTAAAGGCAGCTAGAGAGAGAGAAAAAAGATCACCTACAAAGGAAAACCCATCAGACTATCATCAGACTTCTCAACAGAAACCTTACAGGCCAGAAGAGAATGGCATGATATATTTAACGTAATGAAACGGAAGGGCCTCAAACCAAGAATATTGTATCCAGCACGATTATCATTTAAATATGACAGAGGGATTAAACAATTTCCAGACAAACGAACGTTGAGAGAGTTTGCCTCTCATAAACCACCACTACAGCATATCTTAAACGGACTGCTCTAGAGGGAAGCACCCCTAAGGCTAAAAAGATGTCACCAGAGAAAATAAAATAATAGCAAAGAAAGAAGACCATCCAAATACTAACTAAAGGCAAAGAATAAAACACCTAGTGCATAAAGAATGGAGGAGGAAGAATAAGAACGGAGAGAAATAAAGAAACAGCAGATGGTGTTTACAAAAACTTAACAAGAAAGTTAAGTTAGATTGTCAGATAGTAAAGAAGCAACCCTTGAACCTTTGGTAACCACAAATCTAAAGCCAGCAATGGCAATAAGTACATATCTATCAATAATCACCCTAAATGTAAATGGACTGAATGCACCAATCAAAAGACACAGAGTAACAGAATGGATAAAAAAGTAAAACCCATCTATATGCTGCTTACAAGAGACTCACCTCAAACCCAAAGATATACACAGACTAAAAATGAAGGGATGGAAAAAGATATTTCATGCAAACAACAAGGAGAAAAAAGCAGGTGTGGCAGTACTTGTATCAGACAAAATAGACTTCAAAACGAAGAAAGTAGCAAGAGATAAAGAAGGACATTATATAATGACAAAGGGGTCAGTCCAACAAGAAGATATAACCATTATAAATATATATGCACCCAACACAGGAGCACCAGCATATGTGAGACAAATACTAACAGAATTAAAGGAGGATATAGACAACAATGCATTCATTTTAGGAGACTTCAACACACCACTCACTCCAAAGGACAGATCAACCAGACAGAAAATAAGTAAAGACACAGAGGCACGGAACAACACACTAGAACGGATGGAACTAACAGATATCTACAGAATTTTACACCCAAAAGCAGCAGGATACACATTCTTCTCAAGTGCACATAGAAAATTTTCTAGAATAGAACACATACTAGGCCACAAAAAGAACCTCAGTAAATTCAAAAGTATTGAAATCCTACCAACCAAATTCTCAGATCACAAAGGTATAAAACTAGAAATAAATTTTAGAAAGAAATCAAAAAGGCTCACAAATACATGGAGACTTAACAACACTCTCCTAATTAATAAATGGGTTAACGACCAAATCAAAACAGAAATCAAAGAATATATGGAGACTAATGAAAACAACAACACAAAGCCACAACTTCTGTGGGACGCAGCAAAGGCAGTTGTAAGAGGAAAGTATATTGCAATCCGGGCATATTTAAAGAAGGAAGAACATTCCCAAATGAATAGTCTAAAGACACAATTACTGAAATTGGAAAAAGAAGAGCAAATGAGGCCCAAAGTCACCAGAAGGAGGGACATAATAAAGATCAGAAAAGAAATAAATAAAATTGAGAAGAATAAAACAATAGAAAAAATCAATAAAACCAAGACCTGGTTCTTTGAAAAAATAAACAAAATAGATAAACCCCTAGCCAGACTCATTAAGAGAAAAAGAGAATCTACACACATAAACACAATCAGAAATGAGAAAGGAAAAATCACGAGGGACCCGCACAGAAATACAAAGATTTATAAGAGAATATTATGAGAATCTGTATGTTAGCAAGCTGGAAAACCTAGAGGAAATGGACAACTTCTTAGAAAAATACAATCTTCCAAGACTGACCAAGCAAGAAACAGAAAAACTAAACAGACCAATCACCAGCAACGAAATTGAATCGGTAATCAAAAAGTACACAAGAACAAAAGCCCCAGACCAGATGGATTCACCTCTGAATTCAACCAGACATATAGAGAAGAAATAACACCCATTCTCCTTAAAGTTTTCCAAAAAATAGAGGAGGAGGGAATACTTCCAAACTCTTTCTATGAAGCCAGCATCACTCTAGTACCAAAACCGGGCAAAGACCTCACCAAAAAAGAAAATTACAGACCAATATCCCTGATGAACATCGATGCAAAAATGCTCAACAAAATATTAGCAAACTGAATTCAAAAATACATCAAGAGGATCATCCACCATGATCAAGTGGGATTCATCCCAGGGATGCAAGGATGGTTCAACATTCGAAAATCCATCAACATCATCCATCACATCAATAAAAAGAAGACCAAAAACCACATGATTACCTCCATAGATGCTGAAAAAGCATTTGACAAAATTCAGCATCCATTCATCATTAAAACTCTCAACAAAATGGGTATAGAGGGCAAGTACCTCAACATCATAAAGGCCATATATGACAAACCCACAGCTAACATCATACTTAACAGCGAGAAGCTGAAAGCTTTTCATCTAAGATCGGGAACAAGACAGGGATGCCCACTCTCTCCACTGTTATTCAACATAGTACTGGAGGTCCTAGCCACGGCAATCAGACAAAACAAAGACATACAAGGCATCCAGATTGGTAAAGAAGAAGTCAAATTGTCACTATTTGCAGATGACATGATACTGTACATAAAAAACCCTAAAGATTCCATTCCAAAACTACTAGAACTAATATCTGAATTCAGCAAAGTTGCAGGATACAAAATTAACACACAGAAATCTGTTGCTTTCCTATACACTAATGATGAACTAACAGAAAGAGAAATCAGAAAAACAATTCCATTCACAATTGCATCAAAAAGAATAAAATACCTAGGAATAAACCTAACGAAGGAAGTGAAAGACCTGTACTCAGAAAACTACAAGACACTCCTAAGAGAAATTAAAGAGGACACTAACAAATGGAAGTGCATCCCATGCTCTTGGCTAGGAAGAATAAATATTGTCAAAATGGCTATACTACCTAAAGCAATCTACAGATTCAACACAATCCCTATCAAAATACCAACAGCTTTCTTCAATGAAGTCGAACAAATAATTCTAAAATTCATATGGAACCACAAAAGACCCCGAATAGCCAAAGCAATCCTGCGAAGGAGGAATAAAACAGGGGGAAATACGCTCCCTGACTTCAAGCTCTACTACAAAGCCACAGTAATCAAGACAATTTGGTATTGGCACAAAAACAGACCCACAGACCAGTGGAACAGAATAGAAATTCCAAACATTAACCCAAACATATACAGTCAATTAATATTTGATAAAGGAGTCTTGGATATACAATGGGAAGATGACAGCCTCTTCAGCAGCTGGTGTTGGAATAACTGGACAGCTACATGTAAGAGAATGAAACTGGACTACTGTCTAGCTCCATACACAAAGGTAAACTCAAGGTGGATCAAAGACCTGAATGCAAGTCATGAAACCATATACTCTTAGAAAAAAACATAGGCAAAAATCCCTTGGACATAAACATGAGCGACTTGTTCATGAATATATCTCTCCAGGCAAGGGAAACAAAAGCAAAAATGAACAAGTGAGACTATATCAAGCTGAAAAGCTTCTGTACAGCAAAGGACAGCATCAGTAGAACAAGAAGACATCTTAGAGTATGGGAGAATATATTCATAAATGACTTATCCAATAAGGGGTTGACATCCAAAATATATAAAGAACTCATGCACCTCAACAAAAAGCAAATAATCCAATTAAGAAATGGGCAGAGGACATGAATAGACACTTCTCTAAAGAAGAAATTCAGATGGCCAACAGGCACATGAAAAGATGCTCCACATCGCTAATCATCAGAGAAATGCAGATTAAAACCACAATGAGATACCACCTCACACCAGTGAGGATCGCCAACATCCAAAACACAAAGAACAAATGCTGATGAGGATGTGGAGAAAAGGGAACCCTCCTACACTGCTGGTGGGAATGCAAATTAGTTCAACCATTGTGGAAAGCAGTATGGAGGTTACTCAAAAAACTCAAAATAGAAATAACATTTGACCCGGGAATTCCACTCCTAGGAATTTACCCTAAGACTACAGCATCCCAGTTTGAAAAAGACATATGCACCCCTATGTTTTTCACAGCGTTATTTACAATAGCCAAGAAATGGAAGCAACCTAAGTGTCCATCAGTAGATGAATGGATAAAGAAGAAGTGGTACATATACACAATGGAATATTATTCAGCCATAAGAAGAAAACAAATCCTACCTTTTGCAACAACATGGATGGCGCTAGAGGATATTATGCTCAGTGAAATAAGCCAAGCCGAAAAAGACAAGTATCAAATGATTTCACTCATATGTGGAGTATAAGAACAACAACAAAAAAAACTGAAGGAACAAAACAGCAGAAGATTCACAGAACCCAAGAACGGACTAATAGTTATCAAAGGGTAAGGGACTGGGTAAGATGGGTGGGAAGGGAGGGATAAGAGGGAACAAGGGGCATTACGATTAACAGATGTAATGTTGGGGTGGGGCACGGGGAGGGCTGTACAATTCAGAGAAGACAAGTAGTGATTCTATAGCATCTCACTATGCTGATAGACAGTGACTCTAATGGGGTTGGTGGGGAGGACCTGATGAAGGGGGTAGTTTAGTCAGCATTATATTGCACATGTAATTGTAGAATAATGATACCAAAATAAATTATTAAAAAAAAAGATCTATATAGCAGAGGATTCTATCAGCAGAACAAAAAGGCATCCTACAGTATGGGAGAACATATTCATATATAATTTATCCAATAAGGGTTAACATCCAAAATATGTGAAGAACTCATATGCCTCAACACCAGAAAAAATAAATAACTTGATTAAAAAATGGGCAGGGAACCTGAACAGATACTTCTCCAAAGTAGAAGTACAGATTTCCAACAGAAACATGAAAAGATGCTCCACACTGCTAATCATCAGAGAAATGCAGATCAAACCCACAATGAGATATCCCCTCACACCAGTCAGAATGGCCACTATCCAAAAGACAGGAAATAACAAGAGCTGGCAAGGATGTGGAGAAAATAGAACCCTTCTACACTGTGGGTGAGAATGTCAATTGATGTAGCCACTGTGGAAAGCAGTATGGAGTTTTCCTCAAAAACTAAAAATAGAAATAAATTCAACCCACCATTCTACTTCTAGGAGTTTGGCCAAAGAAAACAAAATCAGCAACCTAAGTGTCCATCAATAGGTGAACTGATAAAGAAGATGTGGTACATAAACACAATGGAATATTATTTACCCGTAAAAAGAAAAGCAGTCCTGCCACAACAACATGAATGGATCTAGAGGATATTATGCTCAAAGAAATAAGTCAGGCAGAAAAAGACAAATATAATATGATTTCACTTATTTGTGAACTATAAATACAAAGCAAAACAGAAGGAACAAAACAGCAGTAAACTCATAGACATTGAGAAGTGTATGGTGGTTACCATGGAGGAGGGGTTGGGGTGGGTGGGTGGGAATGGTGATGGGGATAAAGGGAGGCAAAAATTCTCAGTCCTAATGTAGCCTGGTTACAGGGATAGTATTACAACATGGAGAATACAGCCAGTGATTCTTTAACATCTTCCTATGTTGCAGGTAGTAGCTGTACTAGTGGGGGTTAGGATTTAATAATATGAGTAACTGTTGAACCACTGTGTTTTATACTTGAAACTAAAATAAGACTGTATATCAATTTTTTAAAAAAGAAAAATAGAACTCAAAGTAACTTAACACCTCTGTGGTTCGAAAAAGAAGAGCAAACTATGCCCAGAGTTATAAAATGGAAGGTAATAATAAAGATAAGAGCAGCAATAAATGGAATAGAGAATGTAAAAAGACAATAGAAAAAATTGACAAAACTAAGAGTTTTTTTTGAAAAAGATAAGCAAAATTGACCACCTCTTAGCTAGACTAAAAAAAAATAAAGGACTGAAGGAAGTAAAATCAAAATTGAAAGAGAAGATATTAAAATAGATGCCACAGAAATAAAAAAATTCATAAGGAATTATTGTTAAGAATTATATACAAATAATTTGGAAAAATGTATAAATTCCTAGAAGATACAAGTTACTAAGACCTAATCAAGAAGAGAAAAATCTGAACAGATGTAACAAATAGGAAGACTGAATCAGTAAACAAAGCCTCCCAAAAAATAAAAGCTGAGGATCAGATGGATTCACCAAATATTTAGAGTGAATATTTTAAAAATTGGGTGAATTGTACAAAATATTTAAAGAATTAATACCAATCCTTCTTAAACACTCCCCCAAAAAATAGAAGAGGAAGAAACACTTTCCACTGATTTTCTGAGGCCAGCATCAATCACCTTGACAAAGACACCACAAGAAAAGAAAACTACAGGCTAATATCCTAATGAGCATGGGTGCCAAAATTCTCAACAAAACATTGGCAAAGCAAATTAAACAGCACGTTCAAAAGACCATGTGCCATGACCAAGTTGGATTTGTTGCTGGCATGCAAGGATGGTTCAACATACACAGGTTAATGAATATGATATACCACACAACAAAATGAAGGATAGATATTACATGATCATCTTAATAGACACAGAAAAAAACATTTGATAAAATTAAACACCCTTTCATGACAAAAACTCTCAAAACAAATTAGTTACACAAAGAATTTACATCAGCCCAATGAGGGCTATACACCAAAATCCCACAACTAACATCATACTTGATGATGAGAAACTGAAATAATTTCCTCTAAGATCCAGAACAAGGCAGAATATTCACTTTCACCACTTGAATTCAACACAGTACTACAAGTCCTAGCCAGAGCACTTAGAAAAGAAATGAAAGGTGTAATCTTTTCTTTCTCTCAAAATATCTCATATTTATCTCTCCCATTGTATTACAACTGCCACTGGCAGAGTCCAGGTTCTTAATATTTATACCCAGAATACTGCAATGTCTCTAGTCCTGTGCTCCAGCTGACCAGTCCTCAACTCTTAGGGTCTTTACCTTCTCCAGAATTAGACTTTTAAAATGCTAATGACATTCATCTAATTTCAAAAAAACAGTCACACTGCCTACCATGTTGCAGAATAAAGGTTATGAGATTCTACAATGCATTAATTGTGTGCAATAGTCTCTCCGTATCTTCTCCATTTGTCTGCCAATATGTAGCACGAGTCTTGTGATATAAGCAACCAAAGCCAAATCAAATCAAATTCTTTGCCAGTCACTGAACACATCTTGTTAATACTTGTCTCCTGCTCAATGCCAGATACAATGTAAACATGCAATGTTTATAGGTATAACAATGTAGCATTATTGTGAAAACAAAAGTTGAGAGAGAAAAATGCAGGGTTTATAATCTTCCAATTCTACCTTGTTTTGTGTGATAAATATATTTTTTGAAGACTCTGAACTTAATGTGTGGGTTATCGGCTTAGAGGAAAGGAGAAATTGTGACAAATAATGTCATGTTGTATTCAGATTTTAAAACTGAATTGCAAATGGGATAACGATGTTCCTTTGAACATCTTTGAAATGTACATATGCCAGGCAATTTAGACTTCTTTTTTAAATTCTGTAATTCAACTTGCTGCAATTTTTTCATGTTCAAAGATTCTTTTAAGATAAAAATAGACATCTGAAGACTTGAGTAGAAGGCATATTTTTCAAAAATTTTCAGAATCTCTAAATTCCTGAATATATCCTCATAGTGAAGCTATTATTGAATATAAATATTCAGTTCATATTCATAAATTCTATAATCATTTTGCTAGTGAATATTTAGCCTAAATTACAAATACTATCTTTGTCTCTGAAAATGACCATTAGAATCCATGTTTTGTACGTTATAATTCACACTAATAAATATTCTGATTTAAGTGATATTTCACACTCATCTGATCACCACAAAGTTTATTTCAAGTAAAGAAAAATTGTATAAAAATAATTTTTGTATTTAGAATATGGCACAGTGCTTATATATTAAGAAATTTATAAGATGTCTTCTATTTCCCTTTTCATTTACTATTTGTGATATCTTTATAAAATAATATGACATGTTGGCAATTAAATACATTGTGGCAAATGTGTCATTATTCCTTTGAGGTATTAAAACATAAAATACATCTCCTTAAATTAATATTTTATTATCTCCCTATCTCCACGGATGCATTTGTTCACTGTAATATTTGAACAGTGTATAACATTCTAGGAGATGAATGGTTCATAACATCTTTTTAACATTGCAACAACCTCTGCTGCTGGAAGTAGACCAAAAGAAATAGCAATAAGGAAAAGAAAATGAAAAAGGTACCACATAGCCATGTTTCCTCACCCAAAAGCATAAACTCATACTCTATGAAAGTACAGGTAGAACCCACAGAATGTCTCATGATTATACACTGTATTAAATAATCAGATACAGGATCAGATATTATGGGCTTAGACATATGTTGTCTTTTGTCTGCAATGTGAAATAGTCTTATATTGTTTTGTTGACAAAACTGACTGGAAACCCTCCATCTTATCTGTGGAGCAAACTCAGCTCCAGATTCTTTGCTGAAGTTACAGCTATTTCTGTCTCTATAAATTTTATTACTCTACTAAATACCTCATAGAAGTGCCATCATGCAGTTTTCATCTTTTTGTGACTATTTGACTTAGCATAATGTCCACAAGTTGATCTACTTCATAGCATGTGTCAGAAGGTTCTTTTTTAAATTGAATAATGTCTCATTGAATGTATGTACCTCATTTTGTTTATCCATTCATCCCTCAGTGGGCCATTGGGTTGCTTAATTTTTGGTTATTGTGAACAATGCTGTGATCCTTGGTGCACTATCCTTAAAAAATCTTTTTGTTAATTCTACACGTGTATATACCTTGCCACAAAGATGAATAAATAAATAAGGTGTGGTAGGGGATGTATCAGTGACAATCATTCAACAAATTTGCCTGAATCTCAATCAAATCTTATGAGAGCATAGATCAATTGTGAATTTTATTATTATAAATTATTTACAGAATTTCTTCTGTTAGAAATTTGGAGAGTTCAAAGTCAATATTATACCAACTTTTAATGTTGGGTCAAGTGGAAGCACAAAAAAGGAAAAATAATGTGTATTTGATCACAATTAATGTAATTTAACAAATAAATTCAACCTCTTTTTTCACTTTAATGTATTGCTTTGTATTTCATTCTGGTTTAAAAATATGCTATATATGATATTTCCCCAGTTGTATAGCAAGATAAAACTTGATATAGTGCAAAAAATGGGTGTTAACTGTGCATTCTTCTAACAATTGCAATGTTATCTTTTAAAATATGTTAATTTTAATGTATAAAATTGGTTCCATTAAAAACTTAATCTTATGAATTATTTCATTGCCTCAGAAAATTCCATTAAAAAATAACAGTAGCACCAATATTAAAAAAATCTAATCTGAAATTTACTACAGGGCATTTACTTTTAAAACCGTATCTGTGTTTGTTACTTGTCATAAAATAAAAAAATGGAAAGTGTCCTTCATGTAGTGGAATACTAAAGTATGCTTACTAGGAAACTACAATATTGAAACATATACTCTTTCATTGAATTTGCAAATATGCATTTCAATAGAACCCCCAAACCATTCTGTGAGGGTCAAGTTAACATCATCTCATCCTCATTCATGATTATATTCTAGTAACCTAACAGTCACATATAAAACAAAATAATGTACGGTTAGACTGCAGAGAATCCTAGTTACTTGCCTACATATGTTCTCCATTGTTTGTTTCCTTTAGAAAATTAACTAGAAATGTGGATGTGTCCTAGTTTAGAGTTATATTTCCAAACAGGAACTGTTGGATTCTGCTCCCCTTGGAGAGGACTGACCCTGCTGGGTGTGTTGTGCTTTATGCTCACCTCCCTCCTTCTCGCTTCTTAGAACACACATCTGACCATTGCGGCTACAATGGCTGTATCATGAAATGAGTCAATCCTTGAGTTTGGAAACTTGTCACAAAGATCACAGAACCCATAAAAAGACTGGATTCCTGACGACCCTAAAGATGCCATAAAAACATTTTAACCCCTTGTCTACAATCCTTCTACATAAGAGAAACATAAAAAGCCTACATTATTTAAGTAACTATTACTGTCTATGTTGTCACTCTTTTTAATGTGAGATAGAGATAAATTTAATTGTAACTGATACAAATTTGGCATTTGGAAGTGTGTTTGCAATTAACAGATCAGTAAACAGGGAACTGACTGAATGGAAAAAATAAGGCGAATAGTAAACATTCAGGGCATTGCAACCGAGAGAGTTGATGACTCTTGTTATGTGACAGTAAAATATTTGTTCAAGTTGTTGCCTGTTGTATTGGAAGGAAGGTAACATTACAAACGCCTCTACTGTTATAGAAAAAAACAGAAGTGTAACGTGTTCAATCTTCTTTGTCATTTTTAGTTGATAAACTGAAATTAGAGGAAGAAGGGAAATAAGCAGAGGTAATAAATAAATAAAAATAAGGCTTGAGGAATCTATCTGCCAATGGCTTGCAGTCTGATTTCACCGAGCATTCATCAACTAGAAATCTAGTTGGGTTGAAAAAGATGAATTCTATGGTGTTCCAACGTGGTGCATTTATCAACTCTGGCTGTTAAAGGGCAGCATTAGTAGGAAAACATGTGGCCAAACCGTTTCAAACAATTCTCTTAAGTCTTCTCTTGTTTATTCAACAGGTGCTTATGCATATGCACACTGAGGAAGGTAAAAATAAGGTGTGGCATTCCTACACATTATACATATATATATAAACATGAATTATTCTAGGATGCCTAAGGTTGGAAATACTGAATGAAAATATATTCACATATTTAAGTTTACTAGAGAGTGTCATATATATTTTCAGAAACCACAGTTGTTCCACATACTTTTGAGACTTTTACTAGTTTGGTAACAACAAAACATGTGCTAACAACCAATGGTATTTCTTAACAGTTTCTTTTATATATGATTCCTGTTCTGTTAATTGCCCTTTTAATACCAACAATATTCTTGTATGTTTTACAGAAAATTTTATATATTCTGCTACCATCCTTTGTTGCAATATGTTGGTCACACATGGCTCTTCTTGATTGTTCTTTTTCTTTTCAATTATTCAATGTCTATCAATTAATAGAAGTGATTAATTTTAGTGTCATCTAATATATCAAGCATTTTCTACTGATCAATACATTTTTGTATCTTGTTTGGAAAGACTTTCCCAGATGAATATATAAAAGTATTTTCAAAACAATTCTTTAATTTCTCCAGCAACAATTTATAGCAACTCATTTGAAATGTTATCTACCAGGGAAATTGATTTGAGACTCACTACCCAAGATTTTTACTGGGGATGGTTAAATAGAGCTGTCTATTGAGCATTTATCAAAATTCCAGACTTCAAAGAGAAAAGCAGATGCTCTGCAGAAATCATATCATTTGCACGATGAAGGCACAGAAAGCCATTTTTATTACAGAATGGCAGGATTCTTCACCAAATGCAAGTTCCCAGACCCCCAAGGTCCAACCTTATAAGTATGTCTTTTCCAGGATGGCAGCTGTAGCCCCACTGTGTTCATTTTTTTTTTTTGGCATATTTTGGTCTTTAGCAATTTGATAGGTATTATAATAATTTTTCTTGCTCACCTTTCTTCCAAAGGTGCTCTGCCACATATAAAGCAGAGCTTACAACTCATCTCTCTCTGGGAGTGTCTGTCTTTCCTTAGATTTCAGGCTAGTTGATCTCCCTGCAGCCTTAGCTCTTTGTTTGGATGCAGAAAGTTATGTAATTGTCAACGGTCTAACTTTCACGTAGTTGCAGTGGGGGTGATACTGTTCCTAGCTTTCTGCATTCAAAATTGAAGCCAGAAGCCACAATGGAGTTTTAACTTGCTAATATATTTGGACTTTTAAAATGTTACCTGTTAAATACTGATTTTTACTTTGTTGCTCTATATGTAGAGATTAAGGCTAATATAGTACTAATTCATTGAAATGTCTTTAACTTTCTTGTGCTTTAATAGCTGGACAATTTTTGAAATGTATACATATACTTCTTAATCACTCAGTATAGGGTACAATATGGCCAGTTAAATAAAAATTGTTAGCTGTTTTGTTCACAATAGTTCTATCATTTCCACTTTTAGAAGATGATATTAATAAAATATTAATAAAACTCATTTACTTTAATATTAATAGTAATTATAATAAATATATATTCATATATAATTTTGTAGCTCTGTCATTATATATTAATTACAATTAGCTGATATTAATACTATTAATAATTACAACAATGGCTACTAATATTAGCTAAATAGCTATTGGTATTAACATTTGTTTATAATGTTGAATAGACAATACTGATGTTCAAAATACAGGCATACCACAAAGTAGTGCAGGTTGAGTTCCAGACCACTACAATAAAGTGAGTCAAATGAATTGTTTGCTTTCCCAGTGCATATAAAAGTTATGTTTACACTATCCTGCAGTCTATTAAGTGTGAAAAAGCATTATGTCTTAAAAAAGTACATATCTTAATTAAAAAATACATGTTAAAAAAATTGCTAACTATCATAAGAACTTTCAGCAAATCATAATCACTGATTAAAGATCACCATAGAATACAATAATAAAAAGTTGGAAATATTGTGATAATTACTAAAATGTGACACACAGAAACATGAAGCAAGCAAATGCCTTTGGAAAGATGGCACCAGAAGACTTGTTTGATAAAGGGTTGCCACACACCTGCCATTTATAAAATGCACAGTATCTGCAAAATGCAGTAAAGCAATGTGCAATAAAACAAGATATGCCCATAAAAGTAATAAAGTAGTATTATCAAAGAATAACATAGAGTTGGTCCTCATTATTTGTGGATTTCACATCTGCAAATTGCCTACTCACTTAAATTTATTTGTGCCCCCAAATACACATACACACACATATATACACAACTTTCTAGAACGTTAATTTTGCTCCCTTCCTCCTTGTTCTAGGAGTATTTTAGGACTTTCAGTGGACTGAAAAAAAATTGTTTCTAACAATATTAACATGATTACTTATTTTTATATAATTTAATACACATTAAATGTATATATAAATAAAAATGTTATATAATTCAAAATAAGCATTTATAATATGTTAATATAAGTGATGCAACTAGCAATAACACTTTATGAAATCTATGGTCTCTCTACAAACTGAATTTTAGAAAAATAGAAAAATAGAAAAGATTTTATTAGGGCACATATCTAGCAAGAAATACATTAAGAATGGCATTTTCCCTTTACTTAAAACAAATGGCATAAAAGCAACAACTAAAGATTTACGTAAAAGTGGTAGGACAAAACTACCGTACATTGCTGGCATGGACTCTGATGACTGTGACTAACATTGTAAAGAGGAAATTACAGATCCTGATAGGTAAGGAAGTATGAAAAAAATCATCTAACCGGTTTAAATTAAACAAAAGTCCCATGCTGAAGGATTTACATTCCTTATAACATTAAAATAATTTGTATGTGTGCTATCACAGAGAACACTGCAGAAGTGATTTCACACATTATCACTAAGGAAGATAACATTTGAGAGGTAACTGAACACTGAAGAAGGGCTTATGCCCTCTATACATACATAGAAGGTAATCTACCTCTTATTTATTTAAGAAGTTAGGACAGACCACAATTAATTAAGATTCTTACTTGTGGAATCTACATAATTCAGATAGGTTTGCCATGCATGAGTGAGTCTGCATCGATTTTTTGATTTTCATAATATGAAAATGAATTACCTCTTTTTTAGAGGAATAAGCTTCTAAAAATGGCCTATTCAGTGTGCAAAACTATAGATAATGAAACATTAAAACTGAAAAGTACAACGAGGCTAAGGAATTGATTCTTTAAAGTGCTTACAAGTTTCATCAATTACAAAATAAGGAAAAATTTTCCTATGTATTGGTCAGAAATTTGCCAATGATTTAATGAAGAAAGCCAACGAAACACAATAGTGTTCAGTATTTTATTATCTAAAAGAAAATAGTATGCTTCACAACATAGTTTAACCAAAGGCTTAAAGAGAAAAACACACAACAAAGAGAGTAATTACAAAACTCAGAAAGCTTGACTTTCAAATTTCATACGAAGCCATTTCTATTTCTAATCTGAATGTATATTTATGGAAGGAAGAAGGTATTTTTCTTTGGAAAAGCAAAGCAAAGGGCATTTACTTTGGATAATGTCAGAGTAAAAAATATCCACCAGTAATTTTAGTTTTAATGGAAGATTGAGGAATTTCATCTGATGAATTTACATGCTGCCTGTCTCCGCTATGACACCTTCTCTTCAGCCTCTTTTTCAGAATATTGGGTATGAAGGGAGGCAAAATATCCCCACTTCTCTTACTATGTTCCAGGCTTATGCTGTCCTCTTTCTTGCTCTCAATTTCCAATGAAATTTCAAAACCTGAATAAAAGAAAACTAACTTTGGTAAAAAAATTTCTTTTTGGAAATTTAAGACAATAAATATGTCATCTGTACCATGAATTACAAGTGTTCAGATGTGATATGAGGTATATCTTAACCTTCAACATGAAAGGCATCGTATACAGATAGGTTTGGTTTTGCAGGGATAGAAGGAGGAAAGAACAGACAGAGGGAGACAAAGAAAAAAATAGAAAAATTTTCTTCCTCCATGGATGAAATGAGGAATGTCCATAGCTCTGAGAAACTCATAAATAACCAGTACTCTTTCTCTAGTACATTTTTATATACAGATATCTTTTGTTAGTATAGTATCTCTTATTTTCCAAGGAATTAATTGTACTGGTTTTTCTAGTATATTTTATTTCTCAGTTGTTTTATTTTAATGTTTTAAACAACAAAAACATTTAATACTATGAACATCTGTCTGTATGTGTAGTGTTTGGTATTGACACGAAGTGTTTCCATCATTGTTTTTCTTTTTCCATCATTGTTTGTAATTATGGTGTGACTTTTTTTTTGAGTAATTCTTAGGAAAGAGTCTGTAGTTTCTAAAATGTTGGTTAACATTTCCATGATTCTTGTATTAATTTATAATCCCATGATATTTTGATACTTGAATTTCTTCTTTTTGCAGTTAAATCCATTTTTTATGATGTATTTCTATAATTTTGCAAATGTTTAAGTGAAATATTTATTTTCTCTGGTGAAGCATTAATAAAATTAACATTAAAAACTGTATTAACTGTAGGATTTAAATAATTTTAAGTTCTTATGTCTACTTCTGAAGGGTGTTTGAACATTTCTAAAAGTGCTTTATTCTTATTAATTTTTGCATTATGTAATTTTATACACTTTACCGTTAACGATTTTACCATCTTTATGAATTCAACTTTTCATTAATATCAACTTATTTGTGAAATAATTTTTAAACAATAATTTGATAATACAAGTCCTTTTCTTTGGTTTCTTTTTACCCCATATTAACTTTCTGTGACATTTTGTTTGAGATTGTCTCATACATATAACAAAATAGGTTTTATTCTATGATAGGAGTCACTCATTTTGGTCATTAATAGAGAAAGTTATATCTATTTACACTGAATTATTTGTTATAATTATTGTTAACAAACTTATTTGTCTTATTTGTAACAAACTTGTTCTAACTCAATCATATTTTGTATTCTTCCAGTTTTATAGCTACTTACTACTTCCAATTTTAGTAATATGGATTTTATTTTTTTCTTTATCTAGTAGTTTGAAAAAATACTATTGTAATCTTCATTAATGTATACTATATTTTCAAATATATTTGAATCTTTGCATCTATATCCTTTTTATTATCTATTCCCAGCATTAAATATATATTTGTTGTTATACTATATTGATGTAATATAATCACTTTTTAATATTAAATGAGGACAATGTCTGGTTATTATTGCTATGCCCCTAATCCATTTATTGTTTTAAAAATATATAATAGTATTTCATATTTAATATTATTTTAACTTTCCTCATAAATATACAATATCCTATATTCTAATAATATAGCACTTTTACATTTATTCATTGTTTCAATTATGTAGACTTGATTTTATAGATTTCTGCTACTAAAGTATATATTTTTATATGTTACAATTTACTTTTCCTGTATTCAGAAGTCTGTCTAAATAAAACAATGTATTATATATTATTTTACTCCCCATTCATATTTAAAATTTCATTATTGAAAATGTGTCTCTTGTATATAGTTGTAATTTATACTTACTGTTGTATAGTATTACATTTTATGATTATGATACAACCTATTCTTCTGTTCTTGCAATGAACCTTTAGGTTGTTTCTAGATTATGTGTAATGCTATGACCATTTTTTATGTGTCTTTGATAAACAAATGCCCACATTTCACTTGGGTTTATAACTAAATATAAAATGGCTAAAGGAAAGGTATTTTTATCTTCAAATTCAGAAAAGTTTTCCAAATTTTCCCAAGTGGTTTTACCTATTTTTATTAGTACCAGTAGTGTGTGAGAATCCTGTTATATATTTTCATAATAACTTGATTGATCACTTACTCAGTTTCTTGGTCACTTAACTGTCTTCTTTGAATCGTGAATTAAAGTACCTTTCAATGTTTCAGGGCCACTAATGATGTGATTGGATCCATACCTACCATCTTCTTCATGTTCTATTTGTTCCTTCAGGTCCTATTTCTTTTTATTCTTTCCTGCTTTTGGATTGAGTTATTTATTTTTTTAATGATTCCACTTTATCTCCAATATTGGTTCATTACTTACAACTCTTTAAAAGAATAATTATTGCCTAGTGGTTTAAATATACCTTTTAAATTATTCATAGCCTACCTTAGCAATCTACTGATTCACATGCTGAGTACATAAGTTTTGGTTTACAGATTGTTTTTTTCCTTTGAGTACTTTAATGGTGTCACTCTATTGTCTTCTGACATGTGTATTTTACAAATAGGACACATTAAGAAAGATCACTGGCTGCAAGGTTAACATACTTTCTAGCAATACATTCGGGAATTAAAAATTTTCAATGTCTATATCCAATAGCAGAAAATAAATCAGAAAGAAACCCACACATATATGGTTAAAAAATTAATAACAAAGGAGCCAGGAATATACAATGGGAATGAACAGTCTCTTTAATAAATGGTGCTGTGAATACTGGACAGCTACAGGCAAAGAATGAAACTGGATTACTTATACCATACACAAAAATTAACTCAAAACCTATTAAAGACTTGAATATAAGACCAGAAATCATAAAACTCCTAGAAGAAAATATAAGTTGTAAGCTCCTTGTCATCAATCTTGGTGATGATTTTTTTGAACATGATGCTAAAAGCAAAGGCAACGGGAGAAAAATAAACAAATGGGACTGCATCCAATGAAAAAGCCTCTGCACAGCAAAGAAAGCCTTGAACAAAATGTAAAGGCAACCCATAAATGGGAGAAATATGTCTAAATCATGTATCTGTAGGGGTTAATTTCCAAAATACATTAACAACTCATTCAACTCAACAGCAGATAAAAGCAATCTAATTAAAAAATGAGCAGAGGATTTGAACAGGCATTTTTTCAAAGATGACATTTCAGATGGCCAATAGGTACATGAAAAGGTGCACAGCATCACTTGTCATCAGGGAAATGCAAATCAAAGACCACAATCAGATACCACTTCACACCTGTTAGAATGACTTTTATCAAAAAAGATAAGAAATACAATGTGTTGACAAGGATATGGAGAAAAGGGAACCCTTGTGCACTTTTGGTAGGTATTTAAACTGGTGCAGCCACTGTGGAAAACTGTATATAGGTCCTTCAAAAAACTAAAAATAGAAATACCAAACTATCCAGCAGTTTGACTTCTAGGTGTTTATCCTAGAGAAACAAAAACATTCATGAGTATACATGCGCTCCCTTGTTCATTGCGGCAGTATTTACAATAGCAACCTGAGTGTCAATGGATGCAGGGATAATGAAGAAAAGATGTAGATGGATGGATGGATGGATGGTTAGACAAACCGATCTATCTACCTAATGGAATATTTTTCAGACATGAGAAGGAAAAAATATCCTGACATTTGTAAAAACATCAAGACCCTGTAAGTATCACACTAAGTGAAATAAATCAGAGAGAGAAAGACAAATCACCTCACTTATATCTGGAATCTAAAACAAATAAACAAAAAAAATGAATTCAGGTACAGAGGAAAGAGGTTGCCAGAGGTGGGGGGTGGAGGTGGGCAAATGGGTGAAAAGGGTCAAAAGGTACACATTTCCAGTTATAAAATGAATAAGTCATGGGGATATAATGCATAGCGTGGTTACTCTAGTTAATAACACACTATTATTTATTTGAAAGTTGCTAAAAGAGTAGATCTTTTTTTAATTAAAGTAGAGTTGATATATAATCTTATATGGTTTCAAGTATACAAGACAGTTACCCATATTACTACATTTTCACTCCAACTAGTGCAGTTACTGTCAACTTAAGAAGATGCTACAGAATCATTGGCTAATATTCTAAAAGTGTAGATCTTAAAAGTTCTCATGGCAAGAAAAAAAATTTGTGACTATATGACATAATGGAAGCTAACTAAACTTACTGTGGTAATCATTTCACAGTATGGAGAAATATCAAATAAAATGGTACACCTGGAACTAGTATAATGTTATATATAAATTATATCTAAATGTAAAGATCAGAAAACAAACAAAAAAATTTTATATGAATTTAACAAATTATGTTTGCTGCTAACAAGATCCATTTGCAAAAAACAACACACTGAAGACAGAAAGCAATCCTAAAAAACTGATAATATATCACGGTCTCATGAATTTGAAGAATCAGTGTTGGTCGGGTATCAATTTTCCTGGAACTCGTTTTTAAATTCAACATAGCCCCAATCAACATCCCCAATGAATGAATCAAATAGAATGAAAAGCCCAGAAATCAACTGCTACGGTCAAGTGATTTTTATACATTCAAAAATAATTTAAGGGAGAAAGGACAGCCATCAAAAAATGATGCTAGAGCAACTGAATGTCAATATGCAAAAAAAATGATCCTTAAAAAAATTAACTTAAAATGGATTATAGGCTTAAATACACAACTAAAAATCTTTCAATTTATAGAAGAAAAGTACAGGAAAAAGTATTTGGTTTAGGTAAAGTTGTCTCATATGTGATAAATGTCATGATTTTTAGAAAAAATAGGTTGGACATCATAGAAATTTCTAATTTCTGTTCTAAAAATGTAAATACATTTAAACTAATGAAAACAAACCACTGAAAGATATATATTATCTGTATAATATATATGTATATATGCAAATATATATTATTAAGAATTATTTATTTTTGCTCCAAATACTATCCCAGTTTGCTGTCTTAAAAATAATATGTAAACACAACATATGTACATCTAATTCTCTCTTGCCTAAAGGCTTACATGTTGAAACATCCTGTTCCAACATACATTTTGCTGAGTGCTATCAAGTCCATTTTTACCATAATTTCTTTTGAATTAATCCTAAACAAATGATGTAGTTGTTGTAGGAAATATCCGTGGAAAGAGAATTGAATAAGGTCTTAGCTATATAACCTTTTAAACTGTAATACTGCATTTGTATTTGTTATTATAGTGTCCTTAATATGTACATATTTCCGATACATATGTATTATTTTTATATCATGGTTTGTATCTCCTGTGGCTACTCAGAAACATTTTAACTTCATTTATTTCAGATATATTGCTTTCTTTTTAGGAAGGTTAGTTTCTTGCATGAATGTCTCTGGATAAATGAAGCATTCTCATCTTTGAATAGACTACCGTTAGTTCCTTTTGAAAACATCTGCATTTCATTTCTGAAGGAAGTAATCTCATAGATGCAATAAAATCAAATAGTGATAACCAAATAATTATTTCAAAATAATTAGAGATAGATCTTCTTTCGTCATTTGCATTTTAACATCATCATATAATCTTCTCATTGACAATATAATAATTTAGAATTACTCTCCATACGCTTTCATGAATCATGTAGTTTGTTATGGTAAAAAGGGATTTAATTAAGTTCTGGGGTAAATTCCAGATCATCATAACAACTTGGAAGGGTACTATTTGTATATTTAATTAATAAACTATAACATGCAACTGTTGTTTCTAATCAAAATGAGCACTGTAATACATATCATTGGTCAATGTGAAACTACTGCCATATGTAATCACAGGGAAATCCTCAGGATGAAAAATGAGTATAAGAAAATATCAGTAGTGACTTAGAATACAATGGAAGTAATGACAACAACAGATCAGGACTAGATATATTTCCACATGGTTTTTATAGATTGCTGAAAATAATCATTTAGAATCAAATAAATATAAACTGATTCTAAAATGGAAGAGTCCCTGGAAATTTAAATACCTTGCTGTGATTTAATTATGTTTACCTTACTGAAGCCATCAAATACTCATAATTTATTCATCTATTTTTACTCACTGGTACCTATCACTTTCAGATAATGAGTTCCAGCAGGTCAAGAAATAGGCAGTTTTGTTACCTTTATTATGTTTTTAGTTTAACATGTAACCTAGCACCACAAATTATGAGACTATTAAGATATTTTATACATTTTAAGTTACACTTATTGACTAGCCCATGCATCAGACACTGTGTGCATTTTGTGATTATGTTTATACTGTATACACCCTCAGCTGCACTTAGGCAGTATCTGCCTGGAAATTCATCATTTTGGGTCAATGAATTTCATCTGATCCCTTCCCTCTTCTAGTACGTTATGTAACCTATTATTCTCTCCCAGATCTCCACGTGCTTCTCTCTATGGCTTCATCCTTCTGCTGTAAAATGCACTTAAATTTCCCCAAAGCTACTTACTTATCCTTTCAGAACATTTCAAGGAACTCATCCCTCATTCTTTTATTTAACAAATATTTATTCAGTACCTAATACGTATCATGAACTGTCCTATTTCTTGGATTGCCCCATAAACAAGCTCTCTGCCTAATGTAGCTGACATCCTATTTGGTGGAATGACACAATACATTAAATATGCTAAATAATTTAAAGATACAGTATATTACCAGGTAATAAGTGCTTTAAAAACAAAAATTGAGTAAAGGGTATAAAAGTCTATGTGAATCGGGTGGAGGAGGTTTGTAATTTTAATTAAGATCATCAGTGCAGGCTCCATAAAGAAAGGGACATTTGTAAGAATACTTGAAAAAGGTGAGAGAGGTGGGCATTAGGATAGTTGGGAACAGAACATTCCAGAAAGGAGGAACGCTGTAGTCAGAGCCAAGTGAGTAAGGGGGAAGAGCATAGGATGGGAGGTCAGAGAGAGGGTGGAGGCTTTCATCTGGTAGAGATTTTCAGGGCATAACACGGTCTTTCATTTTTCTGAGTGAGGTGAAAATCCATTGGAGAATTTTGTGCAGAGGAGTACCACCACGAGACTTACATGTTTCAAAGGATCTCTGTAGGTGCTGTGGAACCAGACCACAGAGGAGCACGTGTGCATGCATGGGGTCTAGTCAGAATGCTCTTGTGCAAACACAAGCAGGAGATGTGTTGGCTTGAACCTGAGGAACAGTAGGAGTTTTAGAGAAGTGGTCAGATTCCAGATATATTTTTAAAATAAGACACCACTGGATGTGGTAGATAAGAGAACAGATATGAAGAGTGTCAGCAAAGTTTTGGGTGTGAGTCGTTGGGAGGATTGAGTGGCCAGAAACTGGCAGTGATTTTGTTGGTTGGAGCAGTTCAGAAGGTCCATTTTAAACTTACATGTGCCAAGTTTAAAGTGTTTACCTCCAAGTGGAGATATCCTATAGGCAGTTGGGTATATGAGTTTAAGGCTCAGGAAATGAGTCTGGGTTTTGGAGACAGCGTTTGATAATATTCAAAGGCAAGGCTGGATTGGATGACCAGGAAAAAGGCTGTAGACGAAGAAGGCGCAAGGCTGTGTCCTAAGAACTGGGGCACTTCTACATTAAGGAGTTATGAAAAAAATGAGTAAGCAAAGAAACTTCTACTTATTATAGTTTCTGTTCAATTCAGTTTCCCCAGAAAGAAGATTCAGTTATAAGTAGCCTACACATAAGAAAAAGGAGATATACTGTGGGTGGAGGGGGAAAATAACATATATAGAGGGAAGATAGAGTAGCTAATAATTTTGTGTTAATTAAGTTACTTGCTTTAATGGATGACAGGAGCTTAATTTCACAGATAAAATTTGAAATCATTGTAAGATACCTGGCTGAGAATTATCCCACTGGTGGCAAATCTAAAATGCACTTTGATGACTAAACATTAGGACAAAAAAAAGTAAATCCATATCTACATACTTAATAATGAAGTACAAATTATCAAGGATAGGCACAAAGTTAAAAGCTGCTGATAACTCAAAGATTATCTTGCCAGGGACAATGATCATTAATTTAGGCCTATTTTCAGTGAATAAATATGCCAGAAGACAGAGTATCTTTAAAGTATTTTCAAAGAAACAGAACTCCCTACTAGAAATTGTAATTGTGCAAAATTATCGTACAAGACTGTGAGCAAAATAAGGACATTTGTAAACGAATATTGAGAAGTATTCTATGTACAAACCCTACTTTAAAAAAGCTATTAATGAAAGAACATCAGGGTTTTTTTTTAATTCCAGAAAAAAAGTATATGGACTATTCAAAACAATGATGAGAACAGCAAAAAAATAAAAAGCGTAGAGTTTTAAAATTAATTCATTAATATGAAAAGTATGGTAAAATAAAACCTAGAGAACATTATAATCCTAACAGGATTAGATTTACACGCATCGCATTGAAAAAGCAAGCGGCAGTCTTGTTCATCACGGGAAAGAATAATGCTCGCTTTTTATATAGATCGTGGTCTATTCTATTTACTTTTAAAGTTCTTAATTTTTTTTGGTATCATAATATACACTTACATGAACAACATTGTGGTTACTAGATTCCACCCATTATCAGGTCTCCCCCACATACCCCATTACACTCTCTGTCCATCAGTGTAGTAACCTACTATAGAATCACTACTTGTCTTCTCCAGGCTATACTGCCTTCCCTGTGACCTACCCCCCCGCCCCATATTATGTGTGCTAATCATACTGTCCCTTTTTCCCCAAATCCCTCCCTTCCCACCCATCCTCCAGAGTCCCTTTCCCTTTGGTAACTATTAGTCCGTTCTTGGGTTCTGTGAGTCTGCTGCTATTTTGTTCCTTCAGTTTTTTCTTTGTTCTTATACTCCACATATGAGTGAAATCATTTGATACTCGTCTTTTTCAGCTTGGCTTATTTCACTGAGCATAATACCCTCTAGCTCCATCCATGTTGTTGCAAATGGTAGGATTTGTTTTCTTCTTATGGCTGAATGATACTCCATTGTGTATATGTACCACCTCTTCTGTATCCATTCATCTACTGATGGACATTCATCTACTGATGGACACTCAGGTTGCTTCCATTTCTTGGCTATTGTAAATAGTGCTGCGATAAATATAGGAGTAAATATATCTTTTTCAAACTGCATTCTTAGGGTAAATTCCTAGGAGTGGAATTCCTGGGTCAAATAGTATTTCTATTTTTAGTTTTTTGAGGAACTTCCATACTGCTTTTCACAAGGGTTGAACTAATTTACATTCCCACCAGCAGTGTAGGAGAGTTTCCTTTTCTCTGGACCCTCACCAGCATTTGTTGTTGTTTGTCTTTTGGGTGGTAGCCATCCTAACTGGTGTGAGGTGATATCTCATTGTGGTTTTAATTTTCTGATGATTAACGATGTGGAGCATCTTTTCATGTGCTTGTTGCCCATCTGAATTTCTACTTTGAAGAAGTGTCTGTTCAAATCCTCTGCCCATTTTTTAATTGGGTTATTTGCTTTTAGTTTGTTGAGATGCATGAGCTCTTTATATATTTTGGAGGTCAACCCCTTATCAGATATGTCATTTATGAATATATTCTCCCATACTGTAGAATGTCTTTTTGTTCTACTGATGGCGTTCTTTGCTGTACAGAAGCTTTTTAGTTTGATATAGTCCCACTTGTTCATTTTTGCTTTTGTTTTCCTTGCCCGTGGAGATATGTTCATGAAGAAGTTACTCATGTTTATATTCAAGAGAGTTTGCCTATATTTTCTTCTAAGAGTTTTATAGTTTCATGACTTACATTCATATCTTTGATCCATTTCGAGTTTACTTTTGTGTATGGAGTTATAAAGTAATACAGTTTCATTCTCTTACATGTAGCTGTCCAGTTTTGCCAACACCAGCTGTTGAAAAGGCTGTCCTTTCCCCATTGTATATCCATGGCTCCTTTATTGTATATTAATTGACCATACATGCTTGGGTTAATATCTGGACTCTCAATTCTATTCCACTAGTCTATGGGTCTGTTCTTGTGCCAGTACGAAATTGTCTTGATTACTGTGGCTTTGTAGTAGAGCTTGAAGTTGGGAAGTGAGATGCCCTCTGCTTTATTCTTTCCTCTCAGGATTGCTTTGGCTATTTAGAGTCATTTGTGGTTCCATATGAATTTTAGAACTATTTGTTTTAGTTCATTGAAGAATTCTGTTGGTATTTTGATAGGGATTGCATTGAATCTGTAGATTGCTTTAGGCAGGATGGTCATTTTAACAATATTAAATTTTCTTACCCAAGATCATGGGATGAGTTTCCATTTATTAGTATTCTCTTTAATTTCTTTTAGGAGTGTCTTGTAGTTTTCAGGATATAGGTCTTTCACTTCTCTGGTTAGGTTTATTCCTAGGTATTTGATTCTTTTTGATGCAATTGTGAATAGAATTGTTTTCCTGATTTCTCTGCTAGTTCATCGTTAGTGCATAGGAATGCAACATATTTCTGTGTATTAATTTTGTATCCTGCAACTTTGCTGAATTCAGATATTAGTTCTAGTAGTTTTGGAGTGGAGGCTTTAGGATTTTTTATGTACAATATCATGTCATCTGCAAATAGGACAGTTTGACTTCTTCCTTACCAATCTGGATTGCCTTTTATTTCTTTGTTTTGTCTGATTGCTGTAGCTAGGACCTCCCATACTATGTTGAATAAAAGCAGGGAGAGTGGGCATCCTTGTCTTGTCCCTGATCTTAGAGGAAAAGCTTTTACGTTCTCACTGTTAAGTATAATGTTGGCTGTGGGTTTGTCATATATGGTCTTTATTATGTTGAGGTACTTGCTCTCTATACCCATATTGTTGAGAGTTTTTATCATGAATGGATGCTGAATTTTGTCAAATGCTTTTTCAGCATCTATGAAGATAATCATGTGGTTTTTGTCCTTCTTTTTGTTGATGTGGTGGACAATGTCTATGGATTTTCGAATATTGTACCACCCTTGCATCCCTGGGATGAATCCCACTTGATCATGGTGTATGATCCTCTTGATGTATTTTTGAATTCAGTTTGCTAATATTTTATTGAGTATTTTTGCATCTATGTTCATCAGGGATATTGGTCTGTAGTTTTCTTTTTTTGTGGTGTCTTTGCCTTGTTTTGTTATTGGAGTGATAATGGCTTCATAGAATGAGTTTGGAAGTATTCCCTCCTCTTCTATTTTTTGGAAAACTTTAAAGAGAATGGGTATTAGGTCTTCTCTAAATGTCTGATAAAATTCAGTGGTGAATCCTTCTGGTCCAGGAGTTTTGTTCTTAGGTAGCTTTTTGATTACTGATTCAATTTCATTGCTGGTAATTGGTCTCTTTAGATTTTCTGTTTCTTCATCGTCTGTCTTAGAAGGTTGTATTTTTCTAGAAATTGTCCATTTTTCTAGGTTATCCAGTTTGTTAGCATATAGATTTTCATTCTCTAATCATTCTTTGTATTTCTGTGGTGTCCATTGTGATTTTTCCTTTATCATTTCTGATTCTGTTTATATGTGCAGATTCTCTTTTTTTCTTAATAAGTCTAGCTAGGGTTTTATCTATTTTGTTTATTTTCTTAAAGAACCAGCTCTTGGTTTCATTTTTTCTATTGTTTTATTCTCAATTTTATTTATTTCTTCTCTGATCTTTATTATGTCCCTCCTTCCGCGGACTTTGGGCCTCATTTGTTCTTCTTTTTCCATTTTCAATAATTGTGATTTTAAACAATTCATTTGAGATTGTTCTTCCTTTTTTATATAGGCCTGGATTGCAGTATACTTCCCTCTTAGAACTGCCTTTGCAGCGTCCAACCAAAGTTGGGGCATTGTGCTGTTGTTTTCATTTGTCTCCATATACTGCTTGATCTCTGTTTTAATTTGGTCATTGATCCATTGATTAGTTAGGGGCATGTTGTTAAGCCTCCATGTGATTGTGTGCCTTTTTATTTTCTTTGAACAATTTATTTCTAGTTTTATACCCTTGTGATCTGAGAAGTTGGTTGGTACAATTTCAATCTTTTAGAATTTACTGAGGCTCTTTTTGTGGCCTAGTATTGTCTATTCTGGAAAATGTTCCATGTGCACTTGAAAAGAATGTGTATCCTGCTGCATTTGGTGTAGAGTTCTGTAGATGTCTGTTAGGTCCATCTGTTCTACTGTGTTGTTCAATGCGTCTGTCTTCCTACTTATTTTCTGTCTGGCTTATCTGTCCTTCAGAGTGAGTGGAGGGTTGAAGTCTCCTAGAATGAATGCATTACATTCTGTTTCCCCTTTTAATTCTGTTAGTATTTGTTTCACATATGTAGGTGCTCCTGTGTTGGGTGCATATATATTTATAATTGTTCGACTGACCCCTCACTTTATCATTATGTAATGTCCTTCTTTGTCTCTTGTGACTTTCTTTGTTTTGAAGTCTATTTTTTCTGATACAAGAACTGCAACACCTGGTGTCTTCTCCCAATTAGTTGCATGAAATATCTATTTCCATCCCTTCATTTTTAGTCTGTGTATGTCATTGGGTTTAAAGTGAGTCTCTTGTAGGCAGCATACAGATGGGTCTTGTTTTTTTATACATTCAGTGACTCTATGTCTTTTGATTGGTGCATTCAGGCCATTTACATTTAGGGTGATTATCAATAGGTTTGTACTTATTGGCATTGCAGGCTTTAGATTCGTGGTTACCAAAGGTTCAGGGTAACTTCCTTACTGTCTAAGAGTCTAACTTAACTCTCTTAGTATGCTGTTACAAACACAATCTAAAAGTTCTTTTTATTCCTTCCTTTTCTTCCACCTCCATTCTTTATATATTAAGTATCATATTCTGTACTCTTTATCTATCCCTTTTTATTACCTCTGGTGACAGTTATTTAACCTTAGGAATACTTCCATCTATAGCAGTCTCTCCAAAATACACTGTAGAGATGGTTTGTGGGAGCTAAATTCTCTCAGCTTTTGCTTATCTGAAAATTGTTTAATCCCTCCTTCAAATTTAAATGATAATCTTGCAGGATAAAGTATTCTTGATTCAAGACCCTTCTGCTTCATTGCATTAACTATATCATACCATTCCCTTCTGGCCTGTAAGGTTTCTGCTGAGAAGTCTGATAATAGCCTTATGGATTGTCCTTTGTATGTGATCTTATTTCTCTCTCTGGCTGCTTTTAATAGTCTGTCCTTATCCTTGATCTTTGCCATTTTAATTGTTATATGTCTTGGTGTTGTCTTCTTTGGGTCCCTTGTGTTGGGAGATCTGTGCACCTCCATGGCTTGAGAGACTATCTCCTTTCCCAGCTTAGGGAAGTTTTCCTCAATTATGTCTTCAAAGACACTTTCTATCCCCTTTTCTCTCTCTCCTTCTTCTGGTACCCCTATAATACGAATATTGTTCTGTTTGGATTGGTCACACAGTTCTCTCAGTATTCTTTCATTCCTAGAGATCCTTTTTTCTCTCTGTGCCTCAGCTTCTTTGTATTCCTCTTCCCTAATTTCTATGTCACTTATCATGTCCTCCACCATAACTGATCTACTTTTAATACCCTCCATTGTGTTCTTCAACTATTGGATCTCTGTCCTAAATTCGTTCCTGAGTTCTTGAATACTTTTCTGTACCTCCATGAGCATGTTAATGATTTTTATTTTGAAATCTCTTTCAGGAAGATTCATGAGGTCAATTTCATTTGAATCTTTCTCAGGTGTATTCATAATTTTGCTTTGAACCAGGTTCCTTTGCTGTTTCATAATTTGTCTTTGGTGCCCTCTAGTGCCCAGAAACTCTACTCTCGAGCTGCTCAAGCCCCTGGGGCAACGTTGGGGACTGCAGGGTAGTGGTATTGGTGCTTAGTGGGAGGAAAGAGCTCTTTCCTGCTTCCTGGGTGCTATGCCAGTCTCCACTGCCAGAACCAGTGAGTCGAACACACAGCTGTAAGCCTCTGTGCTTTGTGTTTCTAGCTGCCATAGAAGGGACTTCCCTCTGGCTGGCCTGATGCCAGTGCAGGGGTTGCCAGTTTGCGAGCCTGAGCCAGGTGCAGGTTAGCAGGGAGGAAGACACGGCAGGCTGTGTATCATTGTGGGGTGCCTTGGAGCTGCGTAACCAGCCAGGGGGATGGAGCGCCTGAAGATTGTTTAAGCTCCCAACATGCAGGCACAGTGCACCCGGACAATTTTGTCTACCTGTCCTTTCTTCCGAGAAGTAAGCTCTGTGCAGTGCTTGCCCCTTTAGCAGCCCTCTCACTTTTAGGAAGTCTCTCAGACTGCCCACCCAGATCAGCCGGATATGAATCCCTGTTTTCCACAAGCAGATGGAATCTCTGTCTCTCCAGGTATTCTGCCTGTCTTAGATTTCCAACCCCACTAAATCACCAGAGCACCATGCAATGTAGGTTCATGCTCCCAGAGCAAATCTCCAGGGCTAAATGTTCAGCAGTCCCAGGCCTCCACTCCCTTCCAACTCTGTTTCTCTTCCTCCTCTCAGTGAGCTAGGGTTGGGGAGGGGCTTGGGCTCCACCGGGTCACAGCTTTGGTACTTTACCCTGTTCCATGAGGTGTGCTCTTTTCTCTAGGTGTATGCAGTCTGGTGCAGCCTTCTTTCCTGTTGCTCTTTCAGGATTAGTTGTATTAATTATATTTTTGTATTATATGTAGGTTTTGGAGGAGGTCTCTGTCTCACTTCTCACACTGTCATCTTTAATCCAATCCTCTAAAGTTCTTAATTTTTAAGAAAGGTAATACATGTTCTATATTTTGGACATTTCTTGAGGCAATTTTGATTTACTTTTCTTTGTTACAATTTCAGCTATTAAAAATTTTAAGTAATTTATGTGGTATTTTTATGTACTTTGCTGTAGGAGAAATTATTTAAATATCTAGAATACAAAATTATAAAAGCTTAAATCTCTGAATTTTTTCACCCCTGAGTGCTCAGTATTATTTATTAATGCTTTTGCAGTCAATGGTAATTTAGACATACCAATATGTTTGACAATTCTTTGTTCATTAATACTTTCAGTTTCCAAAGGAATGGAGATCAGTACCTTGAAGGAATGTCTGCATATCCATGTCATTGCAACATTATTCACAATACCCAAGATAAGAAAACAACCTACATGTCCTTGAATGGATGACTAGGTAACTGTGAGACATACACACACACACACACACACACACACACATGAATATTGTTCAGCCATATAAAGGAAGGAATTCCTGCCGTCTGCAACAACATGAATGAATCTGGAGGGCATTATGCTCAATGAAATAAGCCATAAAGAGAAGACAGCTACTGCATGATATTATTTAAATGTAGAATCTTTAAAATCAAACAAAGCAAAACACCACTGATTTCATAGAAACAGAGAAGAGAATGGTGGTTGCCAGTGATTGGGGTGGGAGGGAATAGTGTGCTTTAGATCAAAGGGCACACATTATCAGTATAAGAATAAGTTCTGAATATAGAAACAAAGCAAAACAGAAAAAGCAAAACAGCATTAGACTCATAGACACTGAGAAGTGACTAGTGGTTACCCAGGGGGAGGGGAGCAGGCAGGAGTAGGGTGGGTGGAAGAGAGAGGGGGATTGTTTAACCACTGTGATGCACATTTGATAATAAAAAAGGAAAGAAAAAAAACTACACTTCAGGAATCTATTAATTTCCAAAGAATGCCTTATATAATATTGGCATCAATGTTTTATTGGCTCATGTGGAATGGAAAACAGAAGAGTATGAGGTCCAATGTGCTTCTCTGTACAAGAACACTTGAGTCCTGCACCACCGTACTTACTGCTTCTACCTGAAATAAGAGAGGCTTTAATATCTATTGTCTATTGTACTGAAAATATTTGCCATGATAATGTAACAGTGCTTAATTTTCTCCATTAAATAAAAGTATGCTTCTGAGTTTATCATTAAAAAAAGAATAAGTTTTTAGGATCTAATGTATAGCATGGCAACTATAGTTAAGAATATGGTATTGTGTAGTTGAAAGTTGTTGAGAGTAGATCTGATGCATTCTTACCACACACACACACACACACACAAACTGCATATGCCAAATAAGTGTGGTTTTCTTTGCTTTCTCTTTCTCCATATGTAACATGATTTCAATATGTGATAATATGGAGCATGTGGTACTCTTTCAAAATGCTCTATTGTTTCCTACTGCATGGCTAATTCTGCTACTTATATCTTCCTTCCAATTAACATGCATTTCCACAGTTTCTTACATTTCCTGATGGAAACCATGATCCCCAGCACTCCAGACTTGTACCTTTGTGATTTATTGGAACAACAACACTGAGTGGAATTCCTTAGAGTCATTTCTAAAATCCAAGAGGGAACTTACATGACCCAGCTTTGAGGAGATGCCCAGTCCTTGGGCAAGCATCCTTGGGAACGTGTCTAGATGTTATAGAAGTGGCTACTCACCCTCTTACCAAATAGGTAAGATGGATGTTATACAATCCAATAAATGTTTCAATTGAAACAAAGATATTAGAAATTTCAGTGTAATTTTCAGATGAAAACAAGTGGTTATTGGAGTGAGGAACCTATATAAAGATCACTCTGAGTTAGATTATAAGAAATAAGTTTAAGGTAGATCCCTGTTGTTTTTAATTGTAGAGATAAATGATTTTAATAAAGCATAGATGTAATTGAGGAGTATTATGGGCTTTTGAGCAAGGACAGAGCCTGAGAAGCCTCAAAGTCCAGATTCAGGGCACATTCTGGCTTTACTTGTCTCCACAGTTTAATGTCACCCATGACCTGGGCTCTTTTACTTTAGTCTGTCATCTGAGATATGGCAGTTCCCCACCCCCTGCCACTCAATGATTCCTCTCAGGGTTACAGGATGGCTGCAGAAATTCTAGGCTTTATGTCTAGACATGAGAATATCCAGAAAAGAAACCGTCTCTTATTAATCAGTTCTTGTCACATCTGACTTTATTCTCTGCATTATTTTCCCAGAGTCTTGTACATGGCATTGAATTGGTTTTAACTTGAGAAAGAATTATATTGATGTACCACCCACTGAAGCCTTATAGAAATATTGGAAATGAATACAGCAATATATCAGTCAACACTAAACACATAAGATGCCAAATAAATTGCTGAGTTTCATCTTTTGTGTGTGTGACAAAAACTTGAAAACACATTTGCCTCAGCCAATTAATTGTCACCACTTAATCATCAACACATGTATCTTAAAATGTAGTTAATATAGAGGATTAGCAGGGAGGAAAAATGGTGAAAACAGATACTGAAAACAAGCCATGGATGGCAGGATGATGCTGATGAAAAGTCTGCTTTCTGTACCCTCTGTTTTAGCTCCTTTGAATATTTTTATGATATATGAAGGAGGCCGATTCTCCAAAGTAATTAATCATGTAATGACTGCACTTGTGTGTTCAATTATAGTCTTTATGGTTGATTACTCTGTGTAATAAATACCATTACCAGCTCTTTTTTATTCCTTTTGCCCTGGGCGTGAAGGCCAGGATGTAAATGGGAAAAATGGATATAACCAATGTGTAGATGAAATATTTTTCCTAAAGCAGGATGTAAGGACATATTAATTTTCAATGTCAGAAGTATTAGTTTGTTTACTGAAGCTAAAAGCATACAAACGTGCACTGGATGTACAACTTTATTATAATATTGCCAGCTCTTAACCACACTTCAACTTTATTATTAATATAATTCTTAAATGATTTTTTCAAAAGCATTTTTATTTTTTCTCAAATGTTAGAGAAAATATTTTGTGCATCCCTCCAGAAGTGCTTTTAAAGTTTAAAGCCTAAAACCAATTGTGAAGGCAACCTCTTTTTTTTCTTAGAATAACCTCTCATTAAAATGTAAGATTTCAAAAAATACATTTATGTCCCTTAAAAATATTGAGATTATAATTTGCCCTAATTCAGAGAAGGAAAGCAAAGCCCCTTCTTTTATATGAGGCACTCTTTCTTCATTTGTAATAAAGTTCATTTAATTTCTTTGACAAGTATTTACTGAGAACTGCCATATCCTGGGCAGAGTTCTAGGTGATGGGAATAAAGTAATGAACAAACTGGGCCAACATGTCTGACTTTGTGGAGATTACATTTTAGTGTAATAAATACATGTAACACATAAAAATAAAATATATATTTTGATAAATGGTAGTGAGAATCTTGGAGGAAAATAAATGGAGAGACATCTAGGTAGTACATGAGGTTGCAACTTAGAGTGTTAAGAGAATGCTTTACTGAGAAAGGTGTATTTTAGTAAATCTCTGCCTATTCAAATTATTAGAATGGTTTCTGCCTTGCAATAGGACCTTGACTGATACAGAATTGGTGCCAACAGTGGTCCTAGGAGACCACTCCTCACTTATGGGATTTTTGGATTGGTTTAGTCATGGCCTTGCTGAACAACTTGCTTATGGAAAATGGGTCATAATCTATGGTGCACACTGGCATTACCATAAATTAAATTGTTATCTGTCATTAATTGTCATATAGGATAAGTGAAGCAAGTTCCCAGGGCTCTCAGGTTCATTATATTATCAGTTCATGTCATGATCTCAGGACTAGATAGCTTCTATGGTAGGACTAGAATAGTCTCCTATTTCTTGCATGCTCAGAGCCAAAACTTTTGACTATCAAGCATAAAATTTAATTGTGCTGTTTAGAATGCTGACTTAATTTATAAACTTTCTCAGCTTTTCATATGAAAGTTAAGACTTTGATTGGGAAGGATAGGGACCTTGACACTTAGAATAAGGGCATCTGGTAGGATGCCACTGAAACCAAAAACCTTGAGTACCCAGTCACCCTGAGCCTCTTGCCAGTGAAAGTAGCTGTCCAACTGTGTCTGACTCACCTTCCTTTGCTGAAAACACTTTGTTAACCACACTCGGGGCATGTACCTTGTACAGATACTTATTTTCCTCAAATCCGTCACCATCACCACCTGATGGCTTCAGACCCATACCTAACATCAAATATGAGTATTATCCAGGAGGCCAGGTATATATTATAATCCAAGAGGAAATAGCTTACACACTAAACAATTCTAAGGTTTTGCAAATATATGTCCACAGAAACCTTGGGAACAGGTGTGAGAATGGACTTTAAGGGTTAGACCAAGAAGGTTAGAGTAAAACACTAGGACACGCCTTTGCTGGACATTTTGGATTTAATGTGTTTGTTCCTATAGCTGAAAGTGGCTCCAGCAACTGCTTTCTTGATTGTCTGAAATTTGGATTAAAGATACCATATATCAATGAGTTCAATCTGATAGACCTTCCCAGGCATGATGTGGAAGATCAGGAGTCAGACAATTTCAAGAGATAAGAAGGTCAGAATGTATTTAATTTCTGTAACAATCACACTACCCCTGAATTATATCTCACAAGAATGTCAAGAAGATACTCCCTTCACTAAGCTGATAAGATAAACATTAGTGAGGGGGGGCACCTGGCACCTGCATCCTTAAAAGACTTTGTTTTTTTTTTTCCCTTTGTGGGTCACATATGACCATGGATGATGCAGCAACTGAGACGCCTTCATTTCACTCACGTGATTAGATCACACTGAGGCGGAAGCCAAATGTAGCACTTAATCACCAAACACAAGGGGCTCATTTACCATAAAGAACAGTAGGGTCATACAATTAATCAGAACATTTTGCCTTTTAGAATTTCTGGAGCTGGCTACTTGGTCATATGGTCCCTAGGAATGAGATGATCAACATGGAACAACATTGCTTGATCTACATAAATGAAAATCATCATCAACAACTATGCATGTTGAGCAATTTCCCACATGAGTTGCCTAATAGAGATTCATGACGTCTTACCCAGCTTCCAGACCTAAGTCACATAACAAACCCAAACCCCTTGATAAAAAATGGAAGCCACGGCGGTTATCATCTTATTTTAAAAATCTTTCCAGGTTCTTTTAGTTTCAGTTACACCATCTAAAGAGCTTAGACATTATCACCTGTGAGTCTTACAACAAGAAAAAGAAGCTGAACAAATGCAAATCAACAACTTTTCTTAGGCCTTTCAGAGAACTGATGTCACAAGACAAATTGACAACCCAAAATTTGAAAATACAGAAATACCTGAGATCAGCTTACTTAGAGCAGAAGCTGCTGGTGCTAAAAACTGATAGGAACACTAAGTGGCAATTTTGACAAATTGCTAGTGGTTGAATATAGACTACCTTTATAGTGCGAAGTTAATGGGGACCTAGTCTTAACATAGTCCTGACACATTCATGGATTTTACCTCCAGAAACCTTATAGGACAGGGGAGAGAATAGGAATATATTCAAAGACTGAATGAAAAAACTACCAATCAAAAATACTCTATCCAGCAAAGTTGTTCCTCAGAAACTAAGGAGAGACAAATACTTTCTCAGGCAAACAAAAGGTGAGAGAATTCATTACTATTACACCTGCCTTACAAAAAATGCTGAAAGGAGCTGTTTAAGCTAAAATGAAAGGGCACTAATTAGTGACACAACATATAAAATATAACACACTGGTAAAAATAATATATTGTCAAATTCAGAATATTCTAGTACTGTAATATGGTACCGTGTTGACCAATTAACCCTAGCATAAACATTAAAGGAAAAAAGTATAAAAAATAACTATAGCTATAATAATTTGTTAATGAATACATAGTATAGAAAGAAGTAATCTGTATATTATAGTATAGAACTAAACTGCATAGTTTAGAAAAAGAAGTCACACTCGTAAAAAGGTAAAGTTTTTCTGTGCAGTTGAAGCTATCAGCAAAAATAAAAAAGACAGGTATAAGATATTTTTTGAAAGCTTCATGGTAATCACACACCAAAAATCTATAGTAGAGACAAAAAGGATAAGAAAAAAAGATTCAAAGCATATCACTATAGAAAATCAATTCATTCATTTTTCCAAGCCTGAAATCTAGAAATTACTCTTGACGCTTTACTATCCTAACCCACTACTAGTATCACCTACAAATTTACCTATGCATCCCTTAGTTATCTAACTTCCTTGTTATCACCCAGATTCAACCAACCATTATCTTCCCAGGACCTCTGCAGAAGTACCTTAGATATCTTTGTGTTTCCACTCATGCATCCTTCCAATTTATTTTTTATATGGAGATAGAGATTTTTACTAATGAAAATTGAATTATACTACATCCTCTACAAAAAGGGCCAGCTAAGCTCTTTGAGCTCTGAAACCTGATCTCTCCAGGAGAACTTTGAGTTACCTTCCTATTTGATATTTATGCTTTCATCATATTATTCTCTTCAAAACATCATCTCACTCCTGCCAGAGGGATGTATATTCTAACATCCCCTCCACCACACACACATGGCTTCACTTAGTTATTTCCTATTAATCCAGAGGGAAGTCTAATCCGATTTTCCAACTGCTTCAAATCATCCTCATAAAGGTTCTCATTCAATTGTACCACTTCCTTCCAGCAGATAGCAGAGTTTTGGTTGCTTCACCAATGTAGAAAAAAAATGAAAAGACAAAAACTAAACAAAATAGAAAAGGCAGGAAAATGGAGGAATATAAAAAAATTAATAAATAACAAGTGAAATGAATTGAAATGGTTACATTCATGGTAGATACTGATCTTAATATATCAACAATCACTTTAAATGCTAATGCTCTAAATGCATCAATTAAAAAACAGAGATCCAGAATGTATTAAAAATAGCAATACCCAACTCTATGTAATCGGTAAGACACAAATAAGTAAGGGTATAGCTGAAGTAAACAGCTATACCCCTGTAGTAAACACCATCAAACAGTTTGATATATTGAGTGGCTTCATCCACTCAATATTACTGACATTTGCATCAAAAGAAAGAAAAACTCAGTTATAAATCTAACAAAATATGTGCAGAATCTGTGTGTGAAAAACTAAAAAACTTTGACAAAGGCATTTAAAAATCTAAATAAAGAATAGGCTATGTTCATGGATAAAAAGACTCAATATTATTAAAATGTGAATACTTTCAAACTTGATTCATAGATTCACTGTGGGTCAAAGTCACGGCAAGCTCTTTTATGTCATTAACAACTGAAACTAAAATTTATATGGATTGGCAAAGACCTAAAAAAGCAATACAGTACTGAACAAGAACAAGGTCAGAGAACTGATGCCACCAAACTGTAACATTTCTTATAAAGCTTTAAAAGTCAATATGATGTGATACTGGTGAAAGAATAGACACAATGATCAATGTAACACAATGATGAGACCAGATTTAAACATACACCAATACAGTTAACTGATCTTTGAGGAAATACCAAAAGAAATTCAATAGAGAAAGATTAATCTTTGCAGCAAAGAGTGCTGGAACAATGGGACATACACGCATACAAAAACTTCACACAAAAATTAAGTCAAAACATATTATAAACTTCAATGTAAGAAAAATAAAAGTCTATAAACCTCTAAAAGAAAATATATGATAAAATTTAGTTGGCTATGGCTTTCCCAATGAGTTTTTACATATAATACCAAATGCACTATCCATAAAGAAAAAAATCCATTATTGGATTTAGTAAAATTAAAAATTTCTGTGACACAATTTTTTAAGAGAATGAAACAAGCCACATTCTGAGAAAATATCTGTGGAACACATCTGATAAAGGACATATATCCAGTGTATACAAAGAACTCTTAAAACTCATAATAAGAAAACAACCCAGTTAAAAATGGGCAAATTATCTGAGCAGACACCTCACCAGTGAAGATATACAGATGCCAAAGAAGCATATGAAAAAATAAAAAATACTATTTGTCATTAGAGAACTGCAAATTAAAACAATAGTTACAACCCAACTACTAGAATGGTTAAAATCCAAAAATCTGACAACACTTAATGCTGGTGAAGATGCAGAACAACAGGAACTCTTAATTCCTTGCTGGTGGGAATTCAAAATGGTACAACCATTTTCAAAGATACTTTAGTAGTTAATTATAAATCTAAACACTGTGTTATCATATGATCCAGAAGTTATATCCCTAGGTATTTACCCAATTAATTATAAAACTATGTGCACATGAAAACCTGGACATGAATGTTTATAGCAGCTTAATACATAATCATGCCAAATTGGAAACAACCAAGAGGACATTCAAAAGATGAATGGATAGACTATCACACAATGGAATATTATTCAGTAATAACAAGAAATGAGCTGTCAAGCCATGAAAAGACATGGAGGAATCTTAACTATATATTGCTAAGTGAAAGAAACCAGTCTAAAAGCCTACATAGTATATGATTACAACTATATAACATTCTGGAAAAGACAAAACTATTGAGAATGTAAAAATGTCAATGGTTGCTGCAGAATTTTGGTCTGGGGAGAAATGAATAGGTGGGCCACATAGAATTTTAGTGCAGTGAAATTGTTGTGTATATTATTGCAATGGTGAATATGGGACATTATGCATTTGTCAAAATCTTTAGAACTTAATAGAAAGAAGAACCTTTGGGTATGAAATTTAAAAGAAAAAGAATCATTTAGGATGTAGTATAACCCCAGAAAGAATGAAGAGTATGACAAGAGAAAACTCTATTACAAATGAATTAAACAACTACACTGAAGGGACCATGGGAAAAATGCTGACCCAAGTAGGTTCGGAAATGGAGTATATAAGGCTAAAATCGAAACAGACTGCACATAATCTCTGCCCTCTATTTGATAAAATTGTTTTCCATGGAGGCACAGGTTAACAATTCTGATACTGCTGTATGTTCACCAATTAATATGTTAGAACTGATCAATCAAGAAATAGATGGGGAAATTGTGAGACCCAGGTTTCTCACTGCTGGAGTGGGTATTTATAGATAAGCAAGGAGAAAATATTAGAATGACCCATGTGGTAATGATTAGAGTTAGAGACAGAAAGAACTCACTTTTAAATTAATATATATATATATATATATATTCATATATATATATACACACACACATATGACTCAAATATAGAAATATTTATAGATATGTGTATCTACACAGGTTAGAACATACACATTTATTTCTTTGCTCTATGTGCTGAGAAGGCATAGAAGCTATGACACTCCAGTAGCACAGAACACACCTAGGGCTCCTTTGAGAAATGGCAGATTATAAGACTGGTGCAGGGAATATACCAGGTGGGTCTGGAGTGTCTTGTAGTGGTGCCATCAAGTAAGGAATTTTTCAAAAAAAGTTGTGATGGGCGTATGGCACAGGCACACTGGAGTCCACTGAAAGAGTTTCCAATGGTTAAAGCTAGAACACGAACAACAAATAAAGCAGTACTGGATTCTAACCCAAGGTATGAAATAAATATCCATGAGTTCATAAAAATAAAAATGATTGAATGAGTAGAAGAAGAAGAGAGAAGTCTCCTATGCAGAAGAATTTCAAATAATTTATGCAGATACTTCATCCTGTCCTCAAGAGGTAGCACTAGTCCCCCTAGACAAGTGTGGGTCATACATAGCTACTTCCTCCCAAAGAGTAAAGTGAAATGGGAGTGAACGGGAACTGTGGTGGAGGGACCTCACCAACACTGCTTCAGCCAGGGTATCAAGGTCACTATTAATATTGGTAAATCATATTGACGTCCATCCCCTTTTACACGAGTGATGAATCTGAGCTTTTCCTCTGTGATCTTTGTCTCAAATCCACGCCCCCAGTATAGTCATGAGAAAACATCAGCCAAATTCCAATAAAGGGGCATCCTCTCATATATCCATCCTGTACTCCCAGAAACCGTCAAGGTCAGCAAATACAAGGAAATTGTGAGAACCTATCACAGCAAAGAGGAACTTAAAAAGACATACAATTAAATGTCTTGTGTTATTTTGGATGGAATCATGGAACAGAAAAGCGTTATCAGTAAAAACTAAGGAAATCTGAATAGAATATAGACTTCAGTTAATAATAATGTATCAGTACAGGCTCATTAATAATAAGAAATGAACCATAAGAATTAATAGGTTAACAATAGGGGAAACTGGTGTGCGGTGGGATAGGAATTGTCTGTACTGTCAGTAAGTTTTCCCTGTAAATATAAAACTGTCCCCAACTAGTCTATTAAAAAGGGAAGTGAGGGCCATTTGAGGAAAAAAAAAATCCCTGCAGCTCTGTCCCAGTATAGAACATAAATCTTCCTCTAAGCCTTCCCTTTAAAGGACTTAACACAATTTACTAGAATGACTGTGCCCTGGGGAGAAAGAGATACTGAGACTTTTCAAAGATTAGTAGACCCTGGCTCGGAAATGACATGAACTCCTGAACACCAAAAATGCCACTGCCTCTCATTAGGCAAGGTATGTTCTTTTGGTCTCAGGTGAGGAGTCTTTGTCTAATTTGAACTCACAGTGGGGCCAGGTAGTGACCCAGCCTGTGGTTATTTCCTAAGAGTAGAGTTGAGATAGTCATTTTTCACAGTTTTCAGAATTTCCATATTGGCTCTCTGACCTATGAAGAAATGACCAATATAATAGGAATGCCTAGGTAGAAGCTTCTAGATTTTCCTTACTCAACCTATATGGTAAACCAGAAGCACATCTCATTCCTGCAGAATTGCAGAAATTAATGCCACCATCAGGGGAACCTTAGGAGATTTGGGTGCAGTAATTTGGGTGAAGTGGCTGATAGATAATATTCTTAAGATTTTATATTCTAAGAATATAAATATTAATGTTCTGAGACTTTTAAGATGCTGGTGTTCAATGGAGAGTAGACATTATAGAAGATAGGTACAGTGCTAAAAGGTTCAAACTTAAAACTGCATAGTTTAGAAATACCATATCAAAGGAAACAAATGCAGTGCAGTTACAAAGTGCAGAGTGTGACTGAAGAGGTTTTTCAGGAAGTCGTTTTTACCTGAATGTATATTTTCAATGGGTACTTTGTGTGAAAGGATCATAATTTGTTTGTCCCTTATAGGGGTTATCTGCTAAGTCTGTCCTTTGTCCAGTTTTAACTGGCTATGGTAACTGGACATTTTAGAATTGCACGAATCCTCTTTGCTAGTAAAGATTAAGTAGTGACTTAGTACATACAAGCTGCTGTAACTGATTTGCATACACTAGGTGTCTTATAAACAACAGAAATTAGTTTCTCATAAGGCTGGGAAGTTCACTGGCAAATTCAGCGTCTAGTAAGAGCCTGCTTCTGGTTTTGTAGATGGCCATTTTTTCGCTGTAATCTCACACAGCAAAAGAGACAAGGTTATTCTCTAGGGTCTCTTTTATAAGGACACTAATTCCACTCCTAATCACCTCCCAAACTGACCTAAACTGCCTAAAGGACCCATCTCCAAATACCCTCACATTGGGGATTAGGTTTCAACACACTAATTTTGGTGGGGGTGTGGGGGCACAAATACTCAGTCTACAGCAAGCAATACAGAATTCCACGAAAGCCTTCAACAGTTTCGCAGATACTAGCAGATTACATAATACTTGTGGGTCAGAGACAAAGGACCTTATTTCTCACATTTGCACTGTTTCCCCTCCTGATGCTGAGCAGCCTAGGTGGACTGCAGGAACCCCAAACTTAGGAAACTGATTTTTTTATAATGGGCTGCAGGAAAACCTGTTCAACCTTTGCCTAGAAAGGAAACATTATCTAAATTTTCAATTGACAATTTGCCAAATGAGAATTTGAAAGTAGAAATGCTTGTTGCTGATAGACAAATAATGACTCAGGAATAAAACCAAATTCAGAATTAAAGAATTAAAGAACTAAGGATAATTACCTTTTTTGGGACAGCACAATTGTGACAGTGAATTTTAAAGTGTTATTATACTGTTAATGCTATTACGGTCATCAATGCAGAAAAAAATTTAAAAATCGAGGTATATATGTATACTTTGGACTGCTTTACAATAAAAAGTAACAAAAATAAGTACGTATGCAAGGACATGAATGATTCCCATACACATTAAGTTTGCTGAAAGTTTCTGAACACAAAATACACATTCTGTTCAGGGACATGTGGTTGCATGGATGAATAAATGGGTTTTATTTCAGTATGCAATTCCTTTCCCTCTTTAATAATTTATGAAGTCAGATGAGAGAAATTGATCACAGTGGAGAGAGCTAGAATAGCATTTTATCTGGAAAAACATGGGCAATTTGAAAACATGGACATAGAAATGAATGACCGATTAATATATTTTTCACATTTAAAAACTAAAAACCCAACTAAAGCCAAATGTAACCTTTACCTTTCCCCTGCCATATTATTGATATTTCTTTTTACACTAATAGTCAAATGACATAACATTTTTACACTAACAGTCAAAGGACGTAAATGTTAAACAATATAAATCAAAGTTCTTAACTATATTCAAAGCAATTTTACTTCTGGGAATCTAATTTATCATTTCTCTGTATTTGTGAATAAAGATTTATGCACAAAAGTGATCGTCACAACATTATTTATATGGTAGAAAATAGAACAGATTAAAGATTCCAAAGAGAAGGAAATGCTTAATGAATTATTATGTGTCTAATTAATAGAATAATGTACACCAGTTAAATAACATTTAATAACCATTTTAATAGCTTATTAAATGTTTATATGCTTTTTATAAAAATATAAAATGTTTATGATATGGTAGTAAGTGGGAAAAGCATAAAAAATTGATACTCAGTTCTTACTTAACTTCACGTATTTTCTGACACCCAAGTTTGGCATTAATGAACTTTAATAATAAAATTTCAGGCATAAGCTCAACTAGATAAAATAATATGTGTTCAAAAAAGCCCATGTGAAAATATATGGAAACCTCTACAGGAAATTAGCATGTTTATTTTCATTTTTATCTTCATCCATTTTAGTGTTTTTATAAAAGTTAATCACCAGACATTATAAATTATATTATTCAACCTCAAAATTATAACCAATAGTATTTAGAGAAAAGACAGTATTTTAAAGTCATTAAATAAAGAATTTTTGCATTATAAGTACATTTTAGTGCAAAAACGAATTACATAAGGGCATATAACATTTAAGAAAAACATGTACTATGAAATTAAATAATTAACTACAATAAAATGATACATAATAATATTAATAGCTCTCATTCATATCAGTATTTCTACTTGTACATATTTTCTCTGAGCCTTGTTAAAAACTGTAAAGGGCATGAGATTTCACCTGACCTGAAAGCTAAAAAGTAAGTCTTCAACATTCAGTCTATAGCAAGCAATATAGAATTCCACAAAAGCCTTCAGTAGTTTCAAGGATGCAAGCAAACGACATAATAGTCATGGGCCAGCAATGAAGGACTTTAGTTCTCACATTTGCATTGTTTTCCCTTGTGATGCTGGGCAGCCCAGGTGCATGCTGCAGGAACCCCAAGCTTAGAAAAATCCAATTTTTGTATAATGGGCTGCAGAAAACCTGCTCAACCTTTGCCTTGGAAGGAGACATTATCTTTATCATACAGGGCAGTACACAAACCTGCCCTTTGCTCCAAAGGAAAATGCTATTGCTGTCTTCAAAGACTGTACTATACAAACATCCCTGAGAAGATGATCCAGAAAAAAAAGCAGGTGCTTCTGTTCACAAGACAGACAGAAATGTGAGAGCTGTATTTAACTGTCTCCCAATAACATGGTTTTCTTACCTGTAAAATTGCTTTAAAATTTTGTGATAGTGCTTATAGCTTGAATCAAATAAGATAATGAGTTTTGAAAATGTTACAGGGGTATAGAAAATAAATTCAACTTTTAGACTTATGTGTGTTTGTTAAAAAATAAAAGGAACAGTAACCTTATCTAAGTAGTAGACTCTCTCAGCTAATGCCAATACGAATTTAAACAATTTCTAGGTAATTTTAAATCAGGCCTAGGAAAGCTGACTTCATAAAAATCATCACTGTAGTGGAGAACACTTAATGAACTATGTTAATTAACATCAGGAAAAAAAAATCCAAGAATATAAAAATATTGTAAATATTGCTTCTGAGATGAACTCTATTCAAGTTTATATTATCATGTTCTGTAGATCTCTCACAATTACCATACAATCTCTATTCAAGATTATATGACCATGTTGTGAATATCTCTTACAATTCTCTTTCTTATACACTTTAGAGAAATGTGTTTATAATAATATAAGGACACGTACTTTCATACCAATGTAACCTTAAGCGAAGAACACATGAAGTTTATTTCTGTTTCAAGACAGTATTCTCCATTCCACAGAAACGTATTTCCAAACATAGATGTTTTGTGTTCACACTATTTCTCATTAACACCCTTTACCTAATTCATCTACTCACCCCTCCCACCAAGAATATAAAGAAAAAAAATCAAATTCCTCCAAGCAACATTGTCATTGCTATAGGGAAAAAAACATCCGAAATACCATTCTATTATCAATATCCAGAATGTATGAGGAAAAATATAGCCTTTGGCTTATGAAAACATAGCAGATAAAGGAGAGCTTTAACTACAGTTCACAAAATTTTAACAAGATAAAAATATATATTAAACTATCACAATGATGTTTAGTTGTAAGAGAGGGAGATAGTCTTCAAAATGTTTCTGCAGTCATTGTTTCCTCTGTGAGCCATGAATTCTTACACAAGTTCTTAAAAAGATTAGGGGTGTATGAAAGATTCTAAGAAAGAAATTTCTTGTTAGAGCTCAGCAGTGAAAAAAAATGGATTACCATCTGAGATATCCATTTAAAGAAAAAGGATGAAAAGAAAAGGACATTTTGGTTCTAAGAAGCACTGTGATGTGAAAAAAGAAATATTAATATGATTCAACAAAACATAGCAGCAATCAATTGATTTCTGATATAACTAATAGATTGTGAAAGAGAATCAATTCAATACTAAATATAATAAAATAGTAACTTGTGAAGAGGAGAATATGCTGAACATTACTTAAGCCTGCATGAGGAGCAGAGAAGAGTTGTTATTATGACATAATTTTTTTAAAAGCTCATTAGATCTAGATTAATTTAAGTAATTCCACAAATGTAGGGTGCAGCCATGAAAACAAATTCAGATCTTACAGGAAAATGACTGCACTTTATGCAAGCTATTGGAGAAAAAAGAGCCAAACGCAGTCACTGCTCCAAAAACATAAGTCATACAGAGCAATCATAACTGAGCCGGCTTAAAAAAAAAAGACAAAGGGAAAAAAACACTCCCTACCTTCTTTCTTGCCTGCCCAAATCTACAATTACTTAAAGGGGAAGACTAAAAGCCAGTTTCTATTTGGGTGTCCCCGATTACCACATGTGCAAGGAATCTCTTTCTGCTTGACTGCTCGTGGCTGTTCCTACCTCTTGTCACCATCCCCACTTTCTACTTTGACTTTCATTTTTGTGAATAAAATGTCTTTCACCTTAGACCAAAAACTAAAAATTCCTTTAGTGCAAGGCTCATGTGAAATCAATATTTTACACCCAGAGACCCTGGTCTAGCACACTGATAGGAGCTAAGAACTCTACAAAGGATCATGGTGATAACATAATTTAGAAAGAATGATAGAAGAAAGAAAAATCGGTAAATAAGAAAGGAAAAAGAAAAAGAAAAGGGTAGGGAAAAGATCATGGTAGAGGAAATTTAGTATGTATGCACATACTAAATGAGCTACTAAAAAAAAAATGAGGTCTCCTAGTTTCCATGTAACCTTTACCATGGTTAGGACCTGATGACCCTGCTGACCTCACTCTGCCCCCTGCAAATTGCTTGCTCAGTTGTCCCACACGCAGCTAGAGCAACGGTACGATTAAGCAAAGAAATTGGTAATGTTATGAGATTCCCAAAGAAATATTTATAAATAAAGAAAATATAGCCCCCACATACAGTCAGGGAGTGGGCATGTAAGTCAGAGTCAGAAAGTTAAAAAGGAATGGTAGAAAGCTATTTAGGACTTTCTGTTGATACATCCTCTGAGTTTGCTCATAAATAATACAAGACAATTCAGTATAAAAAAGAGAAGCCCAGGTGGAGAAAGACAAGTGCCAAATGATTTCCCTTATTTGTGGAGTATAACAACGCAGCAAAACTGAAGGAGCAAAATAGTAGCAGACTCAGAGACTCCAAGAAGGGACTAGTGGTTACCAAAGGGGAGGAGTGTGGGAGGGTGGGTGGGAGAAGGGGATTGAGGGGTATTGTGTTTAGTACACATGGTGTGGGGGATCACAGGAAAACAGTGTAGCACAGAGAAGGCAAACAGTGAATCTGTGGCATCTTACTACACTGATGGACAGTGACTGCATTGGGGTATGGGTGGGGACTTGATAATATGGGTAAATGTAGTAACCACATTGTTTTTTCATGTGAAACATTCATAAGAGTGTATATCAATAATACCTTAATAAAAAAAGAAATAATAATAATAGCCACCCTAAAAAATAAAAAAATAAAAAGAGAAGCAAAATTTCTCATAAGCTGATGGAACCTCAGGTAGGCAGAAGAAAATTTAATCTTTATACTATAACATACCATATATTCTATGATTATATATTGTAACAACATATAGATAATAGTACATATCTAATATAAATATCTTCTAATATAAGCAAAGAAAAATCTATTAGTTGTATCTTCCTCTGGGTTTTAATTATACTTTTATAAGCCTGTAGTTGATACTAGTTACACTGTATTGTAATTTGTTTACATTTTAGCTTCTCTGCATTTATTTTTCTCTAGAAAGTGAAGTGCAGCTAAGGATATTACCTTAGAAATTAGTCAGTCCTATGTTCAAAACAAGTCTCTACCTTTCAATTAATACTGTACAGTTGCTTAAGTTCTATGAAAATTAAGTACTTCAGTTATAAAATTTAAAAATTTGAAAATTATACTTATCTACCAGGTTTGCTGAGATATAGAAAGAGTACCTAGTGCATAATTTGTCACTTAGTAGGTGCTTACAAACAAAATACCATTAAAAATAGTTATAGAAACCCTTGGTATTTAGGCATAAAGCTGTAATCATTTATGGAAAAGAAAATTATAAGATGTAGAACACTAACAAGGCCCTAAATACATGTACCAACATAGAATGTTCATAAAAAGAAAATTAAGTATCATAAATACATCAATTCTCAATTGATATTAAATTCAATCTATTCCACTAAAAATCTCAAAAGGATTTTTTGTTGCTCTTCATTAAGATAAAACTTAATTGGAAGTTTAAATAAAAGAAAACTCCTGAAAGAGGAAGAAACAAAGCAGGAGGAAGAAAAAAGTTATTGCTTTGCCATATTATACATTGAGAATTTTTACAAAGCCCTGGTAATTTTACTGTGGTTTTGACACAGAGAAAGACACCCAAACAGTATAGGGAGCTCCAAAACATACACATGCATAATAAATGGAAACATGATTATTGACCCAGGTCTCACTGCAGACCAGAGGTACCTATTTTATAAATGGTGATACCTCAATTGGCTGAAAATATAGAAAAATAAATATAAATAAATCCCTATCTCACACCATATATGAATCACCTTCAACCTGGTATGTTAAAAACTAGGAGCTTAATTAAGTCCTGTTTGTCCACATTTGCAAAAGAGGGTCATACCTCTCACTCATCCAGAATTCTCCTGAGTATAACCCTACCAAAATGCCTGATTAAGGGAGAAAGCAAAATGTTGCCATCAGTGGCCCAACACACCATAGTCTTGCCCTAAGGCTGTCATATTTCCTCTCTTTTTATGTACTTTTTTTCTAAGTAAAAAGCTTAGCATGAGGAATGTTAACATTTTGTTCTATATCAAAATGTTCTTCAACAGATTTATTCCAAGTAGAGTACAGGAGTGGTAAAGTCCCAGATTATTCCCAGATATTCCCAAATTATTGTCAAATAGTCAGTGCATCACTCCTGGGTTCCGGGGGGGGGGGGGTGTGGTGGGGAATCTTACAGTACACAGGGAGAGAGGGAGGGAGGAATGAATGAGATTGAATGAGAATGGAATAAGTAGTGATGGTGCAGCCCTATATTTTATCCAAAGCACAGAATCATACTAGGAATCTATCTATTTTAGAGTTGGAATTTAGAAGTTCAATGATTGCCAAGGGGAAGCTTATTAATACATTTATGTTACTTTCTAACAGAAAGTAAATCTAATTTGGTTGATTTGTTTGACAAGGATTGACTTTGCTAATTAGGTTATATGACCATCATTTCCCATAAACTAAATGAGTTAACCTATGGCTCCAAGACTTTTACTCAAATATATTTAAAACATCAGATAAGATAAAACATTAATTAAAATACATACTGCACTGACAAGGGTATATACAAATCACTCATATTTTTATTTTCTTCTAATAAATTTTTAATATATCAGGTTAAACAGGTTGCCTTTAAATTGAGAAAGGATTAAAAGGAATAATTAATAGTCTTGAAAAGTCTTAGTAAAGCCTTTTAGGTATAATCCCTAGAAATTGAGAATGTGACTGATCTTCATGACTAGGTAACAAATCTTTTTGAAAGTTAGGTCATTTCCAATTCCTTGCTATCAATAAAACTGAAGGAGGAAGTAATCAAGTTGTCAGCTGATATAACATTAAAAATAGGTTTTATGAGAAACCACAATGTTATTTGGAATATAATTTGAAAAGAGTTTAGAGAACTGAGTAACAATGCCATTACAGAGCTATTTAAATACACACATTTTCTCATCATTTACATCTATAATCAAGAAAACTAGGACATTTATCATTCTAACAATAAGTAATAATCATCCAGGCATATATGAGCTAATTTAAAAAGGCTTCCTCTATCTTACAAAAGATAATTTCAATTTTTACTTCTTGTTAATAATTATTCACATAAATATAAAAATGTTCATTTTTGTACTCAGACCTTACACTTATTCAAATATAATAAAAAATACTAAAAAATATTTAACTTATAGAGAGTGTTGGAAAAAAAATTTCAAAATATTATCTTCAATCACATTAACATTTTTGTTGCACTTATATGTAACAAGTGATTGAAATAATTCAAATCATAAATTATATAAAATATTGAATACATAAGACAAGGCAAAAATCTGAATGCTGAAAGTAAGCTCTTATTGCCGAATTTCTTAATTTGATGATTTGGGGTATCAAATTGTGACGGTATTTTGATTCATTGGATATGTTTTAAAAATTGACACAAGTTCTCAGCTGAAAAGCCAAAATTTATACAAAATAGCCAAAATTTTAACTTTCGCAACTGTTTACATTTGTTGAAATATCACATATATCAAACTAAAACTTTCAAAACAATATAAAACTTTTCAAGTTTTTTAGGGAAGCTTTAAGCAAAAATTTAAGACCATGGCCATTTACAAAAGGCAATTCTCAAAAAATCAAAGGATTAAATATACAAAACAAATGTGTGATCTTCAGATTTTAGAATTTCAACAGATTGGGAATGACACAGATGAGGATGTACAAATTGCCAATAAATATTTGACAACCTGCTTAACCTAACTTGAATCAGAAAATGAAAATTAAAAGCATAATAAACACTATTTTACAATAGCCAAATTGGCTATAATTAAAAATAGAGAAAGCCAAGTAGTAAGAAAGATAAGGAACAATGTGAACTCACATGTATATTTATTCAATTACTTTGGAAAACAATTCTGTTTTTCTCATGTCTTACAACCTAGCAACTCCACTTTAAAGATTCATTGCCAAATAGGCAACGAGAAACACATATAAAAATATTCATACAGAAAAAAATACTGAAAACAACACCTAAGGTCCATGAACAGAAAAATAAGTAAATTGTGGTATATTTGAGTAATAGAATTATAAACAGCGGTTTGTTATGAGGGTAAATCTTAAATATTTTCCCCGTGGAAGAAAGGAAGGAAGCATAACTATGGGAGGCGATAGGTATGTTAATTAGCTTGATTGTGGTGATCATTTCATAACATATATGCATATATTGAAACATGAAGTTGTATACCTTAAATACATATAATTCTTATTTATCAATTCTACCTCAATAAAGCGGCAAAAAAAAACCCAGTATTAATAAATGAATAGACTACATAACTACATGTCAGCATAATGGATCTCAGGATTTTTTAATTTTGAAGGAAAAGGGCAAATAGAGCTATTGAGAAATAATTCCATTTATATAAAATTCAAAATCAAGGGAAATCTGAACATTATATTCTTTAGTCTTTTATTTAAATATGTTTATACCATAATGTAAAACAAGGAGAAATTTCATGGGGAAAGAGCATGGGCCATGTTCTGTTTTTGAAACTGTGTGCTGACTGTCAACCAGATGACAATATAGATTATTCCTGACCTCAGTCCCCATCACCAGATGACCAACTAGCAACTATCCACAGACAAGACTGACAACCAAGTGAAAATCCTAGAACACAGGGGTGAGACTGAAGCATGCGCCTGGACCACAGAGTCCAAGAAGGATCACATTAGGAGGAGGAAATTTGGATACAGAGGCACAGATGGAAGGCAATGTGAAAAGACACATGAAGAGGACGGTCATCTACAAGCCAAGGAGGGAGGCCTGGAACAGCTCCTTCCATTATAGCCTCAGAAAGAACCAACCTGCAGATGCTTGGTCTTGGACTTCTGGCCTCCAAACTGTAAGGCAGTGAATTTCTGTTGTGTTTAAGTCAAAAGAACAAACAAAACCAAGACAAAACAAATCCTGTGTGTTGTGTACCTGAGGGTATATTTTTATTAATCTTTCTAATACCTGGATATGTTAGACATTTTATTTAAAAAAATGTTTCATTGAATATTTTAAATCAGTTGTATAGAGGAGTAGGAAGTAAAATTAAGACACAATATTCTTCCAGCATGGGTTCAAGGCAAGTCCCAAGTCTACATTTAGTGTTAACCCACAAAGCAGAATGGTTTTGACCTGTAATGCTCCAGCAGGCCATGTAGCCATGAGGTCATTATTAGGCAAAAGGAGATACATGAACAAATATATTGGTCTTCAGAGGCTGAGGTGAAACTTTTAGCTTCTTACCCCATCATTTCTGTAGAATACTTATAACTGGATAACCTTCCTAGCCAGCATTTCAGAAGTTATTCGAATCAAGAAAGAGCTTCCAAACAACTTACTGGAGGATTATCTATGGAAAACAAACATCATATCACCGCATCTCTATGTGCTCACATTAAGTCACAAATCTGTGTATATAATTGCAGTTAAAGAAGCATTTTGATTCTTCATATTACCTTTTTTCAAACTATGTATGGCCACCCACTATAAATATCTGTAAATACTTCATAAATTCAAAATGCAATTTTGCTCCTCTTTTCTAAGCCTTGATCAAAATTGAAGAATATGGGTGTTCTTGGTGTATTTGAAAAAGTACATTTTTAAATATCTATTTTGTACAGATAAAATATGCTTTCCCACTAAGTCCACCAAAATCCTTAATGACAATATGTATTAATTGTATCTGGGGAAACTCAATGGTGTTTCTGTGGATGTCATATAAAAGGTAACTGTCCACTCTTCAAATTTTGAAAAGCTCCTTAGAAATTTATTTCAAATGCTTGTACCCTTTTCTAACTGCTTGAGCATTGGTTCAGAGATAGTTCTCTTCTCCTCAAACAACTCCAACATCAATTTTGAAATAAAAGATTCCCTATGGGATTCAGAAGGTTTTACAGTAACTCAGTGTGAAGCAATAAACCTGAACTTTCAGGAATTTGTTTTATAACCTTGAGGTGTCTTAGACATACATGCTTGTAACCCTGGTTGATAGACCTGTTGACATTGAAGCACTCAATTTGTTTTATGTTTTTTCTTTAGGGGACCAAGCTGACTTACTGTGAGAAATAAGTTTATTCAATTTAATTGGATCCTATTGTACCTTATATTTACAGGTCCATACACATACAAAAACTGCCCAGTAAAAAAATTGTGCCCTGACTTTCAGATGAGTCCTCTTGGCCTCAATTGTTTTAAGAGCTTAAGAAAACAAACTGTAAAGAAGATTATTAGCATTAAATTCATTTAAGGAATGTGCAGCTATAAAATGTCTTCAAATCATTGCTTAAATTAGTACATTTTATATTTAAATCATTTATATATTATTTGTGCCATGCTAAAGATAAAAGTTTTTAATGAATGTTAAAGATTGAAAACAAGATACAGTAAAGAGAAAAAGGCAAGATTTACCTCTATCCTGGTCTTCACCTAATGCAAAATTTATAAAAGAAAAAAGTGATAATTTATAAAACTATCTAGTAGCACTATTATGTTAAAAATATAGTAAAACTGATAAAATAGGTATACAAAAATCCATATATTTTCTCACACCAACTGTATTGGTTAGAAAACATAGTAAAAGATTTTATCTATTATAAGATATCCATCAATTATTATCCCTATGATTATTATATTAAACAAAAGTTAAAAAAACAATGCACAAGAATGATATGAATAAAAAAAACTTGAATAATTGGACAGATATCATGGTAAAATATTAGCTGTCTATAATTGAAGTACAACTCCAACAGTTTGATCTATAATGATAACAAATGAAAGAAAAATTCTGCAAAGAGATATGAAACATACACAAACAGTAAATTACAGAAAAAAAAATACAGACACATTATTGAAGATAAAGAAGATTGTCAAATGATAATAAAACATCGCCTTCATGAAAACAATATAATTGTTTCAAACTTACATGAAATTTAAAAAAAAGCTTCACAATATATAAAACAAAAATGGATACAAATACTTCGAGAAATTGTCAAATTCACCATCACACTAGAGATTGCAACAATGATTCTCTCAAGTATAATTATGTGCTAAACATATAAAAAGATAATGAAGATATGTAAGTTCTGAACAATGCAGTTAGCAAGCTATGTATCTAGTGGTTATATACAGAGCTAACTTCAGCTGCCATCTCTGGGTAAAGTGTACACATGTCCAGCTGTTCCGACTGACTGAACATACTGGCAGACCAACAGAGCATTGGTTTCCAAATATTTTGCATATTGCTTCTGAGTATTACATAAAACCCTGAACCTGATATGCAAATATTATATATTTATTTAATAAATATATGAAATATCTAAAAAGTATTATCACATATATTAGCCCATCAAGCAAATCTCAACACCTTTCATATCACCTCATCAGTATTGTCAAACCATGTTATCTTCATGAAATGCAATCTAATTAGAAATGAATTTGAAAAAGAACATTGAATGAAAATGGTAAAATAAAAACACACTTCTAAATACCTCATAAAGTTAAAAAAAACAAGTATTAATTGAAATTTTAAAGAGAATTTCCAATAAGTGGAAAAATTATTGACAATAGGAAAAACATTGGCTTTGGTGACAATTCAGGACTGTATACCCCCTTCTAAAGCCACCAGGTTAGGAACATTTCTCTGCAGTTCTGAGAGAGATACAGGAAAGATTACTAAGAGGGGACAATAGCCCTGACAGTAAGTTTGAATTTTAAATTGACTGAGCTTAAATGCAACATTGATTGAGAAATTAACCTTAAAAATATGTTTAACTTGATAAGCACGGATTTCCTTAAAGAGGCCAGATTATATATTTTGCTCTACTGAGAGGAAATGAGAATTCAAAAGCAAGTTGATTGCAATTATAGAAAAAAAGAAAAAAGAAAATTGAGGTTCTACACATCAGAGTAATATACATATAAATGTAAAGCAATGGCTCATGTAAAAAGAAAAGGAATGCTTAGTGTGGAAAAACTATTTCAGCTTAATTCAATATGGTATTTGGTTAATAAATGGGGAAAAAGGAGCTTAGATAGGTTAATCAGAGAAAATTATGAATTAAAAGATATACTTTATTGGACAGTATGGATTTCATTCTTTGGATAATAAAGAATCATTGAGGATTTTAAATAGTAAATAACCACATTCATAACTAGTTTTACTGAGAAATTTACATACAGCAAAATTCACCCATCTTAGTGTGTAGTTTTATGAGTTTGACAAGCGGACAGAGTCAGACACACCACCACAATCAAAATACAGAACAATTCTATTCAAGAATGTCCCTATGCTCTTCTCCAATCTAGGTCTTCTACCCATTTTCTATCGTTATTATCTTGCCTTTTCCAAAATATCATATTAATGGACTCATAAACTATGTAGCCTTTTAATCACTCAGCATAACACATTTGAGATAGATCTATGTTATGTGTGTCACTAGTCCATTCCTTTGCTCACTGAGTAATATTCAATTGTGTTGCTATAACACAGATTGCTTATCCATTCACCAGATGAAAAATGCTAAGTTGTTTCCAGTGTTTGTGATACAATGGATATACCTACAAATATATGTGTGAACATGAGTTTTCACGTCTTTGGACTAGACCCTAAGATTGGGATTGCTGGGTCCTAAGTCAATTATATTTTTACTTTTACTAGCAATTGTCAAAATATTGGGATTGCTGGGTCCTAAGTCAATTATATATATATATATTTTTTTTAATTTTTTAAATTTAATCTTATTTCTTATTTCTTTTTTTCATATAGGGGCTTGGCAATCTCTGCGAAGCCTGGAATCCACAGTCTGCTCAATTATATTTTTACTTTTACTAGCAATTGTCAAAATATTTTTCCAAAATGGCCATGCCATTTTACATTCACACCAGCAATATATATAAGATTTCCAGTTGCTCTGCATCCTTGCTATCTGGACATGTTTTTGAATTTAGGTATTCTGATAGGTATGTAGAGATATTTTATTGTGGTTTTAATTCACACTTTCCTAATGAATAATGGTATTGAGCATCTATAGCTTTGTTATTGTTTTCTTTCCATATATAGTTTGGATATTATCATTATTAATATAGATATTATTATATATCATCCATTTATCTTTTTCATTAAGTGTCTCCACATCTTTTGCAAATTTATTGGGATATTTGCATTCTCTATTATTGAGTCTTTAGATCACTTAATATATTCTGTATGCAAATCCTTTTTCATATTTATCTTTAGCCAAATATTTCTCCCTGTCTGTGACTTGTCTTTTCAGATCAGATACGTGTGTTGGAAAGATAAGCCTGCCTTTAATTTTTAGAATCAACTAGAATAGACAAGATTGGAGGCAGGCAGATTATAGTTACATTTAATTGTAGAAACTGAACAGAATATAATGATATTAAAGAGAATCAATAAAAGACATTAATTTGGACTTCTGTGGAAATGAAGGAAAAGGACTAAAAATATGAACTATGATTCTTCCCAAAGAAAATTTAAGAAAATTTGTTAGTATAATAAACATATTCTGAGAAATTAGACTTCTTTTGATTATTCTATTTTATTTTCATTTAATTGTGAAATATTACATGAGCATTTGTTTATTAATGTCTGTATCTACTGTGATGTTTGATACGGTCAGATTTTGACATGCACCATGGGTATTACTGTCTTTTGGGATGTGAAATCTCTCTAGTCAATAAAATGTCAGTTTCTTGATAGCCAGTCTTATTTGTGAATTTCACCTCAGTGTGCCAGTTCTCTGAAGAGTACCTAGCATACAGGAGGTACTTGATGATTAATGAAAATAAGTATCTATAATTAATGTCACATGTTGGTATATTTCCATATTTTGATGATGTTCTGACTCATATTCTGATATCTGCCTTAGGCCCAGCTCCTTTCAGGTCCCTCTTTTGTTCTGTTTTTTTCAGCTTGGTCTAAATTTATGTAATCTTTGTTCTTCTTTCTTCCCAAAGCTACTGGATCCATATAGTGTCCCAAACTAATGCCACATTGCAGATCTTAAAATTCGATTTTACTGATATTAAGCACAATTATAAATCTGAGATGAATTTCTAACAGTTTCTGCATATGGTAATTATTTCACCCAAAAAAAACAATACTGTATCCAAATTAATGCACTTCAAACATGTTATAAAGATTAAACAAAGGAAAAAAGAATGCTCAAGAGACTGCTTCATGTATTTACCATGTGTTCCTGTCTTATTAGAAAGAAGTCATTACATTTTATTCATCTCAAAGGAGCTAATGTTCCAGGGAATCTTAAATAAGATATGACCTATTTTCATGGACTGTCTACATGTTAAAGAGTTGATTGAAACCTATTTACAATCTTTTATACATCATATTATCAGATAGGGCACATACTCTTTATTTGAATGGTATTTGTTTTGACAGTGACTTGTAAACAAATCTTAAAACAGTTTTGAAGTCACAAAAACATTCCCTGAAAACACACTAAAATTTTATTTTAACTCAAAACAGTCAAGTGCTTACAGAATTTTTCCTAAATTTTCACGTTCCAAATTATTTCTTTGATATACTTGTGAAACTACAGACTATAATATTCAAGAAGTCATGCCAGAATCAAACTAGCCAATTCAAAAGAAATTAGAAACATAAACATACGCAATAGTAGCACAGATTAAAACAAATGTGAACATCTTAAAATCAATGGGTAATCACATTTTATTCTGTGTAGTCTAGTGTCCGTATCCTAATCCATAGTCTGAAATGTTATTGGCACATTTAACATTTAAAGAAAGAAGAAAACACATAAATACTCCATTGAATTATCCCACTATTTTAACTCAATGGATTTGATAAATGTTTCCTGTTAAAACTATAAAATGGTGTTTATTCAGCTTTCCAGTCAAAATAAATGTTGTTCTCAAAACTACCAGTTCAATGAAGCTTAAGAAAATCATACAACATCCTGTCTTGCTTCATAAATTATAAGCAAAAACTGTGAGGTAATGGAAACCACATCTAATTCTGGAATGATTCATGCTGGCAATGTGAAACATCCATGCGAACAGGAGTTGAAAAAGAGTGTAGTTTTATTTTCATAAAGTAGGTGGGCCTTCTCAGGGTTAGGATAAGAGAAAATAAATGAAAAATTATTCCACATTTCTTCTAGCCAAACTAAGCATGACAAGGGAATTGTAAAGATGAATATGAGAGTATAATGGTACATCTATCTTTATGCCCAATTACATGCATTGTTTTATAGGAGGAAAACTAAAACCTGCTTGTATTGACAGGTCATCAAAGTTGTCAGTGGGCCTATCTTTATTCACTTGTACAAACCCCTTTCATGTATTCTGTTCTGATACTTTTGAAGGGCATCCTCATTACACTGTCAAACTTTTTAGTTCATAAAGATATAATGACTTTTATCCTCAGTGTTCTAAAATAAACTGTAAGTAACATGAATGCCAGACTTGTTTCATTTTCTGATGTATTACCAGACTCTGGAACCATGCCTGGTACATAGAACGTGCTGAACAATCATGTGAAGAGTAAATGAGAATTTTATCTTTAACTGAGGAAACTTAAAGATGGTTTCCCTATTTTTTTATTACACATTGCAACTCTGGTAGGGGGAAAATGTGTTCCCAGCCCAGGGCAAATAAACCTTTGAAGCCGAAGTCAGTCAAAGGGAAAAATAAAGTAGGAGAAATCCATTTATTGCTTACAAGAATCTGTCTACTCCTGCTCACCCATGTCTCTCATGACCTGGCTGTGAAGGCCCCACCAAACATCTCCGGTACACTCACCATCCTCCCTTGTGATCACCTATTGATATGGAGATGGCCTACTTCTCTCCACCCCTTGGAAACACCTACTGACATGGAGGCACACTAAGGCCAGGTGAGAGATTCTGGAAGTATCACAATTTTACCCACACACATCATGGGAATATCATAAATTAAGTATGTTAGGGCAAATTTTCCAGCATTAGATTACTTTTGTATCAAAAAGATCCAATGCAATTTTCAGGCAATGGAAACATATGCTACTACCTGGCATAGCAAAAATATAAACCCTAAGTATGTTCACTTAGGGAATTATTCATATCCATATTCGTGCCCATAGCCACAACACAAATGTTGTTATGGAAGTACAAACTTTAACCTTTAATGAAGAGTCTCAAAAGTTTCACAAGATTATGATTGTCCTGTAAATTTAAGTGAAAATAAGGATGAATTGAAGCGGAATATTCAGTTAAATTTGTTCCTGGTGCTGATTCCTACCAAAAAGTCTTGTATAAAATTCCCCCCAAAAGATAACTTAGTGAATAATTAATACAGTTTTTAATATAAGCAATAGATATTTGCACAAATAACTAGAAAATAGCATTTCATGGGAAGGAATAGATATACAACCAAAATTCTGATTTTTGTGCAGATGAATTTGTGGCAATTGATTAATTCATGTAGACTGATTTTTTCTAGGTAACTTATTTGGGAGAAGAAACATAAGAGAGGGCTCTACGGAAAGGCTGGGCCTCAGCAAAACTATAAAGATAAATCAGAAGATTGAAACACAACATGGTATTGTTAAGACTGGAAAATCAAATAATACACAATATTACCAGGGAAAAATATTACAGATAGAAGTATTAAGAAATTGCCCTGGAGTCTAGGCAGTGGTAAGATGATGTAGAAAGTTACATATCTCATTACAAAGGATGGATTTTCAACATGCATGTTCCATTTTCAGAGACATCATAAAAAAAAAGAAATTATACAGTATGTTAGAATAGATGAGTGGCATAAAAATATGTTCATGAAACAAGAGCAAGGGAAGGTGGATGGAAAACACTAATAATGTTTGAAATGCTTATGCACAGATTAAAATATTAAGAGGGTTGGTTAGGCTAGGCCTTGTTGACGAGGTGACATTTGACCACACAGAAAGGAAGTGAGATTGTTAATGATGCAAATGTCTGGTGAAATAGTATGCCAGGAAGAGCGAGCAACAAGTGCATAGTGCAAAGAGCACATGTCCCAAGTCCAAGGTCGTGGTGTGTTCCTGGTGTGTTTTTAGGGAGAGCAAGGAGGGTTGGCTGTCTGGAGCAGAACAAGTGGGGAGTATTAAGTGATCTGGTCTTAATAGGAACAGTGAAGCCAGATCTTATGGGGTCTTGTGAGTCATGGTTGATATTTGGGTTTTTACTCTGAGTTAAATGGGGAACACTTATAGGTTTTGGATAGAGAACATTTAGTTTTTGATTTAAAAGGATTGATCTGATATGTTAAGAATCATCTGTAGAGGGGCAACACCAGAAGCAGGGAGGCCAGGTAGATCTTATTATAGGAATTCAGGAGAGGTGATGTTCCTTTGGACCAGGGTGTCATAAGTATAGATGGGAAGAAATGTTTAGATTCTGGTTATATTCTGAATGCCAGAAGGATTTTCTTATAGATAAGATGTGGTATGTGGGGGCAATTAAAAGAGTCCAATGGGAGTACATGACCGGAGCCTGCCCAAACGCATGCATGGGATTGTGTCAGTTGAGTAAAAATGGCTGCAAGTGGAGTATGCTTCAAGTTGGAATATCAGTGTGGACATGTTAAGTTTCAAAGATCTATTATGCATGTAATAAGAGATACTGAATGGGCAGTTAACATATGTGTGTGGAGTTCCATACATAACTGGACTAGAGATAGAAATTTCTGGATCATTTGCATATGGATGATGAGGCCAGATGACATCACCAAAGAAATACACAAAAATGTGAAGAGTACCAAGGTCTGAGCACTGGGCACTCCAAAATGAAGAGGTCAGAGAACAGAGGAAGACCCAGTAAATGTCCGAAATGGAGTAACTGGAGGGGAAACCAAAGTGTGGTATCCTAGAAGTCAACTTTGAATGTGTATGAAGGAGCAAAGTTGAATCAAATGCTGCTAATAGAGTAAACTGAACACCGACCATTGGATTCAGTAGATGAAAGTCATTCGTTGCTGGGCAATACATGTTTGGTAGATTGGTGTGAAAGAAACCTTACTCATTTGGATTTGAGAGAGAAAGAAGTTTCCTTTCCCTTCATGAACTATTCAAACCTAATGTCATTCAGTGGGGCTTGATAAGGTAAGTATCGCATTGGTAGGAAGGTAGTCACAATGGCCCAGAGCAGAGTGGTAGATCCTGATGACAGAGGAGAAGGTGTCACAATGGGAGTGCTTTCTAGTCTAGCATATTGGAGCACATGGAGGTTATGCAGGCATCCTTGGGAAGAGACAGTCAGCATAGTGTTAGCCTAGGCTGGGATGAGGACAACGCTCATATGCATGACAGTTGCTTAACAACCCAATAACAAAACCAGACAAAAATATATGAAACTGCTTTTCAAGGCAGTAGACATCAGACAGTGAATGACACTAAACCCTGAAAGATAGGAGACAAGAGAAATGAGCTCTATTGTTAATAATAGCAGATTTCTCATTGGAAACAATGCCAAGTGAGAAGACTGCACTAAAAATCTTTAAAGTACTGAAAGAAAAAAATACCTCAACATATAATTCTATATCCTGGAAAAATATATTTTCAAAAATGAAAGCAGAAAGTTTTTTCAAACATACAAAAGCTGAAAGAATTCATCGTTAGCTGGCCTGCACTACAAGAAAGTTTAAAAGAAGCCCTTCAGATAGAAGAAAAATGATACCAGATGGAAATAGTATCTTCACAAGAGTGGAAATCACTGGAAATGGTACTACAGCTAAATTATATTTCTTATTTATATTTCTTTTAAAGTTGACTATATGAGCAAATATAACAATAGAATGTGTGTTCTAGAACATGTAAAAATAAAATGTATGAAAACAATTACACAGTAATTGAGAAGTTGGAATCAAAATTGTATGTTTGGTATGCAGTAGAGTACAAAGTTTATTATTCTTTCTATAGAGATACTTATTTGTTCCAAGCACCATTTATTGAAAAGACTACCCATTGCTTTGGATGCTTTTGCAGATGTCTTGTAAATTTATCAACTAAATCAAGGATAACTGATGCCTTAATGATGTTGAGTATCCTTGTAAAATGTCTTATTGTTCATGATATTTTCTGTCAGGTTAATAGTAAACATGAAATCAACTGCTATCTCTGTATAAGTTTTGTATGCCATTGAATCATCCTTTCATATCTTAAGATAAATCTTTTACTTTCTAGTTATTTACATTATTATGTAAATAGTTGTCATCATAAGCAATTATTATTTTTTTATCTCTTCCCATTTTTAACACTTCATTTTACTTGTGTGTTTAACTAAACGTTGATACCACCAGTTGAATGTTTAATACCTTTGATAGACATAGGTTATTTTTCTTACCTCTTAACATTACAGTGAATGATGGTATTGTCCCCATTAAAAATTATCTGATGTAGATAAATGTTCAGTAAATACCTATGCTATTTGATTTTTTTAAATTAAGGATATTGAATTTTTTCCAGTAATTTTCAGCATCTATGGATGTAATCATGTGATATCTTTTCTTCTTAGAATTCATTTGTGTGTTTATGGGAGAGAAAGTATTATTTTCTAACTATGGACAAAAACGCTCTAATTTCTATTTCCATAACAAAAGATTGGTACATTAAAAATGTAATAATTTTAGCTTTTATTATTTTTGAAAATTATTTTCTGTAATATTTAAACTGGTGATATGCATCTCATATATTAAATTTAAGATATATTTATGATTTTTCACATAAGTTCTTTCCCTAGAGACGTGTCCCCTAGATGGCCAAAATATGTCAGACCTTTCACCATCTGGCAAAGCTTCTGCCATGCTCTAGCCCTGACCAAAGCATGCTTTGTGGAGAAAGGGACATAGGATTGATGTTACTGATGGAGTCAAATTTTGGTTCTGCTCTTTTACAAATGTATAAATGAGGATGGTTTACTTAATTGTTCTAAGATGCTCAGGTATTAACTGGAGAACAAATTCGTGACATTATTATTGCAGTTGTCTTATTAGAATTGTCATTTTATTTCGTATCTTTGAGTCTGGCTTTAATTATTCAGAGATGTGTTTTGTATTTTTAAATATTTTGTTTTCTTTTCTTTCGCCTTATAAAATCATAGGACAGACTTTTGACAGAAAGTGCTTTCACAAAACTGACAAACTGTGTCTGAATAGCAGGTTCACAGTTACAACATCTGGCATTGTTTGTATTTCTTTGAGCTAAGCAAGAGGATTCAACCACCCAGAGGGCAGTTTGCCTAGTCAGCAGGACAGCAGGAGCCAAAGGCAGAGAGAGGAACCCAGGGTGTGAGGCACGGAACAGACTGTCAATCACTGGGCGTGGAGACTGGAGAATAAGAACCTGGGGAGAGATGATGGTCGTAGCAACAGGATAACATGAAGAAATGTGACCCAGAAAGGATTCTACAGGCCTCTGAATATGTATGCCCAGGGACTTCAGGACTACTGAGAAGCCAGCAGAATGACACCTTTTTAATCCTCAAAAATCACACACACACGCACACACACTCAGGTATGCACACACAGGCACACAGGCACATACACACTCTCCTGCTGTCCTGCCCTTGTTTCACATTTCTCTTTTCTTTTAACTTAGTTAATTAGCTGCGTTTTATGTATCATTGTAAGCAGCAAAATAGCAATTATATAACTTTAAAAATCATAAGAGTCTATTACTCATGAGTAAACTAATAATCACAAATAGAAAATCTGTTAGAAACGTGGGGAAGAATGTAATATATGATCTAATTAGCATTGCTCACAGAGGAATAAAAATGAATTTCTTTGTACATGAACTTGATAAATAGGTAAATGTGGGTTTTAGATTTAAGTGTAAATTTTTTTCCATTTGTCCCCTGAATTGGCTAGATTAATTTAAGACAAAGGTAATGGATCTTACTCCAATTTTCCCTAAACACACATAGAAAATGAATCAACATCTGTCCTTCACAAGGAAAAAAAATGTGTATTTTTCAATGGATTAGCAAAATAATAAATACTGGCACTATCTGTCCTTTCTAATTTCCACTCTTAAGCCAGGGCAAGGATTTGTTTTTCTAATGAATGTGATCGGCAGTGGATATTAGCTCCTTTTGGACCAGGGCTTAATCACTATTAGGTTCCCATATCTGGTTGTTTGGGCAAGGGAAGAAGTCGAGGGGTTCAGCTGGGGCTTAATAAATACATCACAAAATCAAGCAGGGTAAGACACCATCACTGTCTTCCAAGACCAGGAATCAATTCTTGTCTGACATTTCTTGCATCCTCCACTGTTCTTTTTTCTCCAAGTTTGGTAACATAGGGATGTGCTATAGTGTTTATATATGGGCTTAATTAACACCTAAGTTCAAGTCATTAAAGTAGCTGCCTAAATCTGATTAATTCAAACAGTTGCATTTGCTGACTTAGACAATATTTACTAATTCTTGGATTAGTAATGTTCAATACAACATGACTGTTGTTTGCTAACCAGAACTTTTGTGGCATAGCAAAAACTGACATTTGCTCTTAGGCCTTTTCTCACTCCTGTACCAGACTGTCCACTGGAAATAGTCTTCTAAATTGAAGGAGAAATAAAGACTCTTTCAGACAGACCCAAACTGAGAGAATTAATTGCCAGCAGTTTTACACTAAAAAGAATGTTAAGGAAGACCTTCAGGCTGATGTATTATAATATTTGACAGAGACAGACAGATGTATTATAACATTTGACAGAAACACAAAAATATGAAAATGGAGTAAGTAAAACTAAAACATTTCCCTTTCATTTTAATTGTTCTAGAAGGAAACTAAGGCAAAAGAGTAGCAATGTACTGTGTGTTCATAACACATGCAAAAAAAAAATACATGACAAAAATAGTATAAGGGATGAGAAGCACTGGGAATATACTAGTATAAGATCCTAAGCTCTACATACGAAGTGGCATACTATTATCTGAAGACAGATTGTTAAAGATGTACACCACAAGCCCTAGAACAATATTTAAAATGTGTACCAGCTATAAATAAGCCAGTAGAATAGATAAAATTGACTTTTAAAAAATGTTATTAACCAAGTCAGGCAGAGAAAGGCAAGTACCAAAAGATTTCCCTCATTTGTGGAGTATAACGACAAGCAAAACTGAAGGAACAAAACAGCTGCAGACTCACAGACTCCAAGAAGGGACTAGCGGTTACCTAGGGAAGGGGCTGGGGAGGGTGGGTGGGGAGGTAGGGAGAAGGGGATTGAGGGGTATTATGATTGGCATACATGGTGTGGGGGGATTATGGGAAAGACAGTGTAGCACAGAGAAGACAAGTAGTGACTGTGGCATCTTACTACACTGATGGACAGTGACTACAATAGGGTATGGGGGGACTCGACAATAAGGGTAAACGTAGTAACCACAATATTTTTCAAGTGAAACATTCATAAGAATGCATATCAATGATAGCTTAATAAAAAAAATTTTATTAACCAAACATGGCAGAAAAAGAAGAAAAAAAAAGGATAGGGAAAAAATAGGAGAATAGCTATAAAGATGGTATTTTAATCTAACATTATCAATAATAATATTAAGTATAAACAATCCATTACTACCAATTAAAATATAGACTGTCAAACAAGATAAGAAAGCAAGACCCAACTTTAGGCTATCTACAAGAAACTCACTTTAAAAATAAAGGCATAAATTGATTAAAAGAAAACTGATAGACACGATATACAGATACTATTTTTTTTAAAAGAACTAAAACTGTTACATTAATCTCAAAGTAGACTTCAGAACAAGAAATTTACTGGGACTAAAAAGGTATATTATACAACAATCAAGTGGCCAGCTACCCAAGAAACATGGAATCATGTATGTACTAATCACATACATTCAAAATGTATACAGCAAAATCTGGTAGAACTGAAAGGAGAAATAGACCTGTCCTTAATTATAACAGGAGACATCAACACCTCTCTCTCTCAGCAACCAATAGACAGTGTGTACAGAAAATTTCTCTGCCAATGAAGATTTCCCATCCCCATTTACTCAGACAAAATATCAAGTCATCTTTAATTTCTATCTCCCTGATATCTCATTTCTGTGCAGCATTGATCTATTATGTTCACCAGTTCCTTCTTATTGGAGGAATAAGGCTAATCTAAAGAATCATATGAAATTGGAAAACCACAACTGCGTATCTGGGGATGAAAATACCATTTGTATCTTTTAAGGATAAACAACCAACAGATACATTAACTAGCAATTAGAAAAGAATGCTTAGATTTGGAAAAAAGAAAACACTTGTTTCTTTCGATCTGTTTCATCAAAATCATCATTTTCATAGTAATGAAACTACTAAAGTCTTCCTCAATCGTTGGCAACTGAAAAAACTTCACATAAACTACATTAATACTAAAAATGAAGGTGTTTCCTATATTCCAAGTCACTTCAAACTGTTCCATTAACATCAGCAATGTGTTCGCATCGATAAGTAGAGCTTCCTCAGCTATCTGTAATGGCATGTCCTGCAAGAAAAGAACACTGTCACTTCATTTTTCTACACTGTATAAGGAAGAGAAACAAAATATTAGACTAGGCTCTTGTTATTTAAACATTTCAGTGATGACTCCTTATTTTAAGGTTTGTCTTTGGTTTTTGGCTTTGGGATATTTTTTGCTCTTTGGAAACAAACTATCAACATGGTATTTTTATGATGGCAATGATTTATTCTGCTTTGAAAGAAAGTGATGGTTAAAGGTAACATCTCTCTGAACTTAATTTGTAACTAAAGGAAATCTTGTCAATCAAATTTAAAGAAAAGAAATCTAACTATATTGTAGATATTTGTCCTTCATGTAAGAAGACTAAAAGCATGAAAGCTAAAGTATAGAGTGGTCAAAGAATAGGAGAGCTCATAAAACCCAAATCTAGTGTTAACCTGGATAGCAGGTCAACAATGGGGTAAGTGTTACCATGGTCTGACTGAGACTAGAGGTATCTATAAGTTCCATGTGTGAAGAGAGAGCACAGGGCATTCAGTGAAGGCAACAGAAGTCAGGTGACTAACTACTATGATTGTCCAAATCTGCTAAGAAAGTTTTTAATAATCTAAAGAAAAGATAAGTCCACCTGCATTGGCACAGCTAGACAGAGGGATGAAAATTACTGTATAAAGATGGAGCTTTTCAGGGGAGCGGTGCAGAATGCTCTTCTTTATCATACATACTTCTGAGCTGGCGGTGAGCAGAAGCGAGGGAATACTGTTATGGGTTTGTGAGGTAAGAAACAAAATTAAATCAACATCTATTCACCATTGCTTAAAAAAAGCCATCTGTGATTCCACCTCTGTCTCCGTCCTTCTACCCACGTCATTCTTCAGTTCTCTCCTGATCTCCTCAAACTCTGAGCTCCAACTATTCTGATCGCTCACAATGCTTTTGTATATTGCTCAGTAAATATCTATTCAGTTTTCAACACTCAGCTCAAGTTTGGCACTCCCTACCTGCCCCTGCCCTCCCTTGGATGTAATTGAAAACTCCATATTCAGTGGCTGCACACTTCTAAGAAAACACTTAGGCCAATTTGTCACACTTATTTATTCATATGTCACAATCTGGCCTTTTTCAAATATAAGCTTTTCCAGGTTGGATTCTTTCTTTGTATATTTCCTGGCTCTGAAACAATACACAATATATAGTAAATACTTAACTAATATCTGTTGAATTCATTCACATATAGCCAAATGAATGGAGGAAACTGTTACTTGCTAACAGAGGCATTGTGAGACTTCAGGCTTTTGGAGTAGGAGGCAGCGACCAAGGGATGGCTTCAATTTCATTGCAAAATGGAGGGGATGGCATTTATGATCTTCAGAGCTCTGAAGTTTATGTTTATTTATTTTTCCTCTAAATACATACTTAGATATGCACCTGGTAATTTAACTTACAAATTGAAAAAACAATGAAATATTGTAAAATTATAATATAAATATATCTATATTTAATGTATGTATCTATTATATAATGAGCATTTTTACACTGATAACAGAAATTGTATTTTATGTTAAAATTAAATTTTATTCCATTCAATAAACTCTTCTTTTTTACCCAGAAGAGAATGCTAGCTATAAAATAACTTGTAACTTTCACCAGCTCTGTGATGATGTCTAGTTTTATAAGTAAAATAATCATAGTACTATTTAAATCGTATTTCCATAGATAGAATAAAACTAATGTTTAAACTTAATGGTGCCATTTTATATCATATTAGAAAGGTTTACATTTCACATTATAAGAATTACCAAGATATGACTCTCAATCTCTATTATATAACATTTACAATCCATGAGATTACTTAAAATAGTAGGCTGTTCCCTTGCCTCCAGTTTTTCATTATACAGATTATCTAAAATATATTTTCAACTACCAGTGTCATATATATTATCTGAGCCTCAAAAGATATTATGCATCTGTTACTACATTCATGTTCATAAAAGAAATAGAAAAATGTTCAAAGATAACTCTTTGCACTTACATGCATGTTGGAGAGATAGAGCTCAAGAAAGTGGATTTTGGAGGATAAAGTAAAATCTATCCTGTTGCCATGTACTACTCTGTAAATTGTGGCTATCCAGTTACTTCGGTCAATAGAAAACTTTCCTTGAATAAAAGGTTTCTTTTGTTTTTGTTTTTTTCATCCTAAATGTAACATCCTCAATTATTTTAGCAAGTTTCAGACACATTGTAACCCTTTGGAAAATGTGAGAATGGATCCAATACTATAATATTCCAGTTTTTTTTTGCCCTCTTTTTCTAGCCCTTCCTCATTTAAAATTGAGTTTAAAGCCTGTTTTAAATTCTGAAATTTTGGGGTACAATGAAATTTTGGCTAAACGTGACAGCTCTTTCATCAGGTTTAGGTAAGGACTTATCTTTCATTATTTTAAAACTATCATTTCCAGTGGATAGTGGCAGTTCAAAAATACAATAGTAACTTTTTCATTTAGAAATTATTTTAAATGATTATAGGATGTCTGCCATCATATAAGTAACTTTCTTATAAAAAGGGTTTTATTTCTAATAATAATGACAATAATAACATATACTATGAGCACACATTCTTCCAAGTACTTTCTACATTTTTCATTAATTCAATCTTTGTAAAAACCCTACAAGGCATGTTCTATTCTCTGCTTCATTTTACCTAGGAGGAAACTGAACCATGGAGAAGTTAAATTGCTTACAACAGATCACTCTGCTGGGGCCCCCACTCCATCCTCCTATTGATATAAAAGACATGAAAGGCTGACAAACAAATAGAGAGTTTTCTTCTAATACCTAAAATTTCTCCAAGTTGTGTTTTATAGGTCATCTTAATTTTACAATTACCTTGTGTCATCTGAAACTACCTTTTGTTGTCTGGCTATAACAAAAGTTTTCACTAGGCTTATGTGGTGGTTGATTTTATGTGTCAACTTAGCAAGTGTCTGGCACCCAGTTGTTTGGTCAAACATTAGTCTAGATGTTGCTGTGACGGTATTTTGTAGAAGTGATTAATATTTACAATCCAGGTGACTAAAGAAAACCACCCTCCATAATGTGAATGGGCCTCATTTAATCAGCTGAAGGCCCCAGAGCAAAACTTGAGGCTTCCTGGAGAAAAAGGAATTCTGCCTCAAGACTGTAACATAGAAATCCTTCCTGACTGTCCTACAAATTTCAGATTTGTAGCCCCCACAATCATGTAAGCTAATTGCCTTAAGCTCCCTTTCTCCAGAAAACCCTGATACAACCTCAAAGCATTTCTTGCACCTATGTATGATCAATCTCAAATCATCGAGTAAATATTAACTTTTCAATCACATCTAGAGTTGAAGCAGTATGCCATGAAGATGCATTGTGGTTATCAAATATTTACTTAGAAATTCTATGAAGTATCAGATGAAATATTCCTCATTTTTAAATCTTGAATTTAGTTGAACCACTACAATTAATTTGTAAGGTTAGAAAACTTGTTCTGTTAAATACTGGAAATAGTGATTACACTGAGGAAATTACTTAAGGGAATCTTCTTTCTCTGACACAGGTTCATTGGAGTGGCATTTTTTCCTCATCTTTATTTCCTCCACATGTGATTCTTTATAAAACTGGTGAGAAATGGAAGCAATTATCAGTAGCCAACATATTGGGCTCCACGCCTTCCTCCGACTCCTCATTCTCCTGGTCTCACCATTATTCTTCCTATGAGGTTAGCTTGACTTATCTTTCCTTTCTGGCTTGATCATCTGTTTCCTTTATGTAGACAGCATTTTCATAAGAGTTGGAAGTTTTATGGTGGAGAAAAAGTCTAGGATGGAAAAGATCAGCTTGGCTGACTAAATTGGCCCTTTAATATAGTTTTACTAGGTCTGAAGTCTCTGACTGTTTAAATGGATGGAGTCTCCCTTAAAAAGTAGCATTCCAAAATTTCATGTCCTCATTTTTTTTTCTGTTTCCAACCATGAAGGGAGATTCTAAATCTAGAAAGGAAAATTTTAAATCCTTTCCTAATACTGTGAGTCTACTAGTGTGCATTCATTCCAGAGGACACTGGCATTAGGTTCTCACAGGGGTTGGCTGGTAGTCTCTATTTTCAAAAATTGAGCTGTTTGAAAATTCATTCAAGCAGAGGTACTGTTGGTAATGTAAGTATTTTAAGCCATTAAAATTGTGTTGCAGATAAAGCAGAAAAAGCCCCACAGCTAAGACATAGTCCACTCTCCTAAGAAGAGCCTGTACCCTTTAAATTACATTATTGGAACACGATTTTGGATAAATATTGCATATCAAACAAACAAACAAAAAGTCTTGAGATATTTCAAGGGCATATCAGTGAGGGTTTATGTAGGGAAATGAATTTATCTATGCACTCTTATTGTAAATTAGTCATAGGAATGGAGGTACAGCACAGAAAATAAAACCAATAATACTGTAATGTCTCGGTAGGGTAACAGGGGTTAACTACACTTAGCAATGAGCATGTAGTCATGCATATAATTATTGAGTCACTGTGTTGCACATCTGAAACCAGTGTAATATTGTCTATCAACTGTATTCATGAATAAATAAACATTTAAAAGAACTGATGATCTTACATGACTGTTACAAGAGCCAAAGAAGAGAAGGTCCAGAAAGGTGCCTCTGAAGATCTGGAAAGTTGCTGTCCAGTCGGACACATACACATGGATGTGGACTGAAACCCAAGAGTGCAGGTTGAAAATGCAGAATTTGTGGGAAAATCTGTGGCGCTCTCCAAGGCAGACTGGAAGCCAGGGGGTAGGTTCAAGAAGTCTCTGCGTTTGCCACTTGGGAGTTAGTGAAGTGAACAATATAGTCAACAAACTGATCGATATAACGGATGAGTGCCCAGGGATTACTTGTTTCCCCTCTGCCCTCTGAATCTCGAGCAAATTCCCACTGGGGGAAATCTCGGACCAAGAGCTGCCCAGGGAGGAGCACCCAGGCATGGGCGGAAGTAGTGGTCATGGCACCAGCTGGACTGCAGACAGCACTTTCCAAAGAATCTAGATCTCTTTTGGGGATGCTGCGTAACTCTAAAAGCAGTGATTATGAAATACCTAACACGAATATGAAAGTCCAAAAAGATTTGGAAGAAGGACTGTCAAGAAATCACAATTAAAGTCACTATGGGGGAGATTTTTGCCGAAAGAATCAAATAAAGCACAAACAAGAGAAGCAGATTTGAGAAACTAGGTTATTCTAGAGAGAAAAAGGAAAAGGTGAGAAATCAGCATCTCATGGGACTTGATTAGAAATTGTGCCGCAGGACCAAACAGATCTTTTTAGACCCTTGTGACGCAGTTCCTTCTGTGTTGTATCTGGCAAATGTGGATTGTCTGGTACTTACAACAAAAAGTACATTGACCAAGAAAATACGGCTAAAATATGTTCTCTTTGTCTAATAACTGGTAAATCAGCAGACTGTAAAGGCACAGACTGTAGAAATAAACATGTGGATTCATATTCCAACTCTTATCTATCTGTGCCTCAGTCCCTCATTTATCAATTGAGGATACTGTTATTGGAAGGTATTAAGAAGATCAAATTTTAAGAGGATTAACTCTTTGTACAGTTCTTAGAAGAGTTCCTGGTAAGTTTTAACTATGTGATTTTTGAGCTAATAACAACAGATTCAGAGATTTTCTTAAATTTCTCTCTCAACATACTAGAGACCAGAATCCTCATCACAAGTATTCCAGAAAAGCCAACCATAAAAAGAATGAACAAGAGTGAACTCACAGTCACTGTCTATAATTCTTCTTTGCCATATTGATAGTTCTTTCAAATCTGATACATGCATCATTTATAAAGAGGTTATTGAAAGAGACCTTAGCCAGTAAGTTTTCTCCCCTCCTTGAATCTATATGCACTACCTGTTCCACATGTCAGCAAAACAACAAAATGTACCTCAACATCAGAAATTTGGGTACTTAGGGAAAAGATATTAGAGATTATAAAATAGATTTTGTGAATGGATGAGTTCTGTAATATATAATTCATTTTTAATGTTATTTCTCATGAAGCTCTAGGTTCTAACTAGATAATAATGATATGTATGTATCCAAGTATGTGCTGATTAAAAATTAGTAATGTACAAGTTATGATAAAAGTATGAACATTAATCAATATATTTCTTATATACTTTATATAATGTACATGTGCATGTTCAAAATGATACAATTAAGAACAAGACCTTACGCTTTATTAGGTTATCAAAGATTTTTTTAAATCTTATTTTTATTTTACTTAGGATTTTTGGTTTTTTTCAAGGGAGGATCTGTTCATGTACCTATCTCGCATATTATTAGAACTAGAATAATTAATTTTCTTCTCTTCCCTCCTTCTTTTTCATTTGCTTTTTTCTTATTGATATAATAGTTGATATATAATGTTATGTTGTTTTCAAGCATACAGCATAGTGATTCAACAGTTATATACATTATTAAGTGCTCACCCCAACTAGTGTAGTTACTATCTGCCAACGTAGAAAGATGTCACAGAACTATTGACTATACTCTTTATGCTGTGCTTCAGTTCCCATGACTCATTTATACTGTTTTATCCCCTTCGCCTATTTCACCTACTCACTCCAACCCCTTCTCCATGGCAACCACCAGTCGCTTCTCAGTGTCTATAAATCTACTGCTATTTTGTTCATTTTGTTTTGTTTTGCTTTTAGATTCCACATGTAAGTGAAATCATATGGCATTTGTCTTTGTCTGGCTTATTTCATTTAGCATAACAACCTTTAGGTCCATCCATGTTTCTGCAAATGGTAGGATTTCTTTCTTTTTTATGACTGAATAATGTTCCATTGTGTATATGTACCACCTCCTCTTTATCCATTCATCTATTAATGGACACTTTGGTTGCTTCCATATCTTGGCTAATGTAAATAATGCGGTGCATATACTTTTCAAATCAGAGATTTTGTTTTCTTCAAGTAAATTACTAGAAATGGAGTTATTGGGTCATATGCTGTTTCTATTTTTAGTTTTTTGAGGAACCTCCATACTGCTTTCCACAGTGGCTGCACCAATTTCATTCCCCCCAACAGTGCATGAGAGTTCCCTTTTCTCCACATCCTCGCCATGATTTGTTATCTATTGTCTTTTGGATACTGGCCATTCTGACTGGTGTGAGGGGACATCTCATTGTGGTTTTGATTGTAATTCCCTGATGATTAGCAATGTGAAGCATTTTTTCATGTGTCTGCTGGTTATCTGTATTTCTTCTTTGGAAAAAATGTCTATTTAGGTCCTCTGCCCATTTTTTAATCAGGTTGCTTTTTTGGTGGTGAGCCCATGAGTTCTTTAAATATTTTGGATGTTAACCCCTTATCAGATAAATCATTTACAAATATATTCTCCTATACCGTAGGTCACCTTTTTTGTTGTTTATGGTGGACTTTTCCATACAGAAAATTTTAAGTTTGAAGTAGTCCCACTTGCTTAATTTTTCTTTGTTTCCCCTTCCTGAGGAGACATGTCCAGAAAGAAATTGCTCATGGTTATGTTCCAGAGTTTTTTGCCTATGGTTTCTCCTAAGAATTTCATGGTTTCATGTCTTACATTCAGGTCTTTAATCCATTTTGTGTTTACTTTTCTGTATGGAGTTAGACAGTAATCCAGTTTCATTCTCTTGCATGAAGCTGTCCAGTTTTCCCAACACCAGTTATTGAAGAAGCTGTCTTTTCCCCATTGTATATTCATGGCTTCTTTATAGTACATTAATTGACCATATATGCAGGGGTTAATCTCTGGGCTCTCTATTCTGTTCCATTCATCTATGGATCTGTTCTTGTGCCAGTACCATACTTTTCTTATTACTGTAGCTTGTAGTATAGCTGAAGTCTGGGATTATAATACCACCAACTTTGTTCTTTCTCAGGATTGCTTTGGCTACTCGGGGTCTTTGTGGTTCCATATGAATTTTAGGATTATTTTCTCTAGTTCATTGAAAAGTGTTGTTGGTATTTTGATAGGGATTGCATTGAATCTGTATATTGCTTTGGGCAGGATGGCCATTTTGACAATATTAATTTTTCCTATCCATGAGCACATTTATTTGTGTCTTCTTCAGTTTCTTTCTTCAGTGTTGTATAGTTTTCAGAGTAAAGGTCTTTCACCTCCTTGATTAGGTTTATTCCTAGGTATTTTACTCTTTTCTGATGCAATTTTAAGTGGAACTGTTTACTTCATTTCTCTTTCTGCTAGTTCATTGTTAGTATATTGGAATGCAACAGAGAGTATTAATTTCATATCCTGCAACTTTGCTGAATATAGTTATTAGTTCTAATAGCTTTTTGGTGGAGTCTTTGGGGTTTTCTCTATATAGTATTACATTATCTGCAAATAGTGACAGTTTTACTTCCTTACCAATTTGGATGCCTTTTATTTGTCTGATGGCCATGGCTAGGGCTTTCAGTATATGTTGAATAAAAGTGGTGAGAGTGGGCCTTGTCTTGTTCCTGATCTTAGAGGAAAGTTTTCAGCTTTTCACCATTGAGTAGGATGTTAGCTGTGGGTTTGTCATATATGGCCTTTATTATTGAGGTATTCTTTTTACCTCTTTTATTTTTTTTAAGTTCAGTCCTTGCAAAGACCATAAAACTAATATTTTTCTTCTTCAGAAATCTGAGAATTTTCCATTTTCACTAAGGTAATTTATATTCAATATCCCAGACTGCATGGCTGGCACTGATGCTTCTGCTCTGTCACCATGTGGAACACCAAGGAAGGTGCCAAGAAACTGTGGGCTCAACCTTTCTTTGCTCTTTAACCAAAATCATTCCATTCATACTCAATCTCTTAATCCTCTTGTCTTCTTTATGAAAGTGAAATCTTGCTCCTGGCTGGTGAGTGTTCCTCTGTCAAATGCAGCTAATATTCTTCGTATCATTTTTTCAGAGTGTCAGCTTAACATTGCAACATATTTTAATCAAACAACATTTTCACGTATTTATTATGGGCCTATGTCTACACTAGGTATTGCACATATTAAATCAAACAGGAATGTCTGCCTTCCTGGACTCTCAGATTAAGGGAAGAAAGCTAAAATAAACAGATTGCTATAATTTGGGCTGCAATAAAAGAACTATAGGTTAGTACTGATACTAGAAAAGATGGCAACCAAGGTATTTATATTTGCGGGATTTTCATGGACTGGGAGGTAAAATGGGTTGGCAGCGCTTCACTAAGGAAGCATTTACTAGGCTAATTTGCAAGGGAAAAGGCTAGTTAATTATGTAAAGGCTGTGAGAGACTGGGGAAAGATGGATGTACTGCAATTGGAAATTAGAGATTAGATTAAGGATGGTCTTAAAAGCCATATCACTACAGATGGAATTTATCCAGTGATTCGCCTGCACCAACTTATAAAACATGATTCTGTATTTGTCTTTCCAACCTGGACATTCAGTTAATGCAGGCTGGTATCTTGAAGCAGGCTATAATTCGAAATTGGCAAATACGAACCAGAGCTTGTTATCTCAGAGACCTAGTTGTTAAACATCTACTAGTACACTACTGACTTTATCTTATGTGTAATAAGGATTCATTGAAGGATTTTAAATCAAGATGGGAGATCTACTTTCCTATTGCTGATGTAACAAATTACCACAAACTTGGTAGCATGAAACAATATACTTATTAATCATTCAGTTCTGGAAGTCAGGAATCTAAAATGGTATTTTATTGGCTAAAATCAAGGTATGTGCACTGCTGCTTCTTTCTGGAAGCTCCAAGGGAGCTTCTATGGAGGCTGACCACATCCCTTAGCTCAAGTCTCCTCTCTTATTCAAAACCAGCAAGGAAAGGAAAAGTCTTTCTTATGTCACATTCCTCTGATGTTCTTTCCTGCCTCCTCTTTGCACTTATAAGGAGCCTTTTCATTACACTGGACCACGCCTCTCAAAGTCAGCTCATTAGCAAATTTAATTCAGTTTGTGGCCTTAATCCCCTCTTAACATAATATATTTATAGGTTTTACGGATTAGTATGTGGACATCTTTGGGGAACCCTCTCTACCTACTGTAGCATTCAATAAAGTTTGTTCTATCAACCACCATTCTATCTCTTTATGATCCTGATTTCAATTCTTTTGGGTATATACCTCAGCAAGTTCTAGAGATCTGTTGTACAAAATAGAGTCTATAGTTAACAATACTATATTTGCACTTAAAAAATTCTAACAGAGTAGACCTCACGTTAAGTGTTCTTACCATAAAAGATAAAACTAAACAAAAACAACAGGACAAAAGTTTCCTTAGAAACTTCTGGAGGTGTTGAATATGTCTATTGCTTTGGCGGTGGTGATGTTCCACAAATAAATGCATATGTCCAAACTCATTAAAATTATATACATTAAATATGTACTTTTGTTGTTTACAATTATACCTCAAAACAAGTTGAGAAAGAGAATATTAGGAGAGAAATCTTATATAGAAACACCTTTTAAGCTCCTTTACCCTAAATGGGGTCAGAGATATGGGGTGGCTGTGGCAGAGGCAAATGAGGTCAACCATGCATGATGATATGTTTGCATATTTATGGAACCTACTCAGCAGAAAGGGAAATAAATGATGACAGTGAGGAGAGAAGAGATAAAGTCAAGATCAAACATTTCAGTAGGTCAAAAGAGATGAAACACAGTCTGCAAACTAAATGGTTGTTCTCAGGAGCACAGAAAGCTCATCCATGGCTAAGGAAGAGGGCAGAATATATAGTTGTATGTATGGTTATAGATTTGGGAGATGTAACAGTTTTATTCTGCTTTCTCCATTTTCAAAATGAACTGGAACTGGTTTTAATCAGCTTTAAAGTAAGGAGTGAGGTGTTTGGAATTTAATCTCTGGTCATTTTTTTTTTAATGCAGAAGCATTGTTAGTAGATTATATACCATTCCATTCTCATGGTTTGCAAATTTCTTAAAGGGTTCCCAATTGTTAATTCATCAGACAATATTAATCAATGCTTGTAAATAAGATTATCTCATGCTTATATTTAAAGGAAGATCTTCTGTTTGAACATTCGAAAATGCAGTTACAAAGATAATTTGATGTCTTATTTTTCTTTTTTAGTATAACAATAAGCCAATTGTTCTATTGTTTAACTTCTATTCCACTTTCAATGGAGAAAAAGTTTTTTCCCCTAGAGGCATTTTTTTTTAACTCTTCAAAACTGTAGATACTAGGTCATCTAGCTATTAATATGTGTCTTTCCTCCCCAGCTAAAAAAAAAAGAAACTCAAGGTTTGAGGTAAGTAAGATGATACTTAAGAAGCTGCATTTCAAAAGTAAATCTATTTTAAGAGTAAACTCATGCATACTATTAAATCAGAACTAGAATTAAAGTAACTGATATCAGAGAACATCAATATTATCAAGAAAACTTCTAAGTTAAGTAACATACGATTAGCATTTATTCATAGACTTTTCCTTCCTCCTGCAGGTAGGAATATGAGCTGGATCCAATTTTGGTGTCTTGTGAGGTTGTTCTATAATATAGTTACAGTTATGGTCTAAGCTATTTATCTTCTTGATAATCTTTATCAATATTCAATTAAAGGCACAATTTTAACCAAACACCTATTAAAAGGAAGACACAGCATCAGGTACTGACTATGCAAATAATTATGTAAACTCATGGGTAACATCATATATTCACGCTTATATGATAACCATAATTTGTAATACACTTGCATAATTTTGAATGTGTAAAAAACTGGCTCAAACTAAATTAATGATGTCTACTCTATTTTAGAATTGAAAACTTTAAATCAGGGAATAATATGACACTCTATGGTGATAATCCCTTCAGTATTCTAAATTGTATTAAATGGTGTAATTGAAACAAATTTTATATATTATTTTTTTAAGTGAGCATTAATTCACTTAATTGTTTTTCCTAATGGCTGGGCTCTCCTCCCAACCCTCTCCCAACACCACCATAGGTGGGAATATAAAATGGATTAGGCCGTATGCCTTGTGAGGTTTTTCTTTAATATTGTCATAGTCATGTGTCCAAGCTATTTTCTGTATAATCTCTAACACTTAAAAATGAAGATCTACTTAAAATTGTACTTATAACAAATATGAAGAGATGTTTGCAAATAAATTCTGCTATATGGATGCACTGTCAATATTCCCTATTATCCTGAAAATCAACAGCCAGAAATGAAGATGAAACAATTACTTTGCATCTACAATTAAAACGTACGCCGGATCTCAGGAGAACAGAAAGAGGCAAAAGAGATACACTAACTCTCAGAAATGTTGGCAGAGTGAAGGAGGTAAAAGTCTAACCCCCAGAAATACTTAGGTCTTGGTTAGAATTTATTCCAGAAGGCCTCTTGATTGGGGCACTCAGCAGAGTCCTCTGTAAGAGCTTATTAATATTTCTTGAGGGTTTTTGTGATTTTACAGTCATTTTTCATATCAAAAAATTATATTTTACATTTGTACAAACAGAATAAAATTATATAATTTTATATTTGTTTACAAAACTCAACTCACTTTAACTCCCTACCTCCATCATCATAGTCAAAATGAAAATTCGTACTGCACTAGATCTAAATCAGAATTCAAATCTACTATACTCTGTGTTTTATCCTCTCTTTATGGTGATAGGACATTATGATGTACAAGGTGCCTTCACTGTTATCTCCCCCAGTTGACTAATCATGTAATAATTCAGTAATTCCCTCATCTACTCAGTCCATCTGTGCCTCATGCCTTTAAAACCAAGTTTAACTGTTCTTGCTTTCCTTGTATATTATAGTTTAAGCAGCCTGTTAAACAAGTTTACAATCGCTGTTTCTCACACCTACAAGAGGGACAAAATTTGCCTTTTTCATGGTCCAACACAATTTGTTTAAAGTTAAATTAACCAGGAATGCCACTAAACCCAATTTGTGATTCAAATTAGTCATTTTAAATCATTCATCTTAGCAACAAAATTTCTGTTATCATTGGATTGAATAGTGCTTCCAAGAAGTTTACACCATCATTCAATAATTTAGGTAAACGAACATTAAGAAACCCCCACTGCTGTAGGAAAAGATCTGAAGCGAGCCTGAGTCACGCTGCGGGTTTCTTCTGTTCAGGATCCCAACTCTTCATGCTGAGAACTCAGTGCAGTTACGACAGCTTAGATTGCAGTTGATGATGTGGCAGACTGCAAAAACAGCCATAATTTTCCACCACTCCCCACGTTATGCACCTTCACATTTTGATTTTGCAGTTCTTTCCAACAGGAAACAGAGCTTATTTCTCCACCCCTTGAATCTAGGTCAGCCTCATGACTTCTTCTGACAAGAGAATGGTGGAAGATATAATAGCGTATAAGTTCCAAGCCTAGACTTCAGGAGGCCTTGCTTTCTCCCTTTCCTTCCCTGAGAACCCTACCCTGCTGCCATTGACTAGCTTTCTGGAGGTTGAGAGGCCAGGTGGAGCAGAAACAAGCCATCCATCTGAAACCATTCTAGGCTAGCCAGGCTTTTGCTGCCTGGAAAATGACTACAATTATGTGAAGGAGAACAGCCAACCTCAATCATGCCTACCTAAATTCAGATCAACTGACTTGCCCAGTTGACCCATGGACTCCTAAAATAATAAATTGTTTTGAGCCATAAGTTTTGTAGTGCTTTTAAGCGGAAAAAGCTAACAGAGTCAGGTAGGAACCCCCCAAAAAGGGAGAAAGTATTGAAATCTTACTGAGATACATCAGGAAATCCACAGGAATGTCAGTGATGCATACCTGCTTCTTAGGAACTGCTAGAACCAAGGATGAGGTATTTTAGGACTTTTCTGTCTATGGTTCATTGTTTTCTCACAGCACCTGGTAGAAAGACTGTATCCCACAGAAAGCCAACATCAGTATTTAACCTCTGCTTACTGGTCAGCTAAGGCTAGAACATTACACAAAAGACAGCTCTCTGTGAATACTACTGAGAGTCAATTGCTGGAAAAAAAGGTTTAGGAAAGACAGCCATTATTACAACTGGTAGTAACAAAATCTTGTTTAGGCTGAGAGGGCCTGTCATGTTAGTCACTAACAGTACATTACCCATTAACACCCATTCCCCCTCCAGTATATGGACCTCTGTACAGTTCCTGATAGATTCTGTTACCCCATGCTCTGCTGTGAACCTTCCTCCATATCCAAATTTCCCCTTTCATCTAGTTTTGTACTTTAAAACCCTTCTAAGTCCCAGCTGACTTTGGAGAATAAAGTTTTTTATACCACATGTGATTCTTTCACAGTAGCAACATCTAGAAACTAGAAGGATCCCTTTTTATGCTCAGAAGTCTAGAATCCCTGGGACTCATGGAAATAGAATTACCTGCTCTGCAAAAGCCACACTAAGTGAGCATAAATATGCTTGGACTGCCACCTCAGGTTATGTCCTGGCTCAATCGTCATTTGATTAATTTTCTCTAAGTATGTGTTTATGAAATTCATGTAAACCCAGGAAAACTAAAGACATTTGTTTTAAGTTTAAGACCTGGATCACTGACAATGTTTTTGACAGAAATGAGGGAGTGATCTAGCTTGTAGAGATACGTCATAAAAATACGATAAAATTTTTTTAACCATTTGCTATGCAAAACCAATCAAGAATTAGATTTTTCAAAATTCCTACTAAGTATCTTTCATGAATTTTAGGTTTGGAAAAAATGGGTTTTTAAAAATACTATTGTTAAATTTGTGCGTAACTTATATACAAAATCAAACCCTTGAATCTATTATGTTTTTGGGATGGTCTGAATAAAGGTTAGCAGTTCAGTGGCCACATCAGTTATAGCAGGTGTTACTGGCTCATGCTAATACAATAGGGCACAAATAGAGGATGGTGGTCAATTGTCAAAAAGAAAGGTTTGATTATATTTGGGGGTCATGAAAAGATGTATTTTGTGTGTCTGGGGTTTCATTTTGGAATGATTTGATTACTTAATCTAGAAAATAATGTGACCAAGTATATATATGCATTTGTACTCTGGCAGGTTCGTTTATATTATTTTCAAATGATCAGTTTCATCTAAAGTCCTTTATTTATGTGACAAATTTTACAATTTCTGTTAATTTAAAATTGCATGAAGAATATATGCTGAGAGGTTGTGACAAAAATTCAATTACTGTATGTTTGCTACATCTAGCCTGAGCAAATAATTTTACAAAATAAATAAATAGGTGGACACAATATTCCTTAATATTGCTTTCTTATTTGTGAATACTTTATGCCTGTTAAGTCCATTTTTAAAGAAACCATTGAATTACACATCAAAACATGTCTTCCTGGCAACTGCAGACAAAAAACACATACAAATCATTTCTATCTAATGAAAGTTATTTCAGTAAAGAGCCCTAGTTTTATCAAGAACTGTTACTTTGAAAAAAATATCTGGGAACTGGACGTGCTCACTGTTGTTGGATGTTATTGCTTTTAGCCATCTCAGCAGACAGGGCTATGAAATATATTTTTGTACACACAGACATCTATATTTATATGTATCTGTATCCATATTTGTATCTTTACGTGTATTTATAAGTATAGCTATATCTATATACAACGAACACCATGACTTCACACCTGTTATGCCAATTCCCATTCAACATCACAATCTTCAAATTAGGTTCCTTCCTTTCCTTATTTGTGATACTTTTCTCTGAGCAGCTCTCAGTATTCAAAATATAATTTACTTATTTTTTCAATCCCAGACTACCAAAAGATAAATGCATATGTAGCTTTGTTAGATATTGTCAGTTCCTCTCCAAAAGAGTTAGTCAACAAGGACTTCATTTCACCTTCATTCCTAAAAGGCATTTTTCCTGGGTATACAATTGTGGGTTGAACTTATTCTCCCCAGAAATTTTGAGATGTAACTCCATCACCTTTTAGCTTCCATGACTTCTGATAAGAAAAGAAGACTGTTGTGATAATAATCCCTATTCCTTTCTATGTGTTTTTTTCCTCTGATTTCAAAATTTTCTCTTTTCTTTTCCGGCTTTACTGAGGGTGTAATTGACAAATAGAAGCTGTATATATTTAATGTATACAACTTGATGTTTTAATATATGTCCTCATTGTGAAATGATTACCACAATCAAGCTAGCTAATATTTCCATTGTATCACATAGATAAACTTTTTTATGGTGAAACACATAAGGTTCACTCTTTGAGCAAATTTTGGGTATACTATTAGTTAATTACAATGCTGTAATTAAGTCACAATACTGTACATTAGATCTCCAGAACCTAAGTGAAACCTTGTATCATTAAATCAACATCTCCTCATTTTCCTCACCACCTCCAGCCTGGAAACCACCACTCTACTTGCTGCTTCTGTAAGTTCAACTCTTTTAAATTCCACATATAAATGAGATCTTGAGGTATTTGTCTTTCTACATCTGGCTTATTTCATTTAGCATAGCATCTTCCTGGCTCATGTGAGGCTCCAATTAAAGGCATGTTAAAATGTTTGATAATGTCTGATGGCTTTTGCATGTTCTGGACTTTGCTGTTGCTATTATTTTTTCATTTGTGTTTCAGTTTGAATATTTTGTATTTCTCCATCTCCAAGTACACAGATTCTTCCCTAGGTTGTTTCACATTGTACTGATGAGACCATCAAAGCCATTCTTTGTCTCCCTGTTGTTAGCATTTCCATTTTTCTTGTACTTTCCTCTCACTTCTGAAATTTATAGATGTCCATCTTTTACAATAGACCCTTTCACACAGTAAGCATTGTTATTTTAATACCCTTATCTAATAGATTCAACATCTAATTCTTTCTTTGAGTATATGGTTACTATTCTGTCTCTTGACAGCACGTAGTTTATTTTCTTGCTTTTTGTGTTTGTCTCATAATTTTTTGTTAAATTCTGGTCACCATGAGAAAAACAGCACAGACTGTTATATAGCACTTGTGCCTGAAAATGAACATACTCTTCCTGTGCTGGAGTTTTAGTGTGTTTTTGAATCAGTCTCTTTCAGAGTTGTGTTGGCTTTGGTATTTGTTGTTGATACCAACTGCTGTTGATTAACTTCTATACATCTACTTCAAAATTTCCCAGCATTACCTATAGTTAGGATGGAGGCTTGGTTGCTATAGGGATTTTCCTCAGTGCTGCTAATCTGTGTTCAACTTTCAGCTTTCCCCATTCACTGGTGCCTCAGAGGGAGCTCTAGTGTGTGTACTGTCACCCAGAGGCAGAGGCTGTCGCTTATTGCTCAGTGTCATGGATGTGACTTTCTTGGTGTGGATAAAATGAAGGTTCCTGTGGCCAGGATTCTCACCTGGCCCTGGTTGACTAGCTCACTGCACACCTGTAGGCAATGCATGGCTATTGACTCTATATAAGGAGCTCCACCCAGTGCTCTGCATGCAACACAGTGGTATGGCTGCAAGGCTGCAGGAAAGCAGAGCAGAGGCTGGAGTGGTGGCAACGCCAAGGACAGAGGCCCAGAGGACGGCTGTGCAGACAGAGGGGCCCAGAGGCAGAGACTGGCTTGCTGCATACAGACTCGCTCTGAGTGAATGGGATTTTAGTGACTGACCTGCCACCTTGAAATAAAGTTGGGTATAACCCTTTCACCCCAAGAATGTTTTGCTGTCAATTTCTTTGGTCACATTGAATCCATAGTGAACTTGCCTGGGGCTGAAACCCATTGGCAAGACACTTCAGAAGCAGGGAATCTCTAAAATGATTTGTATAGGATCCTCAGCTCAGGATAATTTCCTGCCCCTCAGCCTGTGGTAAAGGTTTTTTACAATTTGGTTTGCCTTCACCTCTCTTTTAGCCACTCACGATATTCACATGGGCTCACAGATTTTTGCTGCCTTTCTCCTTACATAAGGTTTTTGTTCTGTAGGGAATAATTGTCCTTCAGGGCTGTTCTTTCTTTCCTTCAGTGAGAGCGGCTTTCATTCTTCAGGTCTGTCCCATTAGGGATGCTTCCTTCAGTTCCTGTTTCACCTCAAGTCATTCTCCCACGTATCCAGCAGAGTCCATGGAGAAAAGCCTGCAGATGAGTCCTTCTTTTGTGTTTGACTCCTTCCTCTGGCCCATTCTCAACCTTTAGAACATTTTGAAGTATTATAGCTAAATTATTTCTATCCCCTTGTATGGTTCTTTGTGTCCTTGTGGCTCACACCCTACCAAGGTGATCCAGTGTTGGTGCTCCATCTCTCTTTGGAGAAACTAGTCTTTCCAAAGATTTCAGGCTACTTGCTTGCCTTATAACCTCAGCCCTCTGATACCTTAAAGAAAATTTATGATTTTGTAGTTTATCCAGCTTTTCCTTGTTATTAGGATAGTAGTGACCTTTAATGGAAGCGGAACCCAGATGTTATTTTGATATTTACTCCACATAGCTCCTTAGAGAATCCCAATAAGATAGAGACCCTGTTGCTCTCAGGATTATCCCCACTCCTCAATGCCCCCCTTTATTAGCTTTTTCTCCCTTTCCTGTCTTATTTTCTCTATTCCACACATCTTCCTAGGATTTCCTCCTAAATGAAAGTACCATAACTAAAGTCTTTTTCTATACTTTATTCCAGGGGAATTCAAAAGAAGACACATCTGTTTCACCACATTTTCAAACTTAGTTGTCTTCACAGAGTTGAAACCATTCACAGCACTAGTAAATAAATGTACTCATTAAAAAAACCTAATAAATCTGTTTGTTGAATGTAATTGTTCTATCTTTCTCTAAAGGAAGAATAAAAATAGAAATAAAAGATTATTTTTATGGGACATAATGTATCTGCATATAATTTCTGCTATTTAAGTAAAGTAACCTATCCTTTCTTCCCTGAAAAAACAAAAACAAAAAATCTCCATAGTCTTGATAATTCTAATACTTTTTAAAAAATATGTTGATGAAAAGGACTTGGTTTGATATCAGCAATAAATCATAAGCTATCTTTCTAACACTGTTATAAAATTATATACATTGTTCTGCCTGGGATATTTCTGAACATAGGTACTATTTCTTATAAATTCTGTCCTCAATTATATTTTCCTTTGTTTAAAATTATACATATATAAAGACCTCGTAGAGCAGATGTTTCTATGTTAAATGGGGATTTTATTAAACTATAATTCATATACTTTAAAAACATTCTATTCCACCAAGTTCACTTATAAAGCTGGTTCAGGAAAAAAGCTTTGCATTAGAAAAAAAATACCGTGTTTCCTATAAATTCTTTAGATTATAGGAGCAGGTGAGTAAATTGGAGTTTTAGCATTGCCTTTTTAGACAAGGGGCTCAGAGCTCTACATGTTATCTGAAATTCTCTGCTCTTGAAAATATAGTCATATTCTGTGATAAAAGAACTCAGGATGTTGTAAATGTATTTTGACTTGAGGTAGATCTGAAAAGTTCCAGAAATAGATTCTCTCTGGGCTTTAGTATTCTATTCTTGAAGTTAGATTTTTATAAACAGGGAGGAGCAAACAAAAATAACTTTTTAAGTTTCCAAAAAAGATATTTGGGTAGATTAGGTCCTTTATCTTCACTTACCACTTTTATTTAAATCTAAGATTCATTCAGAATGAATGTTTTTAGACTCAGAAGAATCTCATTTTTATTTTAAGATAGTATATGACTATTAACAATTTGATAAAAATATCACCAAATTATAGTTTTACTTTACATCTGAATTATGCTTATAATCATGTGATTTTAACATATTAATTTATAGGAGGATTATGAATAGTATTTGACTTTTATTTTGTTTAGTTTAGTTTATAAAGCAAATCAAATAACTTTTAAGCAGGAAGCAGAAGACTATTTTGTTATTCATATAATAAATTATTTCCATGATAAACCCAAATACATTTAGAGTCAGAGGGGGAATTGTTAGTTGATAACTCTATGGGGAGGAGGAATCTCACTTTTATTATTCAACTCTCTAGGATTTAAAAAAACTAATACATTTCTTGTTTTTCAGGAAAAAAATTACATTTTTGGTGCCACAAACACTGACTATTTGCATCAACTTTTTAGGACTTAAAAATATTTCTCTGCCATGTGAATAAGATATATGTTAGAGCTTTAAAAATAAGTCATGAAGAAAAGGCTTTAAAAAAGGCTAGAAAACCTTAAACTTTTTTCAAGGACCTCGAGGAAGGTAATTATAAATATATTTTATATACTTTTTAATGATTGCTCATTATTTCTCCTTCTAGTGTGCTTTCTGTTTCATATAACTTAAATACATGATCCAACCATATGGTACTGTTTCCCATAAAGCTAATGGTGAAATCCAAATTGACATTAAGTATTCAGGTATTGATAAAAAGAAGTTAAGATCACAATTGAAGAGCAAAACAAACAAAAAATAGCAAAAGCAATTTTGGATGTTTATCACCTCCTATGTGAAGTTATTCTTCATCATCTGGAAATAGATTTACATTGTGATTTTATGCCTTATAAAAAATATATAAAATATATTTAAGATTATGAATATAAATTTCTAATCTTAGAATAATGCACACTTACTTTTGTATTTATTAGCTATATAAAATTATACTACTAATTTCAACTATTAAAAAATATTAATTTTGTGATGCTAGTGCACAAAGAAATAGAGGAAAACACATAGAGAAAATACTTTGAGTGGTTACATGGAAATTGCTGTGTTGCTTAATAACTATATGTACCTAAAAATGACTGAGTCAAAGAGAATTTCCCTTAATCTTGGGAAAGCTCCCTGTGTTCCCTGTATTACATTGTGAAAATCATTTCCTGCAATTAAGCAACTTCATGCTCCCATACACTACTTACAAGGTAGAACAAGTTATATGAAAAAAATATATATAACCGTGGGTATTACATAAAAAGGATTTGATTTGGAGTTAGCTAAAAGTAAAGCCAAATAATATATTCAATTTTGTAATTATTCTGCCAATAAGTAAAGAGATTTTTTATACTATTTTTGTGTTTTACAGAAAGGGAATGATTTAAAAGGAGAAAACTTGCTGAGACCAAGAATCAAGCTCTGAAAGATTTTACACACATAAACCCACAACAGGACACAGAGAGCCACACACAAAATATTATCTTGAGATTTAGGCATTACATCCATTTGCTAAATGTATAGTTAAGATCATCTTTATCATAATATCTAAAATAGATATCCTTTAAATTTATGCATCAAAAATAAGCTACATTTAATATTTTTTCTCATGGCAATTATGTGCCTCTCTATAGAATTGATCACATCTGTGATTTTAAGTTAGTTTTTTGTGATTATTTACCTAATATCTCTTTATCCATAAAATCATTGATGATACAGATCATACTTATTTTTATCCATTGTTAAAAGCTCAGTGTGTGGCCCAGTGCATAGAACATGACATCTAATAGATATCTATTGAACACATGTGAGTATTTTAAGAAATGAAAAGACGTATGCTGAAATATGTCTAAGTATTCTGAATAGTAATAGAAATAGAAATAATTTTACTTGGTATGAGATCAGTACTTAGCTCTCAGTTAAAAATCCAGATGTTCAATAGATAATTGTGATTGGAAGACCTCACAAGTCAAAACCAATGAAGCAAATGAAGCCTTTGGATTATATTTACAACTAAAGAAAAATGAACAATTATTCATACAGTATAATTTTTATGTGGTATAATTTTATAAAACCAAATATTGCTACCAAACAAACATGAGTTTTGGTAAGTATTGGATCCTCTAGGGAAATCTTAGTACACTCACCACTGACCATCCAGGAAGTCTCTGAATATTGCAAAGTAGTTATGAGCAGGATTGAGGTCTGGTCCTGCTGACATGTCCCCAGGGAAGGTGGTGAAGCCCTCGCTGCCTCAGGTACCTTAACAGCAAAGTAAGTATATGATACACCTAACATACATTTGTTTTGAGAAACAAGATTACTTATAAACCTCTTAACTCAATGCCTGGCACATATCAAAGTATTCAGTATATGTTAGCTTTTATAATTTTAATCATAATTTGCACATATCTATGCAGTGTTTCAAAAACACATTTTGTTTTTATAAGAAAGGGAAAAAAGTAATTAACAGCTGAATAATTCAATCACTATTCAATATTATACACACACACACACACACACACACACATACATATTGTGTCTACCATGTATTTAGAGCAGCTTAATATGACCAAAACACAAAGATACTCACAGAATGAAGTTTAAATTCTAGCAGAAGAGGCAGACAATAGCCAATAAACATAACTAAGATAGTTAAGTTGTACATCAGTTGTCAAGTACTATGAAAAAAAAATTAGTAGAGTATGACGGTTCAGTACTGCAGGGTGAGTATGCTGCAATTTTTAAAAGACAGTTAGTGTAGACATTTTCAAATTTCATGTGAGCACAAGCTTGTAAGGTAGTTAGGGTGTTAGCCATGTGGGAACCTAGCTGAATATGCCAAGTGTGGTGGTGGGGAAAGCCAGTACAAAGACCCTGTGGTATGAGCAATCATGATATAACCAGGGAATATCGCCCAGGCCCATGTGGTTGGAGCCAGAGGAAGGAGGAAGGGTCATGTAGGGTCTTCTCTGACTGCTTTAATCTTCTGATATTTTTTTCCTTAGGTGCCAGGACATTGAGGAAAATGCATTTTAGTGTAAAGGAATCAAAGTTAAGTATTTTCTTCAAGACTATTATTTAATACTCAATTTTGTTTGTTAGTGTTAGGAAGGAGTTTGGTTCAGTGATGCAGAGAAATCAGAGTAAGATGTGAAACTAAAGTCAAGCAAAGCAAGTTTTATTACACTCTGTAACAGAGCAGGCCCTGACCTAGTGTCAGGCCCTAAATATTTGGGAACAGTTCCTTTTCATGAGTTTTGCAAGAGGTTTTGTTATGCAAACAAGTGTTGATTGACAGTCTGGCAATGATGTAAGCTAATTTTTGCTTTTTCTCAGAATTCTCTGATTTCCCACCAAGTAGGGGGCTATACTGTAATGCAGATTTATTTTAAAGACTTTATAATGAGGAAAGGTCATTCAGGACACCCCAAGGAGCATGCCCAGTTAGACTCTAGCTTGTGGAATTTCTCTGTGGTTTTACTCCTCCTGCTAGGGATTTTCTCATTGGTGGAAGCTATCTGTAGTCTCAAGTACTCTGTGGTCAACTGACCTCTCCTCCCCCTTATCTCTGGCTTTCTAACTAACAAGGACATTGAGGAAAATGCATATCAGTGTAAATGAATTAAATTTAAGTATTTTCTTTAAAATTATTATTAATTAATCTTCAATTTTGTTTGTATCCACCATACAGCTTAAAAAACACTGACTTTTTTTTTTAAAGAACGTATTTCTGATTTTTTTTTTCCCTAAGTGATTAGGAGTGAATATGATTTTCTTTCACACTTCTGTGTCTCTTAATTAATATATCTTAAAACAAATTTATGCTCTTGTATTTCTTTCAGTTTCCTATTGGGTAATGGTTTCGTATGTCTCCCTGGTCCCATAAGAAAAGAACAGTGTGATTGCCTTTTGTTCTTCTGTCTCCCGAGGTCCTCTTATCTATTTAATCATCAAGCCTTGCTTATCTTTTCCTTTCCATTCTCATTTCTAATTCTCATGGCTCAGGTTCTTATCTCATATAACTATTCGGTAACATCTTCCTAGAGCCTTCCAGCTTTAAGTTCCTAATCTTTTTTTTTAAATAGCACTTTCACATGAATTGTGCTGAGTGTAAGTTCCTCCATTAAATTATTCCAGCAGGATAAATCAGTAACTGGTAGATGGGGTTACAGTTGCTCCTGAATCTCATCACCCATAAGCCCCTCTATCTGGCCCATAGTAATTGGGTAGTAATTTAGCCCTGGTTCCTAGTGGGGCTGATTGGATGTCAACACCACCAGCGTGGTATTTTCAACAGTTTCTCATTATTGTTAAGCAAAAACCCTCACTTCTAGTGCTGACTTAAGCAGATGCAAAAGTAATGAGAAACCTGATTTATGACTTTATTAAGAGATGTGGTTGTACAGGTGAGGACATTCTCGGGTGGAAAGTGTGAGGATGAATGGAGTTAGGGAGCCAAGGTTGATGCAGCACCCCAAAACCGCTAAGATCGTCATGTAGGGAAACCAAGGAAAAATAAGGTGTCCAGGTGGTTCAGAGTCAAAGACATCTTTTCCCACCAAGTTTGTGTTACATTTGATTGCAGTGACTTTGTGAATAAAAATACAAAACATCCCATTGCTTGAACTGTCACAGAGCGAAAAATATTCCATAAAAGGGAAAGTCAAGGATGGAAAAGGTATTGCTGTGTAACCACCATATTCCATTATTTAAACATAACTTTGATTAGATATCAAGAGAAAAAGTAGGAATGAACTAAAGAATACAAGTTCAACATGGACAGGCCTGTTTTCCATTCACATTAAAAGAAAGATTAGGTTAAAATAAGTAGATGATTTTTCTCAACATGACTTTTTCTGCCCCATATATTCACCTATTCAGTCTCCTAGAATTTAACACATGATTTATAACCCTCTAATTTGTGCTACATAATGATTATAAAGCGGAATGACTTGCTAAGTTGGCACATCACAAAAGACAAGCTGAGCCACATGGCCTAGATTTGAGACTTAGCTCAATGCAATTGTATGAAAGTAAGTCATTTTATCTTCATAAGTTTCACTGATTTTTTTTTATTTTGGTGTCATTAATGTGCAATCGCTTGAACAACATTATGGTTACTAGACACCCTATTATCAAGTCCCCCTCACATACCCCACTACAGTCATGTCCATCAGTGTAGTAAGATGCTATAGAATCATTACTTGTTTTCTCTATAAATACTGTGTTCCCCGTGCCCCAACACCCACTGCATTACATATGCTAATCATAATGCCCCTTATTTCCCTTCCCCTCCCTTCCCACCCACCTTCCCCAGTCCCTTTCCCTTTGGTAACTGTTAGTCCATTCTTGGGTTCTGTGAGTGTGCTGCTGTTTTCTTCCTTCAGTTTTTTTCTTTCTTTTATACTCCACAGATGAATGAAATCATTTGATACTTGTCTTTCTCCACCTGGCTTATTTCACTGACCATAATACCCTCTAGCTCCATCCATGTTGTTGCAAATGGTAGGATTTGTTTCCTTCTTATGGCTGAATAATATTCCATTGTGTATATGTACTACCTCTTCTTTATCCATTCATCTACTGATGGACACTTAGGTTGCTTCCATTTCTTGGCTATTGTAAATAGTGCTGCCATAAACATAGGGGTGGATATGTCTTTTTCAAATTGGGCTGCTGCATGCTTAGGGTAAATTCCTAGGAGTGGAATTCCTGGGTCAAATGGTATTTCTATTTTGCGTTTTTTGAGAAACCTTCATACTGCTTTCCACAATGGTTGAACTAATTTACATTCCCACCAGCAGTGTAAGAGAGTTCCCCTTTCTCCACATCCTCGCCAACATTTGTTGTTGTTTGTGTTTTGGATGTTGGCCATCCTGACAGGTGTGAGGTGTTATCTCATGTGGTTTTCATTTGCATTACTCTGATGATTAGAGATGTGGAGCATCTTTTCATGTGCCTGTTGTCCATCTGAATTTCTTCTTTGGAAAAGTGTCTATTCAGCTCCTCTGCCAATTTTTTAATTGGCTTATTTGCTTTTAGTTTGTTGAGATGTGTGAGCTCTTTATATATTTTGGATGTCAACCCCTTATCGGATATGTTATTTATAAATATATTCTCCCATACTGTAGGATGTCTTTTTGTTCTACTGATGGTGTACTTAGCTGTACAGAAGCTCTTTAGTTTTATATAGTCCCACTTGTTCATATTTTCTTTTGTTTCCTTGCCCGGGGAGATATGTTCATGAAGAAGTTGCTCATGTTTGTGTCCAAGAGATTTTTGCCTATGTTTTTTTTCTAAGAGTTTTATGGTTTCATGACTTACATTCAGGTCTTTGATCCATTTTGAGTTTACTTTTGTGTATGGGGTTAGACAATAATCCAGTTCATTCTCTTACATGTAGCTGTCCAGTTTTGCCAACACCAGCTGTTGAAGAGGCTTTCATTTCCCCATTGTATATTCATGGCTCCATTATTGTATATTAATTGACCATATATGTTTGGGTTTATATCTGGGCTCTCTTGTCTGGTCCATTGGTCTGTGGGTCTGCTCTTGTGCCAGTATTAAATTGTCTTGATTACTGTGGCTTTGTAGTAGAGCTTGAAGTCAGGGAGCATAATTCCCCCTGTTTTATTCTTCCTTATCAATATAGCTTTGGCTATTTGGGGTCTTTTTTTGTTCCATATGAATTTTAGAACTATTTGCTCTTGTTCATTGAAGAATGCTGTTGATATTTTGAGAGAGATTGCATTGAATCTGTAGATTGCTTTAGGCAGGATGGCCATTTTGACAATATTAATTCTTCCTATCCAAGAGCATGGGATGAATTTCCATTTATTAGTGTCCTCTTTAATTTCTCTTAAGAGTGTCTTGTAGTTTCAGAGTATAGGTCTTTCACTTCCTTGGTTAGTTTATTCCTAGGTATTTTATTCTTTTTGATGCGATTGTGAATGGAATTGTTTTCCTGATTTCTCTTTCTGCTAGTTCATCATTAGTGTATAGGAATTGAACAGATTTCTGTGTATTAATTTTGTATCCCGCAAGTTTGCTGAATTCAGATATTAGATCTAGTTGTTTTGGAGTGGATTCTTTAGAGTTTTTATGTACACTATCATGTCATCTGCCAACAAGGACAGTTTGACTTCTTCCTTACCAATCTGGATGCATTTCATTTCTTTGTGTTGTCTCATTGCCATGGCTAGGACCTCCAGAACTATGTTGAATAGAAATGGGGAGAGTGGGCATCCTTATCTTGTTCAAAATCTTAAAGGAAAGATTTTCAGCTTCTAGCTGTTAAGTATAATGTTGGCTGTGGGTTTGTCATATATGGCCTTTATTATGTTGAAGTGCTTGCCCTCTATACCCATTTTGTTGAGAGTTTTTATCATGAATGGATGTTGAATTTTGTCAAATGCTTTTTCAGCATCTATGGAGATGATCATGTGGCTTTTGTCCTTCTTTTTGTTGATGTGGTGGATGATGTTGATGGATTTTCGAATGTTGTACCATCCTTGCATCCCTGGGATGAATCCCACTTGATCATGATGGATGATCTTTTTGATGTATTTTTGAATTCGGTTTGCTAATATTTTGTTGAGTATTTTTGCATGTATGTTCATCAGGGATATTGGTCTGTAGTTTTCTTTTTTATGGTGTCTTTGCCTGGTTTTGGTATTAGACTGATGTTGGTCTCGTAGAATGAGTTTGGGAATATTCCTTCCTCTTCTACTTTTTGGAAAACTTTAAGGAGGATGCGTATTAGGTCTTCACTAAATGTTTGATAAAATTCAGCAGTGAAACCATCTGAACCAGGTGTTTTGTTCTTAGGTAGTTTTTTGATTACCAATTCAATTTCTTTGCCCGTAATTGGTCTGTTCAGATTTTCTGTTTCTTCCTGGGTCAGCCTTGAAAGGTTGTATTTTTCTAGACAGTTGTCCATTTCTTCTAGGAAGTTTCACTGATTTTTACATTTAAAATGATTCTGTTAACTTGATCTGAAGAGCAGAAGTCTATATAAAGAGAGGCTTTGAGAATAAAGAAGTAAGAGGGAAAGGAAGACATATATATATATATATATATACACACACACATATATTTGAAATGTACATATGTATTTGATAAGCCACATAATTCAATTGAAAAGGAAAACACCGCTCACTTTTTCAATTATTTCTATTAAATCAAGGATTTGTGGATACATGATCCAGACAGTTCTCCCAAATCACTCTTGCATGTGGCGCTCACTGTATGTGAAATCAAAACAATAATTGAAGGAGCTCCAGAAGGTATGTAAGACCATTACAAAAATCCACTTGGCTCCATTTGTTAAAATTAAAAATGAGAAAATCTAAAGCTCTCCGTAGAGGCTTAATTTCTGAAAGTGTTGAATGCACACATACATCTGTTCTTTTTCCTATCCAATTAATGTGATCATAATTGAGTTACTACCTAAACTCAGTATGGCATGCATAGTCATTGAAAGTGATCTAAGTCTTTTCAACAGAAGTTAATAATATAATACATATCTTCACTTCTTTATTATTAAGTTAAATAAATTAAAAATTTATATAAAAAGGAGGCATTATATAAATAGGTGGGTTTTGTTAATTAAAGACCATGTGCAGAGATACCGTATTTTCCTGAGTGTATTACAAAATTAAAATATGAATTTAAAAATATTATCTCAATATATTTTTTAATGAATTTAGGGAGCATGTGGCCTGAGCCTATATCTCCTTTTCTCTCTCATCCCTCTAAGGGGAAGAGTCAAACAGAAGGCATGGAAGAACACTAAAATAATTGGGTAGCAAACTCCTCCTGAACATTTCTATGGCAAACGGAATTCAAAGATGGCTCCTATGACCATCACCCTGTTCCATCTATGATTAGTTTACATTATATGATAAACGATATTCTGAAATTTTAATTATGTCACTAATCAACTGACCATATGATCTGATTATTCAGGTGGATCAAGAATGCATCTGACTAGGTGTTCTTCTGGCTGAAAATAAAAGCAAGTCAGAGATATCCAAGTGTAAGAAGGATATTATGAGAGAGAGAGAAAGATTTCATCATTGGTTTGAAGATGGAGGAGGTCATTTAAGAAGGACCTGAGTGGCTTCTAAAAGCAAAGAATGCTCCAAGTTGATATCCAACAAGAAAATAAGGACTAGTCCCACAGTAGAGTGGACTGGATTCTAGCAGCAACCTGAAGGAACCCGAAGGCAGATTCTTCCCCAGGGCCTCCAACTAAGAGGCTACCTACTCCAGCAACACTTGAATCTCAGCCTCTGGGACATTAGGTAGAGAGCCCAGCAATGTTCACTTACTATGAGACAATAAATGGGTGGTGTTTTAAGGTGCTCAGTTTGTGAACTTCTCATGCAAAAATAGAAAACTAATACTTCTTAGGCCTTAGGTTCATCCCATATGTCAAAATAAACTCTAAATGGATTAAAAACTTAAGGTGAAAAACAGAGATCCAGAAATTTTATAAAGAACTATAAGAAAATGTCTTATGACCTCAGATCAAAAAAGGGGTATTTTAAAGAGAAAGCTTAGGAAGCATTAAAAATCTCACAAAATAATTTTCATATTCAAAGTGGAAAGACAAACTGAAGACTGCAAGGTACATTTTAACATGTTATTTAAAATGATCATTCAATGATTACTGTACAACCAATAAAAAGAGATACAAATCATTGAGAAAAAGTCAATCACATAAAAAGATGAGAAAATCATGTAAAACAGGAAATTGCATGAGAAATGGAAGTTATTTATACCATATGAAAAATATTCAATCTCAAGAGTAAGGAGAGAAATGCAATTTTTAAAAAAAGTGATATACTGTTACATGCCTATAATATTGACAGAATGTGAAGGTTATTGACATAAAACAGCAGTCTGCATGTCAAACAAAGGGAAATTTTGTATAATATTTTAGAGACTAAATTGCCATAGTCATTGGAATCTAATTTGGAAATGTTGAAGATGTCAATTCCCCATTAGTCAACAATCTAACCTCTATGTTAATCCCAAGAGAAACTTTCATATATGCCCACGTGGAGAAATGCAGAAAGGTGGTTATTGTAATTTACTTCTTGTAGTGAAAAATTGTAGACTCCTTACATTGTGATCTTACAGCAGGATGTGAAACATCGGGGTGATATTAAAGTGTAAGTATTAGATACTGTTCAAGTTAAATAGAGCCCCAAATCCTAAATTTCCAAAGACAGTATTCTCTAGGATTCCATGGGATTTCTTTTCCCTTTCCCTTTTAACTACAACTCTTCTAACATTAAAGCACACATATACACATACACACACACATATCTCACCACTTGTGAATTTCTCATTTTCTGGCCTATAAAAACACTGCATAACACCAAATAAATATAATTTAAAATTTTATTTTGGGGAAGCCCTCCTCTAATGATTAGCCAAGGTACCACAGATTCATTGTAGGATTTCCTTCTTTCCCTGATGATTCACAGAGCGTGAAGCATGGCATTGCATATGAGTTATATTGGTTATTATTTGGGACATCTGAATTAGAAATGTTGTAGACTGTGGTCCATGGAAGTAACGGCAATTTTGATTTAACAACCCCCAATCTTTAATAACTCAAATATTGTCAATAAAGTATTGTTATTGAGACAGTCTTATTAAAGGGAGGCAAGGAGAGCTTTAGAAAGCAATTTTGAAAAAAAAAGGTGTTTTAAAATATAACTAAATGCAAACAATTATCTATACCCATTCTTATTTTATTAGCTGGACCAAATTTTTCAGATTATCATAAATGAAATTCAGAGGTAAATTTTTTATATGCTATTTTTTTCCATGGGTGTTCTTTGGTAACTTAGTTAATATCTATTTTATGAGAATTTCTATTCTTAGATAAAATGGAACAGTGTGTTTATCCCTATTCCTCCTGCTAACTACAGTTAAAAACTCTGGAGATACACATGTGCATACATGTATACATGTGTATGTGTATATACGTATCTGCATTTTTCCTGGATTTCCATAAAATTTAAATATTAAGTAAACATAAGATTTTGGAAGGTGAAGAGAAGAAGTTCTACAGGCCAGGGATCTTGAGGCCTGAAAAATGATATGTGATGATCTTCTCGGTCTTTCACTGTGGTACATATTAACCAGACCAGGTGGTAGACAGACAGGAAACATGGAAACACCAAGAAACACAAACAAAAATGTGTTCCCCCACCACAGTGTTAACTGAGCATGTGGAAAGCCTGAACTCTACCCCTACCCAGCAATAATAAGTGTCCCTCCCATTCCCAGCCGGGGTGATGTCAAGGAGGCTGATTGAAAGTTGGGACTTTCACCATCTTCTAATAGTACTGGTACCAACTCACACAACATTAGAGGAGGCAATGTCAGGGCAGTAACAAAGGACCTCTCCTCTTCCTAGCCAGGTGGTCTCCAGAAAAGGTAGAGAAGGGTCTGAACTCTGACATCAGACCACTCTTCCTCCCACCCCAGGCTATCAGTGGAGGCTAAGTGAAAAACCTGGATTTCCATTCACACCTGAAAGTAATAGGGTCCTTTTTCCTTCTTGGAACAATGTTTTTAAAAATTAGAACGTCTCATAAAAGAAATAGAAAACTTTAGTACAGAATGGAAGTTATAAAGAAGAGAAAAATAAAAACTTTAGGACAGAGAAGTACAATAACAAAAATTTAAAAGCCCAATGGATGGATCCAACAGTAGATTGAATGGAACAGAGAAAAGAATGTACTGAAAGCTGGAACAACAGAAATTGCCCAGTCTGAACAACAGAGAGAAAAAAAGCACTGAAGAAAAAAAGGACAGAACAGAACCTGAGGGACACGTGGGACTAAAACTAAGTTCTAAACTCCCAGAAGGAGAGGAGGAACAGGATAGAATTAAAAAAGTAGTTCAAGAAAACAACAGCTGAAAAGTTCTTAAATTTGACAAAGAATATAACCTATGAATTTAAGAAGCTAGGCAGACTCTAAACAGAATAATCCATGGCAAGTCATCATAATTAAACTTCTGAAAAATTAAAGACAAAAAACACAAAAGTTGAAAGCAGCCAGAGGAAAAGAATACCTTACCTACAGGGAAAAATCAATTTTAATGACAATAGATTTCCTATTAGAAGACAGAAGTAAGGGACAGAAAGAAGAGGCACATTTTTTCAAATTATGAATGAATGAACTATCAACTCAGAACCCTATATTCAGTGAAAATATTTTTTAGTAATGAAGAGGCAATCAAGATATTATCACATGAAGGAACACTAGAGAATATTGGAACCAATATATATACAATCTGAGAGAATGGCTAAAGTTCTCTAAACAGAAAGAAAATGATGAAAGAAAGAAACTTGGAACATGAAGAACATGGTAAGTAAACATATGGATAAATGCAATAGGTTTTCTCACTCTTCTTGGTATTTCTAAATTATACTTGAGATATATATACATACATTCACATGGGCATATATAATATGTGATACCTAGAGCAACTACTAAAAAAGTCATACAAAGGGATATACTCAAAAACAGTATTGAAAAATAAAAATAGAATTCTAAATTTGTTTCAGAAACCCACAAGAAAGCAAGAATAAGAAAACAGAGAAACAAAAGACAGAGAATAAGCAGGATACAAAAAAAAATAATTAAATGATAGAGTTAAGTTCTAAAATCATCAGTAATTATATTAAATGTAGATGCTCTAAAAACACAGTATAAAAGAGAGTGGCAAAGTGGTTAAGTTGAATAGCTAATAATATTAACTAAATATTGTCTATTCAAGAAACTCACTTCAAATAAAATGACTGAAATATTGACTGAAAGGAATGAGGAATGGCTATATTACTATCACATAAATTATACTTCAGAGCAAAAAAAAATTACCAAAGAGAGAGAAGGATATTACATAATGATAAAAGAATCTATTCATCAAGAAGATATAGCAATCATAAATATGTATGCACCAAACAAAGGGCTATAAAATATGTGAAGCAATAGCTGATAAAGAGAAAGGAGAAATTGAAAAATCCACAATTTCAGCTGGATCCTTAAACACTCCTCTCAAAAATTGTTAGAATAACTACAGATAAAAATCAGTGAGGCTATAAAAGAACTCAATACCATCAAACAATAAGGTATAGTCAACATTACAGAAAACTCCAACCAACAATGTCAGAAAATACAGTCAAACTCCTATGCAAAAAAAAAATGTAGCAAAGTATATCATATCCTGGACCATAAAATAAACCATAAAATAATTGAAAATAATTGAAATCACTAAGTATCCTCAACCACAATGGAATCAGACTGGAAATCAATAGAAGATAGTAGGAGAATCCCTGAACACTTGGAAATAAACACATTTCTAAATAACCCATTTATTAAAGAGAAAATCTCAGAGGAAATTTTTTAAATGTATCAAACTGAATGAAAATGAAAATATACCCTATCAAAATTGGTAGAACTAAAGCAGTTTTGCAAGAGGAACTTATATCACTGCTTACTTATATCCTTTTATGAAAAGAAAAAGTAAATAATAATCTAAATTTTCATATGAAGAACCAAACAAAAGAGCAGAATAAATCCCAAAACAGAAGGAATGGAATAATTGCCTAGATCAATTAAACTGAAAACCAAAAAATAATAGAGAAAATCAATTAAACAAAGAGCTGTTTTTTTTGTAAAGTTCAATAAAATTAACAACCCTCTAGCAAGACTGACAATAAAAAAGGAGATAAGACAGAAATTAACCATGCCAAGAATGAGACAGGAGCTATCACAACAAACCCTATAGATATCAAAAGCATAATAAGGGCATAATACAAACAACTCTACTTACATAAATTTGACAACTTAGATAAAATTAATTTCTAAAAAAATGCAAATGCTATCAAGTCCCCTAATATGAAATCAATATTTTGAATAGCTCTATACTATTAAAGAAATTGAATTCATAATTCTAAGACTCCTGAAAAAAATTTCCAGGTCCAAATAGCTTTCCTGGAGAATTCTACCAATGTTTAAAGAGGAATTAACACTAATTCTACACAGTCTTTTCCAGGTAATAGAATTGAGAATAATTCCCAACTCATTTTATGAGTTAATATTATCTTAATACCAAAAAGAGTCATACAGAGTATATATATATAAAAAAACCTACAAGCCTGTATTCCTCCTGAATATAGATGCAAAAGTCTTTAACAAAATATTATCAAACAGATTTAGGCGATCTATGAAAATAATTATATATGGTATCAAGTGAGGTTTATTCTAGGGATGCAGAGATGGTTCAATAGTTGATTAACAATCATTGTAATTCACCATCACATTACCATCACATGTAAGGAAGGAAAAAAAAAATCATGTTAATTGACCCAGAAAAAGTACTTGACAATATTCTACACCTAATTATGATTTAAGAAAAAAATCAGAAAGTGAGAATAATGAGGAATTATCTCAACTTGATAAAGAATATCTACAATAAATCTAAATTAACAGCGCACTTAATGGTGAAAGATCAAATACTGTTGCTATAAGGAAAGAAAAGGCAAATAGATCACAAAGTGAGAAATAAAGTGATACCTACTTGCAGATAATGTAATTATATAGAAAAAATCCCAAGAAAACTACAAAAAATCCCTCCTGAAAATGATAAATGAACTAAGCCAGGTTACAAGATACAAAATCAATATTCAAGAATCAGTTGAAAGAGCTGAAGTCAAAGTGGCAACAGAGCTAGCTCCTTTGGGAGGCTCTAGGGGGGATTCTGTTTCCTTGCCTTTTCTAACTTCTGGAGTCAGCTGCATTCCCTGGGCTGCAACCCTTTTCTCATGTTACTCCAACCCTTGTTTCTATGGTCAATCTCCCACCTTCATCAAATCTCCCTTTTCCTAACTCTTATAAGGAAACTTGTGAATATGTTTATGGCCCAGTATAACCTTTCTGTCTAAAGATACTTAATCACATCTGTTAAACATTCCTGGACAAACACTTGTTTGAATACATGCTATCAGTTCTTTTGGGTACATATCCCAATTCTATGTTTAATTTTTTAAGAACCACCAAACTGTTTTCCACAGTAGTTGCTTCACTTCACTTTCCTGCCAACAATGTATGAGGGTTCAAATTTCCCCCACATCCTTACCAACACTTATTATTTTCCCTGTTTTTCATTACAGTTATCCTACTGGGTATAAGCTATCTTGGTGCTTTTTGATTTGCATTTTCCTAATGATGTTGAGCACCTTTTCATTTGCTTGCTTGTCTTTTGTTTATCTTCAGTGAAGAAATTCTATTCAAGTACTTTGCCTACTTTTAATTGAGCTGTTTTTTTTTGTTGAGTTATAAGGTATACACACATTGGAGTATTATTTATCTATTAAAAAAGAATGAAGTACTGGTACATGCTACAACATGGATGGACCTCAGAAATTTTATGCTGAGTGAAAGGAGACAGTCACTGCGGGCCACATAGTGTATGATTCCATTCATATGAAACATCCAGAAGAGACAGAAAGCAGTTTGGTGGTTATGAGATGCTGGAAGGAGGAGTGGGAAGTGACTGCTTAATGGCTATGGAGTTTTCTTTTAGGGTGATGAAAATGTTTGGGCATTAATGTAGATGGTGGTTGCATAGTACTGTGAATGTACTGACTGCCACAGAGTGTAAAATTTACAATGGTTAATTTTATGTGATTTCACCTCAATTTTAAAATGTGGAAAAAAATTAATAGTAGCTCACCTTGGAAGGAGTTGAGACTGGAAGGGAGCATTAGAAGAACTTCTGTGGTTTTTAGTGAGTACTCTATTTCTTGAATTGGGCACTCATTTCCAGAAGAGTCTATTTGTGAAATGCTTCCAGCTGTATATTAATGATGTGTGCACTTTCACAGAAACATTATATTTTTTATAAAAGTCCACTAAAAAGTAAATAATCCAAAGTAGGCATAACGATTTCCATTAAAAAAAATATTGAAATGGCATTGTGTAGCATCATACCACCAGCAAATGTAGCACAGGCATCCTTGAGCTCTGAAATTCTCATGTAATTCCTAAACTCCTAGCATTGCATTGTGTTCTAGAACTCAAAACAGACTCCTGTGACTACATCATCTAGAAATTTTATACTGAGTGTCATTCTCAGGCCAATACACAAAACCCAAACCAGTTTTTGTTTCTATGGTTTTCAGTTACTAATAAACCTTGCTTATGAGAAGTAATGCTTTAATAGGCACATCCAAGTGTGGGTGGACATTGACTATTAAGGATGTTAAAAAGAAATGGCAGACTATCAATTGATCCTAATACAATTTAAAATAAACTAGAAGATTGACTGATGTATTTAATTTGCGAATTGATCCTTTATCCTTTGTTTCAACAGAGGTAGAGAATGTCATGTTCCTTTCTATAACAGATTATCACCTTCTGTGAAATGCCTTAAAAATTTATTTTTGGAAGCTCAATTATTCTATTATTTTCATTTGATTTTTAGGGAATGGAATTGAACACTTTAGCTAATTAAAGATCTAAAGGCAAAATATATGTCCTGAAAAACACACTTCCACTCTTAGGGAGCACTCTACTTTCTCACTAATGTAGTTGTTTAAATGAGAGTGCTATTGTATTAGCAAAATCTCCTTATTTCCTTTTTGTTGATTCCCACCTCCCCATCTTGGTTGGTGATGTTGCCTTTTCCCCTAAGACTGCTCAGCAAAAAGCAAGAAAAGCTAACAACTTCCTTGAAATACTTGTATTAAATCCATCTTTTTCCATTATATCTGTCACATACCTGCCTAGAGGCATGGAATTGCAGCTCTTTTTAAATGCTCCATCTTAAGTCAGCATTCTTGTGTGGTGATGGGTAAAATGAACCCCAAGAAAAGTGATACTTAGTCTCTAATTTCTGCACCTGTACAGTCAGCTTGTCAGACACACACAAACATATACTCACACACAAGTGTATTTATGCTTATGCATCTGACTATGGAATCTAACATCTCTTGTGAATATCTTAAACTTTTTATATGGTGTAGATGCTTTTGTGAAATGCTACAATGTTCATGTATAAATGTTCTTATCTCTGTTACTTTCAAATATGAGGCATAATCTTATTAACAAGTGAGTTTTAAGATATTAAATATCATGTTTGCATGATAATGAGTAATTCACATGAAATATTAAGAGTTTTATTAGTATAGCCACAGTTGTTCAGACAGGTCAGTTTCACCTGGAATTATAACAAAAACTGTCCATCAAATATGCAAAAGTCCATAACAATTTGGATCCTCAAGAACTCAACTATCCAAGTCTCTGAAAACAGATTTTTTTTTTCTCTTTTAATTACCACCACATTCCAAGAGTTTGGAACAATGCCTGGAACATAGTAAGGACTTAAAATATTTGTTTGATGCATACATATAGAGTTAAAACAAGTACAAAATGAAAGTTGTTTTATCATTAAATTATATGTAGATCTATATTATACCATTCCCATGCACTAATAAAAATATACAGCCATAAAAGGAATTCTAAACAATGACAAATTATAATTATATATAAACACATCTATATAATCATATATTTTTTAATTTGAGTTATGTATTATAAATATATAATTGAGTGACTTTGTAAAAATACCACTCATCTTTAATGCCCCTTTAACTCTTAAAACAGTATCAAAAGTCATTAACACCCACTAAGTAGATTCTGCAAAGGTAGGATGCAGCCATGTAAACTAGTCCAAACTTTAGTCCATTTCAGGCCACACAAATATGAGAGATTAAAAACTGAAGTGGCAGTTTCTATCACCTGTTCTTATCACCAGTGGAATTTAGAAGGGTAACAGAAGAGAAATCATGGACAAAGACACCAAATTATATTTGAGTTGAAAAGAAAATTATGTTTGTAAGGTTTCCTCACACATATCTATAACTAAACCTTAATATAAGAAAACATATGTTTTATTTGATTCTTTTATTTACTATTTAGATCTCTCAGTGGAATGATTCTCAAAGATACTGAATTTTATTCATGGAAAACGTATAGTATTAAAAAACAGTGTCTATGAATGACTCACTCCTCTACTCATGCATTTATAGTAACTTAAGTATTTAAAGATCTCTGAAATGCTATCTCTAAAGGCCAAAGTATGGATAATATCCATAATAGAGGGGGTAATCAGCAATCACATTAAATAATATATTGTTACAATACAATTATAACACTGTAGAAGGGTATTGATTTATCTATGTAATTTCTGAATTTGGTTCTTGTGATTAAATCAACAGTCATTAAATTCAAACATGCTTATGTTCTTAAGCCTTAGTTCCACAGGAATAGTTGTTACTGAGCAAAAGTATGTCAAACCTATTAGTAAAATTAAAAAAATTTTTTTCTTTAAATATTCAGTGTTTGACAATTCCCTATTAATATTCATCAGTTATTCTCAAAACATACCAATTAAATTATCTATTTTTCTACTGTTATTAAGAGATTAACTTGTTTTTTTCCAAAAGCATTTGCTCTAAAAATGCAATAAATAACATTAAAGGTAATTTTTAACACTGGTCACCATTATCTCACCATCATTGTTTGATAGCAAGTTGTGTAGGCAAAGCGTACATGCCTTTGCTTTCAAGATTTTTCTTCCCTTTTCTACTTTTCCTACACATAGCACTTCCCAGATGCTTAACAGGATCCATAGCAATCACTTTATGAAGTTTTAGCCCATTTATTTCAATAGATAAATTTTTAAAGTACTTCCATATATGGTATTAACATTATGTCTCTGTTTGTCACTGTCTCTGTCTCCTTCTATCCCTGAGTAGTAATATGATTCTATACTACATCTTTAAAATTCCCTTTGTGCAGGTCCAGTTCTCTGGGAGGTAGATGTTGAGATAGAGATAGGAATACAAATGGTTTATGGTGGAATAACTCTATTGAAAGAACAGAGGAGGAAGCAGTACTGGGCAGAAGACTGGCTGAAGTCTCTCTGAGACCCAAGGGGAGCTCCAGAGTACACACAGTCCAGTAAGGCAGTCCCACATGGTATGCAAATGGCTAAGACCTTTCACAGCTGCCTTGCTCTGACACTGGTCTCAATTCCACCCTGGAAAAGCAAATCCTCAGTGACCACTGCCTTCCATGCTCAGTCACTGGCAGTGCCTTAAGCAAAGAGAGATCTCTGCTTGCAACAGTGGGATTAACAGCTGGAAGCTGTCAGCTACACCCTCCCCACCCCCACCCCCCCGTGCCCCCTGCTCCCCGCTATCTCACAGCTGTTTTAATATACATTTATTTCCATAAATTTTAATGATCTTATTTGCAAACAAAATGACATCCATAAAGTACATATTTCAAAAGCAAATCTTTTCACTTTTCTTAAGTAATTTAGAATAGCTCATCCTTTATTTTAGTTCCTATATTCATCCTTTGAAAAATAACTTTTCTATTATTTCTTTAAAATACAACTATTTTAGATTAATATGAACAAGGAAGAGGTGAAAGACTGAGGGGGAAAAACTAGCATATTCAAAAGAAAATTCATGCTTTTAAGATCATTTGAACAGTACATTGCCTTTAATTTGTAGAAAAAATGTGCTATTTTTAAGATTAATTACATTAATCAGCAGGGAAGAAAATGTGATCAAAACTGGCATGTATGTGAGTGGTGGTTGTAATAGAGTTTTCAATTTCCCCTACTGGGAATGCCATTGCAAACTGGCATGATCTTTTCAAGTGGGCTCAAAAGCTGAGCAGTATCTCCAAAAATAAGTATGTGTTAACACTGGTTCTTGCTGTTTTCTATGAATGGGCAATAATATTCTCTATAAAACTAGTCCTTGGAAGTTAGACATCTTTCACTGAAAACATACACGTCTGTCACAATGCTATGCTTTTTGTTAGGAACACTGCTAATCAAATCACCTCCCCTTTCACCCCACCACCACAATTATGCTACTGAACTAATAGAGAAATGCTAAATTTAATCTCTGATAAATATCATAGTAACTACTAAAAAGGAATTAATTTACTTAGGGAGTAGAGGGAATATGCTGTACTTTGGACATTGATATGTTAAATACTATTTTGAAACAATTTAAGAAATAAAATATATGAAATTTCCTATGGTAATAAATATACAGTAGACTTCAAAGGGAAGTTCCTTGCTGTGAGTCACAGATATATGCAAGAGCTATTCAAAACTTCCTTCATGAATCCTATTTAGGAAAAATTACAGAATGGAAGAGTCAGTAATATAAGATGCCAGTACACAATAGGATTTGGAAGAAGCTTGGAGAGCAAATTTTTTATATAAATAGAGGTCAAAGAACTGTGAAATCTCTAGGCACCACAGAAGCTCATGTAAGGAAAAAATGTTGGTCCTGTTACTAAACTGTTGTTTTTCATTTGCTCTATTTGTATGTATTTATTCCAATATCACACAGTACAAATTAGTGATGCTTTAGAGTAAGTCCTGATATCTGGTAAAGTAAGCCCTTCTTCATGATTGTCATGTTTTCATATGAATTTTGCCATCAGTTATTCAATTTCCAGAAAGATAAGCTTAGATTTTGATAGAGATTTTATTGAATTTATAGATAAGATTTGGGAGAATTGATACCTTTACATTTTGCAATCCATAAACATGTCTCATGTGGGTCATATTTTCTTCAATTTACAGTTTTACCATTGTGTCTTGTAAATGTATTTTAATATTTATTCCTTAATTTGAATTTTTATGTTATTCTAAATGATATCTCCAAAGACTGCAACAAAAAGACTTGCAACACATACAACTAGTAAAGTTCATATTTTATAGAATATATACAGAACTCCTATAAATCAATAATTAAAAAGTAGCTGAGCCAATGAAAAACTGGGCAAGATATTTCATTCTTTCAAACAGGAAATATTTAAAGTCATGTTCACGTGGCCAATAAGCATATGAAAAAGTATTCAACCTCATTAGTCTTAATATAAATTAAAATTAAAGCCATACCCAGATACTGCCACACATTTGCCAGGATGGCTAGAGCCAAGAAGCTGCAGAATGGCAAGTTCCTGCAAGTCTACAGAGTAATGGGAACTCCCACACACTGCTGCTCGGAGTGAATTTGTACAGTCATTCTGGAGAATTACTTGGCATAACTGTGGGGAAGTTGGGGTTCCTTTGGCCAGGATCCTCACTGAACTTAAATGTAACTGGCCTGTTGCTATGCTACCGCTTCCACACCTTTAGGCAATAAGCCATTATTGTGTTAATGTAAGGAGTTCCGCCCAGTGCTCTGCCGGAGACTGGGTGGCGGGGCTGCAAGGCTGTAGGAGAGAGGAGCGGAGGGCTGGAGTGGTGGCAGCGCCGGGGTAATGAAGTGCCACCTCGAAATAAAGTTGGGTATAACCTTTTCACCCCAAGAACCCTTTGCTGTAAATTTCTTTGGTCACAGTGAATCTATAGCGAACTTGCCTGGGGCTGAAACTCATTTGCAAGACAATAATGTACTAAGTTGAACGTACACACATGGCTTATTCACATTCTCCTTCCCATTGCCAAGGAATCCAGCACTATTCTAAGCCCAGAAACATGATAAAACTAATTTCAAAATACCATCTTTTAGGGTTTATCTCCTGGCCCTGTATCAGTGAGGATCCATTTAGGAGACATAAACCACACCAGTAATTTGGATAAAAAAATTCATATAAAAATAATTTTAATTATGAATAGGGGAATACCTACTAAGAGAGAGTAAGATGTAATTTTGTAGACTAGCATAAGGCGGAGGGAGTACAGGCAAGGAAGAAGCAGCCTAGGGAAGGGCCTCCTCCCCAAGGTTGAGACTCAAGCCTTCTTGGAGACGCTGTGGCCATGGCCCATTGATTTCTCGCACGAGAGCTGGTCCACAGCCAGCAGATAAAGCCTCGTGAGCAGGAAGCTTCCTGCCAGACTTCTGGTCCGCTGAGGCTGGTGAGCAGGACACCATGGGACAGGCCTGGCGAGGGCATGAAGGGGAAAGCACCCGAGCACCAGGAGGAGAATCCCCTTGCTCCCAGGAATCCCTCCAGCATCCTTTACTGATCAAACTTAAGGTCTCAGCTGACCAAAAAGACTGATCCCTGAATTTAGCTCCAGTATCACAAAGCCAGGCAAATAAGGGCAGATGGGGAGCCTGGAGGCAACAAATGAATACCTGGTATAAGGGAGAGTTAGATCATTTGCTGTAAGAATTTCAGAAATAAACTCACATAATTAGAAGAAACTAAGTGAACAGGTATGGATGTAAATTCTGAAAAGCCCAGTCAACTGATGATCCCATAGAACATGTTTAATAACACTTGGTGACTGAGATTCATCTTAACAGCATCACTAAAATGGCATAAAAAGATAGGGTCAAAAAGAATGGTGAGATACCAGTAAATGACATGAAACAGACCACAGGAGGTGATAAATTTTTAAATGAAAGGGGCAGTGAATGTGTCAAAACTCTAAAGACAACAAGGAGAATTAGGACAGAGGAAATGCTTCTAGTTTTGGACAGAAATAAATCACTCAGGTCTCCTAAGAGAATATTTCAGTGTGAGCTGTGAATTCTGGACAGATTCCAAGTGGTTAAGGAGGAAACGACTGGAGGCCTGGCACCAAGGAACATGGGAGGTGGCATGGAATTAGCATTTAACATGTGCCTCTTAGATTGGATGTTACAATATAGATTTTTAATCTTCTCCATATCCTATAATAATAGTTATTATTGTTTCCATTTTGTAGTTGAGAAGACTGAGGCTAATAGATATGAAGGAAATTGCTTAAGGTTTCAAAGATCATATGTAATAGAACCAGGATTTAAACTCAGACTGACTGGATACCCATCAGAGGAGATAAGGGAATCAAATGGAAAAGTAAGGCTCATTTTTAACACAATGTTGACTGTGACTATTTGGATTTCAAGGTATGGATTTCATGGAAAAAATAATGCAGAAATGTATATTGTTATGATAAAAACAGTAATCTAAAGTAAAAGATGAATTTAAGCTTCTAGTAGATAACACCCAACAGAGAGAAAGTTTATGTTCATTAAAATCATCGATTTTAGGGTCCTCTAAGTGTGTATTGATCTCTCTCTTACTATCTGAATAATCTTATAAAAATTACTGCCTGTGTCTCAGTTTTTCCATCTATATAAATAATATTATTTATTTAACTTGGTTATTAGAAGATTCAATAAATTAATATACAGAAATCATATATAATTTATAATTGTGACTGGTACATAGGAAGTGCTTGAATTATTGGTTATTGTTACACACGGAGGTACAGCAGGGATATATTAAAATCTTTAATTTTTTGCAAAGCTAATATAGTGAAACTACTTTTAGAATATGTTCAAAGAGATAATTTTAAATTATTTATTATTGATGAGTAAATTAGTCATGATATCCTTTAGTCCATATTAAAAGAAAAAAGCTTAAACTTCTAAGTATATTCTAGTCTGTCTTAGCATTTTTGCCAGTAAGTTAAACCATACTATGAACCCTTTCTCAATTATCCCCAGCCTTTATTCAAATCTGGGTTAGCACTCTTCTGTGACACCTGTCAAAAACTGCCTTATATTAGCTAGCTATTGCTGCATAACAAGTGGCCAACAAACCTAAAGGCAATAAACACTTATTATTCAATAAACATTTATTATTCTGTGGGTCAGAAATCAGGGGGAAGCTTAGCTGAATCCTCTGGCTCTGGGTCATTCACAAGTAGGGTTGCTAAAATATAGGCTGTCCCATTAAATTTTTATTTCAGATAAACAACAAATAATTTTAGTGTGTGTCCCAAATATGGTAAACTTACACTAAAAAATGTATTATCTGAGCTTCAAATTTAACTGAGCATACTTTTACATGGCAATTCTAGACTTCAACCTTCTCAAGGTTCAACAGGGAAGGTACTATTTCCTAATCACTCACAAGATTGTTAGCAGGATTTAATTCCTAGTAGAGTGTTGGGTGAAGGCCTTTCAGATTCATATACCTCTCCAGAGAGCATCTCAACACAGCAGCTGGCTTTTATCAGAGCAAGCAAACAAAAGAGTAAGAGAGAGATCCAGGAAGAGAGAGTACAGGCAAGTCAAGGGTCAACCTTTTGTAGGTTACTCAGGGAAGTGATACCCCCATCACCTTTGCCATATTCTATTGACTAGAAGCAATTAACTTGGTCCATCCCAAATCAAGGGAAAGGGATTACACAAGTCATTAAAGTTGGAGTGGGGGAATCACTGGAGCCATGTTAGAGGATGCCTACCACATCATTGAGACTCTTTCTCAATCCAGCCTTTTCTTTCCTCACCTCCTACTGTATTCCCCAACGGTCCATACTGCCCAGTCATTGAGTCCCCCACTGATTCCTTGAACACACCAAGCACATCCTTGTCATAGGGTGTTTCTATCTGCTATCCTGTCTCAAGTGGTCTTATTCCATGGCTAATAACTCCATCCATTCCTTCAAGGCTTGTCTTAAATATCTCCCTCTCAATGAGTGTTGCATTAATCACCCAATATAAAACAGCATCCCTTCCCTACCTCTGAAACCTAAATGATTCATTCTCCTGTTCTTATTTAACATACCACAATATCACCTTCTGGCACATCATTTCATTTACTTAGATAATCCCTGTACTGTTTATTGCCTGTCTCTGACTGCTACTGTAATACAAGCTTCATGAATGTGAAAATATTTAACTAATGTATCTCAAATACCTAGACATGTTTGGCACATGGGATGTATTTTATTAATATTTGTTGAATAAATGATGAATGAATAAATAAATATGTTCATTTTCTAACTTATTATATCAAACATATTAAGTGTAGGCGCTGGATCTTTCATTATTTGTATGCTCCTTCATACTCAACAGAGTGACATAAAAATGTCTATATCCAGCTGCAAAATCTTCCTTAAGATGATCTTATATATTGAGCTAAATCTGCAAGCATTGCAGTATCATTTCTTTTTGCTTGTAATGATCCTACTGACTTCAAAGTTAGTTTATCAAAGTAGTTCTATAATGGGAAAATTTGGGCTATCAAGTGTTTTTGGCATATCAGCTGGAAAAAGCCAATTTAGAAAGCCATTATCAAATGAATGAATAAAATTTGAAATTCAAAGTCATGGGTTATGAATTCAATTATTTAGGAAAGGAATTCTTTTGATTTATAATTCATTTGTGGTATATTATCCAATGTCAGTCTTTGGTTTTATCACACCACTTAGTTCAAGCACTACCTTGATTCAAATATATAACATTTCTCCATAAGAAAAAGAATAAGCTTTAGCTTGGAAAAGAAAAATCACCAACCAGAAGTAAGCCTAAATGAAAGGAATATATTTTGTATAGGTTTTTTCTCTCTCTCTTTCTCATCTTCTCCCTCCCTCCAACTATCTTCCTCTTTCTCTACATCTTGAAACTCTGCTCATGTCTTAGTGCCATGTTGAATCTTCCTGGGGCAAAAAGCTTAATTCTAATAACTCACTAAAAAGTTAACTATGTCTTGCAGAAAACCCTGTTTGTTATCAGAATTGTGGTTCAGTAAAATTCTTCTGTCTCCTCATTCTTTTCTCTTATTCACCTTCTTCCTCATGCCAGCATACACATTCTAGGGATTTTATCTTTACCATGTCCTGCAGGCATATGATTCCAATTATTTTTATACAGTTCTTTCAAACCTAACACTGTGCATTTAACTCATTTTTAAATGACATAAATGTGGGAAGGATAGCAAGAAATAAAAATCCAGATTGAAATAAGATTAGATTTGATAGGGACATGAATGTAAATGTCAAGTACAAAATGGTAAAGCGTGACTTACCAGCATGATATATGGAAAACAAAATGTAGATAATTTTGGTCACTACATATTAAATATGAGTCAGATATTATGGAAATGATAAAAATTGAGCTTAGATCACTTAAAAGATTATAATGTATATAAGAAGAGAAATGAATAGTCACTTTTCTTTGGTCTGCTTAGATTGTATTTTAGATAATTTAGGCTTATAGTTCATACCTTTTAGGGGTGGTTGGCAAATATAGAAGATTTAGAAAATGAGAATGAATTAAATGCAGTTATTAGAAATGATATCATTTTTAAATAGCTAAATAAGTGGGTAAGATTTATCTTGAAAAAAAGAACACTTGAAGGAAACAAAAGAGCTCTAAAAATACTTGAATGTTTTTAACATGAAGAAAAGAGTAGCATATTCTAGGTTGGCCCAGAGATAAAAGTAGATTCAGTGAATACAAGTTATAAGAAAGCAAATGTAGCTTAGTATAAAGATTAATTAGCTCCTTAATCATTAGGATTAAACATCTGTGAGATAACCTCTACTATCAGTGGTTTTCATTCACTAATGTGTTAATTAAAGTTTAGATGGTCATTTATTAGGAGGCAATTTTCTAAAACATTGGTAAATGTTTAACCCTTCAAGAGCATTTCAACTCAAATGTACTCTGATGCCATGATCTCCTTATGAAAAATAGCTTTAGGCCAGACCTACTACCTTTTAAGTATTCTACTTTTCTGAAACTGTGACATGTACTTTTTTCTATTTGTTGTGACTTTCTTTCTTTTCCCTCCATCAGCTTTTTATAATATTTATGTGCTTCTTTAACCATCCTGGGCTAAATGATGAGAAACATCAACTTTATTTTTCTAAACTACAATATTTTCCTCCTTTAATTAATTAATTTATTTATTTATTAAGGTATCATTGATATACACTCTTATGAAGGTTTCATAAGAAAAACAATGTGGTTACTACATTCACCCTTATTGTTGAGTCCCGCCCCATACCCCATTGCAGTCACTGTCTGTCAGTGTAATAAGATGCCACAGAGTCCCTACTTGTCTTCTCTGCTACACTGTCTTCCCTGTGACCCCACCCACACCATGTGCACTAATCATGATACCCCACAATCCCCTTCTCCCTCCCTCCCCACCGGCCCTCCCCCACCCCTCCCCCTTGGTAACCATTAGTCCCTTCTTGGAGTCTTTGAGTCTGCTGCTATTTTGTTCCTTCAGTTTTGCTTCTTTGTTATATTCCACAAATGAGGTAAATCATTTGGTATTTATCTTTCTCTGCCTGATTTATTTCACTGAGCATAATACCCTCTAGCTCCATCCATGTTGTTGTAAATGGTAGTATTTGTTTCTTTCTTATGGCTGAATAGTATTCTATTGTGTATATCCGACAAGGGGCTAACATCCAAAATATATAAAGAACTCACACGCCTCAACACCCAAAAGGCAAATAACCCTATTAAAAAATGGACAGAGGATATGAACAGACACTTCTCCAAATAAGAAATTCAGATGGCCAACAGGCACATGAAAAGATGCTCCACATTGCTAATTATAAAGGAAATGCAAATTAAAAGCACATGAGATACCACCTCACACCAGTTAGGATGGCCAACATTGAAAAGACTAGGAACAACAAATGCTGGCGAGGATGCGGAGAAAGGGGAATCTGGTGGGAATGTAAACTAGTTCAACCATTGTGGAAAGCAATAAGGAGGTTCCTCCAAAAACTAAAAATAGAAATAACATTTCCTCTTTTAATTTTATTCTGTTTTGTGCTTTCCAATAACAATTACTTGTGCTCTATCTCCAACAACGCTGATAAAAAAAAATTGGGGATAAGAATGATTATGATAGAATTCATAAAAAAGAACATTAGGAGATTTTTAAAGACCATGTTTTCCTGCTATACTGTCAGATGTAAACCATATGTCAAAGTGAAGCCAGGAAAAACACCTTTGAGATTTTTCCCAAATAAATATAACTTTCTAAGCAGCCCTGTACAAAGACCAACCCTTTCCAACATAATATTTGAACTTCTACCATTAGTGCAGGAGAAGCAGAAGGAACTTGATTGGATGAGGCCACTTAATGCTGCCAACTATGTCTCTATGCCCCAAAGCATCTGGTCCACTCCGAGTTTTATCCCACTTAGGCCCAACCGCACTTTTTCTAGAACCATGTTAAATTCTAAAGTTGCTAAAAATATACTTATTGGAATAAAAACAGTAAATATATACAATACACATTTTACAAAGCCTGAAAGTGTTCCAACTGTGTGTTTATTCTTTAGGTTCATTGGCTTGGTTTGGTTTTTAATCACCAGAAGTCTTCTATAATTCGCATTAAAAAAAAGTCATAGGCAGATGTGTGACAATTGAAGCTGTTCTATCATTAAGTACTCCCTGGCAGTAAATAAGAGAGGAAAACTATTTTACATTTTCTGTCCCTACATAGTTTATTATAAAAATTTCTCTGACCATAGACTTTTAAATGACTAAAGCCTTGTATATTTTTCCCATCAGTCTTACCAGTCCTTAGACTCTGCTAAATCTCCTTGCCTGCTTTGGCTTTTGAACTCTGAAAAATGTGCTGTTATAATGACAACAGATTGTTCCAATCACTCCCATATATTTTTACACCAATTAATCTCTAAATTTTCTCTCCACTCAGCGAATATTAGTTTGCATACACCGCAGTGTTATTGTGAGCTTGTTTCTTCCCTTCCCATCAATCCCACTCACTCAAGTTTATTTTAGGAAAATAAAGGTGTATTCAAATAAGACTTCCTTCGGCAACATGCATCCAGATCGCTATCCTTTTTTCATTAGCAAGAAGGAAGGAAAACACTTTCACTTTCATTTGTGGTTCTTTAGACTTCAAGGGTTTTCTCCTGTGCGTTCTTCCATGATTCTGTTCTGAATTCTGAGCCCCTGAATTCTGTCACTGAATTTTAAAAACAGCTCAAGTCTTACTCATATTCAAATATACCTTCCCTTGGCCCTACTCATTTTTTTCTATTATTCTTCTCCCTTGTCCAGTTACAAGGGAGTAAAATGAATATTTTTGAGTCCTCTTTAGTGCAATAATATAAGAAACGCAGGTCATATTGTTAAACTTGTCTACTTCAATCCAACTCTTATACATTTTACCTGTTCTAATTACTTTAATTCACTGATATGCCATTTTCTCACTTGTAAGTAGAAATTACAACAGTATTTTGAGGATTAAATTAATTAACATATGTAGGAATCTTAAAAACATTTGGAACATACTAGGGCTAACAGTGTGTTAACCATTGCTAACTTTATTAATATTTTTTAATGGGTTCTTATTAAATCTTCTAACAGAAGTTAATATATGTAATTTTAAATATCAATCATTTTTTTCTGAAATCAAAATTCTAGGAAGAAATGCAGACAATGACAACTTCAACTTTTTTATCCTAGTTACTTTGCCTTTAAAAAATTGTAATGCCTGGTTATATAAAAGAAATATATTAATTAGCAAAATTCTACTTTGAGTGTCTTCAATAATGAGTATTATTTGAACACTGAAGAATTTCCAAACATGAACTAAGGGAAAATATCAAAGAGCTACTCACTTTCTATACATCTATCTCTTCATAATTTTTATGTTTTCCTAGATTCCCCAAATAATTTAAGCCATAGCTGGGTAAATGCATAGAAAGCAGGAAATGGGGTGTCTAAGTATTTAAAATTTACAAAATAAAGCATTTTTTCATAATGTGTAGGTAAAAATCCAAAAAACAAATGTATGTTACACATGTTGGTATACATAAATGTACACATTTATTTTCCCACATATCATTTATAAAATACAAGACCTGATTTACTTTTTAAATTTAAACATAAATAATTTAAATTTATTAGTTAAGGAATAATAATTAAATGCATATTCATATTTCATATTATTTAGATTTAAAAGAATGAAACTGGATCACTGTCTCACACCATACACAGAAATAAACTCAAAATGCCCATCATCACTAGTCATCAAGGAAATGCAAATTAAAACCAGTGAGATATCATCTCACACTGGTCAGAATGGCTAATATCAAGAAAGACAAGAAATAAAAAGTGTTGGCAAGGGTGTGGGGAAAACAGGAATCCTCATACAATGCTGGTGGGATTACAAATTGTTATAAATACTATGGAAAGCAGCATAGAGGTTTCTTAAAAAACTAAAAATAGAAATCCAATATGACACAGCAATTCGACTTCTGAGAGTTTACCTGCATTAAACAAAAATCATTAATTCAAAAAATATATATGCACTCCTGTGTTTATCATAGCATTATTTGCAATAGCTAAAATATGGAAGCAACCTAAATGTCCATCAATAGATTCATGGTTAAAGAAGATGAGGTACATATATACAAGAGAATATTACTTGGTCGCAAAAAAATGAAATATTGCCAGTTACAATAATGGATGGACCTAGAGGGCATTATGCTAACTGAAATAAATCAGACAGAGAAAGAAAAATACCACATGATTTCACTTATATGTGGAATCTAAAACCAAATGAACAAACAAAACTGAAATAGACTCATAAACACAGAGAACAGATTGATGATTGATGGTGGCCATCGGGGAGGGAGGCGAAGAAATGGATAAAATCGGTGAAGCAGGAAAACGTTAGTGAGAATGTTTGATATTTTGATCTGGGTGACAGTTTCATGAGTGTATACTAGTGTCAAAAGTCATCAAACTGTATACTAAGATTTGTGGATCTTATGGTATATACAAAAAGTAGGTAAAAATGCATCATAAGCTAAGAAACATACATAATTTAAAATTATTAGTTAAGAAATAAAATGAGCATGCATATTTGAATATTATTTAATTAGTTTTAGTAGTTTTATAAGGCCATTTAAATCTTTGAAATTTATGTAATTTAGCTGCACTTCAAAAATTTTCTATGTATTTGTGTTTTTTGCTATTATCATCTTTAATGTTATGTTTCTAGTCCATTTACTTCTTTTAGAATTGTTTAAGTAATACTGATTTTTTGAAATGTGTTCATCTATATATTATTATTTCCTGGCATTTCAATTAGATAGTATTATTGATATTTTATGCAGTCCCTCTTCAGATTTACTCACCATTTTCTTTCTCCTCCTTTTGTCTTATATTTTACTTCATCTCTCCTTTTGAATTTTTTTTTCTTTCTTCTTGAAGTACTTCTCTGGAATTTTAATTAGTAATGCTCTAAATGTAAAAGAGATTCTCTTTTATTCTATATATTACCAAGAATATCATTTTTTCACACTTACTCTTAGAAATTACCTTTGCTGACTTGAAAGCTATGTCTGTAAGTACCATGTGTAGGTAACATTCCATTTCTTGGTGGCTTCATTTGTTTCCATTGGAAAATCCGTTATCTGTTCTCTAATTGTCAGTTCTATGTAGTTAATCTAGCTTTTCTACCTAACCACTTTGATTTTTTGTTTTTTGTGATATGTTTACCTAGCAAGTACCTTGGTATTGTTACTTTTTATGACCCTTCTTCAGATTTGTTTCCTGAATTTGAGAATTATGCTTTTATAAATTCTAGGATATTCTCAACCATACTGTTCTTGAACTGACTTTTTTCCCCATTCTCATTTTTCTTTTCTTCTCCAACATTTATTTGCTCAATTATTAGGTGCTTTTATTTCATGCTTTTATGAATCTTAGATATCTTGTCACGTTTTCAATCTAATTTTCCTTCTGTGATTCACTTTGAGTAATTACTTGAGATATTCTTTTCCAGCTGGGTCTATTTTATCCTTCCACTGAGATTTTAATGTCAAAATTATTTTTTTGCTTTAAGTACTGTTTGATTCTTTTGAAATATACTTGCCTGTCATGCCTTGTTCACTTAATATGTCTCATTTATTTAGATATAATTAATACTTACTTTGTATTTTTCATCAGAATGCTCTGGTATCTGAAATCTTTGAGGAATAATACAGTTCTTTGTTGCATCTGCTTAATCTGGCTCTTAAAGCTTATTCCTCATGCATTGTGATTTAAGTATAAGTGAGTGTGTGTATGTGTGTAGTGTTAACCATATAAGCATCAGAAGTATATATGGCTAAATTTCTTTATAACATGGGATGAAATAAGGTCTTCCTGGCTACTCTAGAAGTATTTATCAAACTACTTTAAAAAATTGCTTAACAAAAAACACCATATGCGAAGTCAAACAAAAAATATTTGCAACTTACATAAGAGACAAAACATTAACAATCTCTCAAATACGAAGAAATATTTAAAATTAAGAAGGAAAACACAACTTGTTAAAAATAAAGATGAGGAGATAGCCTCAGAAGAAAGGTATATATGAAAGTTACTTAAATACATAAAATATGTTCACCTTTATATAAAAAGTACACATTAAACTATATAGTAATTTTCAACAACTTGAATATAAATTTTGATGATAAATTTTGTTGGCAAGATTGCTTGGAAACACAAATATTCTTACATTGCTTGTAGGAGTAAAAATGCTGTGTTCCTATATGGATTGAAATTTGACAGTACAGTAGCAAGATTACTGATGCATGTATCTTGCCCAAGGGATGAGTCAGCTCTCTTCACAATACTGCTCAATAAAAGAATGCAAAGATGAAATAGGTGGAGATATAGTGCCAGGAATGGCCAGCAATCCCTGAGACTATAGATGAAGGATTACTCCACACCTTACCTTACAGCAAGAGAGGAGAAGGCGACGGGGTCAGTGCTCAGAGGCAAAGACCCTTTTCCTCTGTTTGCTCTCGTATTTATTGTGTGCTTTCAAATCTTTCCATCATGATTTGCATACAGGTGCACAGCACAAGATTGCAGAAAGTTACAGGATGTGATGAACCTTAAACCTTTCATACAATCAAAGGTTTTCATGTGTGGATTATTATCAGAGATACAAAGCAGAGCTCTATGTGTGCTACATGTTTGGTTAAACTAGAACTAAACTATGCAAAAACAGCATTTGTGAAAAACACCTTCAGGCTCATAGGAACAACAGGAGCAGGTGACTCTCGCAGCTTTCCAACGATCAAGTCGTTACACAGACCCCAGCATTCCAAGGGTTATGCCCTGTCCAGTAGTCCCATGATGCCCTCTGGAAGTTTCTATCTATATCTTAGCAAGCCAAGCACTGTGCACAGCCCTGTCATTAACATTTCGATCTCACACAATAAAGAGGCACAAAATTCCAATTATAATATAGTCACGGGGATGAAAGTACAGCATAGGAAATATAGTCAATCATGTGTAATATCTTTGTGTGTTGACAGATGGTGACATTTATTGTGGTGAGCATTTAATAATGTAGATAACAGTTGAATGACTAAGTTGTACACCTGAAACCAATATAATATTGTACTATAGTCCCATTAAAAAATATATCTCTAGGGAGATATTAATCTTTCATTTTTAGTCTTTCCTAGTACTTTTTCAAAGTTTTCTCTGTCTATGTGTTAATTCATCAAAATATATTTGTCTCAAGAAAAATAATACAAGTACACTCAGATAATAACTTTTTCATCTTTCAACTTCTTTTTTCTTTGGATCTCCTATCTTTCCAAAAGAAATTCAAAGATTAAATGTTATCTAAGTCCCTGCCACATATATTAATAATAAATCATGTGAAAATGTTTACTTCAAAATATAGAATACTATGAAAAATGATATGCCAATAAATTGAACAACCTAGAAGAAATGGAGTACTTTGTATAAAAATACAACCTTCAGAGACTGACCCAAGATGAAACAGAAAATCTGAATAGACCAATTACCAGAAATGAAATTGAATTGTTAATCAAAAAAATACCCCAGAACAAAACCCCCAGACCAGATGGCTTCAGGTTGAATTTTATCAAATATATAAGGAGCTAATACCTATCCTTCTTAAAGTATTCCAAAAAGTAGAAGAGGAGGGAATACTTCCAAACTTAGTCTATGAGGCCAGGATTACTCTAATACAAAATCAAAGATACCACAAAAAAGAAAATTACACACAAATATCCCTGAAGAACAAAGATGCAAAAATACTCAACAAAATATCAGCAAACTGAATTCAAAAATACGTCAAAAAGATCATCCATCATGACCAAGTGGGATTTTTTCCAGGGATGCAAGGATGGTACTAATTTGAAAAATCAATGAACATCATATATCACATCAACAAAAAGAAGGAAAAAAATCACATGATCATCTTTGTAGATGCTGAAAAAGCATTTGATAAAATTCAACATCTGTTCATGATAAAAACTCTTAACAAAATGAGTATTGAGGTACATACCTCAACATAATTAAGACCATATATGACAAACCCATAACAAACTTCAGACTTAATAGCAAAAAGCTGAAAGCTTTTCCTCTAAGATCGGGAACAAGACCAGGATGACCACTCTCACCACTTTTATTCAACACAGTAATGGAGGTCCTTGCCATGGCAATCAGATAACACAGAAAGATAAAAGGCATCCAAATTGGTAAGGAAGAAGTTAAACTATCACTCTTTGCAGAAGACATGATACTATACATAGAAAACCTAAAGACTTCACCAAAAAACTATCAGAACTAATAACTGAATTCAGCAAGATTGCAGGATACAAAATTAATACGCAGAAATCTGTTGCATCCCTGTATACTAACAATGAATTAGCAGAGAGAGAAATCAGGAAAACAATGACATTTACAATTGCATCAAAAAGACTAAAATACCCAGAAATAAACCTAACCAAGGAGGTGAAAGACCTTTATTCTGAAAACTGTAGGACTCTCAGAGAAATTAAAGAAGACATCAATAAATGGAAATCTATCCTATGGTCATGGACAGGAAGAATTAGTATTGTCAAAATGGCCATCTTCTCTAATGCAGTATACATATACAATACAATCCCCATCAAAATGCCAACAGCATTCTTCAATGAACTAGAACAAATAGTTCTAAAATTCATGTGGAACCACAAAAGACCCTGAATAGCCAAAGAAATCCTGAGAAAGAACAAAGCTGGCTATATTTACACTCCTTGACTTCAAGCTCTACTACAAAGCCACAGTAATCAAAATAATTTGGTACTGGCACAAGAACAGACCCATAGATCAATGGAACAAAATAGAGAGCCCAGATATAAACCAACACATATATGGTCAACTAATATACAATAAAGGAGTCATGAATATACAATAGGGAAAAGACACCCTCTTCAACGAATAGTGTTAGGAAAACTTGACAGCTACATACAAGAGAATGAAACTAGATTATTGTCTAATGCCACATACAAATATAAACTCAAAATGGATCAGACCTGAATGTAAGTCATGAAACCATAAAACTCAACACCCAAAAATCAAATAACTCAATTAAAAAATGGGTGCAGAAACAGAACAGACACTTCTCCAAAGAAGAAATTTGAATGGCCAACAGGCACATGAAAAGATGCTCCATATCATTAATCATGAGGGAAATGCAAATAAAAACCACAATGAGATATTACCTCACATCAGTCAGCATGGCCATTTTACAAAATACAAGAAACAAATGCTGACAAGGATGCAGAGATAAGGGAACCCTCCTACACAGTTGGTGCGAATGTGAAATGATTTAGGCACTATGGAAAGCAATTTGGAGGTTCCTCAAAAAACTAAAAATAGAAATACCATTTGACCCAGTAATTCTACTGATAGAAATTTACCCAAAGAAAACAAGATCCCTGATTCAAAAAGACATATGGACCCCTATGTTTATCGCTGCACTATTTACAATAGCCAAGATATGGAAGCAACCTAAATACCCATAAGTAGATGAATGGATAAAGAAGATATGGTACATTTACACAATGGATATTATTCACCCATAAAAAGAAAAGAAGTCCTGCTGTTTGGATCAACATGGAAGGATCTAGAGGCTATTATGCTAATTGAAATAAGTCAGGCAGAGAAAGACAAATACCAAATGATTTCACTTATTTGTGGAGTATAAAAACAAAACAAAACAGAAGGAACAAAAAAAGCAGTAGACTCACAGACATCCAGAAGGGACTAGTGGTTATCAAAGGGTAATGATTAGGAAAGGTGGGGGCGGAGGGGGAAAGTGATTAAGGGGCACTATAAATCGCAATCACTACATAGGCAGGTCACTGGGACTGCAGTACAGCATGGAGAATACAATTAATGGCTCTATAGCATCTTACTACATTGACAGACAGTGACCGCAATGGAGGGGGTAAGGTCTTGATAATATGGGTGAGTGTTGAAGCACTGTTTTTGTATGTGAAACCATCATAAGATTTTATATCAATTATACTTTAATTTAAAAAAAAGATGCAATACATTTAAGAGAATGAAACTGGATTACTGTCTAATTCCATATACAAAAGTAAACTCAAAATGGATCCAAGACCTGAATGTAAGTCATGAAAACATAAAACTCATAGAAGAAAACATAGACAAAAATCTCTTGAATACGATTCAAGATGGCGGTGTGAGAGGTGAGACAGAGAACTCCTCCCAAAACCACAGATAGTGAGAAAATGTAGTTAATACAACTAACCCTAAAATCGAAACAGGAAAGAAGGTTACACCAGACTGCATACAGTCCTCACAAACAGAGCAGACCTCGCGAAACAGGGTAACGTATGAAAGCCTTAATCCAGTGGGACCCAAGCCCTTCCCCCACACCAGCTCACCGGCATGAGGAAGAGAAACAGAGCAGGGGAGGGGGTGGAAGCCTGGGACTGCTGAACACCTAGCCCTGGAGATCTGCTTTGTGAGCAGAAACCTACATTGTGTGGTACTCTGGAGGATGGGGAGCTGGGACAGGTGGAGTGCTTGAGAGACAGATTCTGGCCATTTGTGGAGGACGGGATACACACCCGGCCACTCTGGGACTAAGGAAAGGCAGGTGATCTGACAGGCTCCATAGAAGCAAGAGGGCTGCTAAAGGGTCAGGGTTTCATGGAGCCTGCTGCGCAGGAGAAGTGATAGGGGGACAAGGTTTTCTGTGCACGCTATGCCAGCAGATTGGGAACTTTGAGGAGCTTCAGACACTCCATACCCATGACTGGCTACTCAGTTGTGAGGCCCTCCCACTGTGACAAACAGCCTGCAGAGCCTTCCTAATGGCCTGCAGGCACCTGCTCCCAAACTGGCAGTCACTGAGCAGGCGTCGGGCTAATCAGAGGGAGGCCCACCTGCAACAGCTAGAGACGCAGAACACAGAGGCTTATTACACCTGTGTGCTTGGCCCACTGGCTCTCATATGGGAGATAGGCACTGCAGGTGGTATTTAGGAAACAGATCTTTCCTTCCCCCAGGCATAAGCTCCGCTCCCCTACGACCCCCACTGTCCCTCTAGGGACTGAGCAGCTCCAGAGACTGGAGCTTATGGGCAATAGAGGGCACCACACAGAAATATGAAACATCAAAAGAACATGGTTAAGACCAAAATCTCACAAACCCCAGGAAAAGGGCCAAATGAAACTGAACTCACAAATCTTCCTGAAATAGGGTTCAAAATAAAAATCATAAACATGTTTATGGAGGTACAGAAAAATATTCAAGAACCCAGGAACTAATTTAAGATGGAGATTCAATTATTAAGAAATTCCATATCTGAAATAAAACATACAATGGAGGGATTTAAAAGCAGATTAGATGTAGTAGATGAGACAGTAAATGGAATAGAAATTAGAAAAGAGGACTACAAAGAAGCTGAGGCATAGAGAGAAAAAAGAATCTCTAAGAATGAAAGAATATTGAGAGAACTGTGTGACCAATACAAACGGAACAATATTCTCATTATACGGAAGAAGAAGAGAGAAAAAGGGATAGAAAGTGTCACTGAGGGGGTAATTGCTGAAAACTTCCCCAATCTGGGGAAGGCGATAGTCTCTCAAGCCACGGAGGTTCACAGATCTCCCAACACAAGGGACACAAGGAAGACAACATCAAGACATATAATAAATAAAATGGCAAAGATTAAGGATAAGGACAGATTTCTAAAAGCAGCTAGAGAGAGAAAAAAGATCACATACAAAGGAAAACCCATTAGGCTATCATCATATTTCTCAACAGAAACCTTACACGCCAGAAGGGAGTGGCCTGATATATTTAATGCAATGAAGCAGAAGGGCCTTGAACCAAGAATACTCTACCCAGCAAGGTTATCATTTAAATTTGAAGGAGGGATTAAACAATTTTCAGATAAGCAAAATCTGAGAGAATTTTCCTCCCACAAACCACCTCTACAGTGCATTTTGGAGGGACTCCTATAGATGGAAGTACTCCTAAGGCTAAATAGTTGTCACCCAAGGGATAGACAAAGAGTACAGAATATGATTCATAAGATAAAAAGAATGGAGAAGGAAGAAAAAGGAGGAAAGAAAAAAGAATCTTTAGGTTGTGTTTGTAATAGCATACAAAGTGAGTAAAATTAAACTCTTAGATAGTAAGGGAATTACTCTTGAACCTTTGGTAACCAAAATCTAAAGCCTGCAATGGCAATAAGTACATACCTATCAATAATCACCCTAAATGTAAATGGTCTCAGTGCACCAATCAAAAGACATAGAGACAATGAACGGATAAAAAAGCAAGATCCATCTATATGCTGCCTCCAAGATACTCACTTCAAACCAAAAGACATACATAGACTAAAAGTGAAGGGATGGAAATAGATATTTCATGCAACTAAAAGAGAGAAAAAAGCAGGAGTTGCAGTACTTGTATCAGACAAAATAGACTTCAAAACAAAGAAAGTCACAAGAGACAAAGAAGGACATTACATAATGAAAAGGGGTCAGTCCTACAAGAGAATATAACTATTATAAATATCTATGCACCCAACACAGGATCACCTACATATGTGAAAAAAATGCTAACAGAATTAAAGGGGGAAATAGAATACAATGCATTCATTTTAGGAGACTTCAACACACCATGCACTCCAAAGGACAGATCAACCAGAAAGAAAATAAATAAAGAGACAGAGGCACTGAGCAACATATTAGAACAGATGGACCTAACGGACATCTACAGAACACTCCATCCAAAAGCAACAGGATTCACATTCCTCTCAAGTGCACATGGAACATTTTCAAGAATAGATCATATACTACGCCACAGAAAGAACCTCACTAAATTAAAAAAGACTGAAATTGTACAAACCAACTTCTCAGATCACAAAGGTATAAAACTGGAAATAAATTACACAAAGAAAATGAAAAAGCCCACAAACACATGGAGGCTTAATAACATGCTTCTAAATAATCAATGGATCAATGACCAAATAAAAACAGAAATCAAGCAATATATGGAGATAAATGACAACAGTAATTCAACACCACAAAATCTGTGGGATGCAGCGAAGGCCATACCAAGAGGGAAATATATTGCAATACAGGCCTACCTCAGGAAAGAAGAACAATCCCAAATGAATAGTCTAAACTCACAATTAATGAAACTAGAAAAGGAAGAACAAATGAGGTCCAAAGTCGGTAGAAGGAGGGACATAATAAAGATTAAACATAAATAAATAAAAATGAGAAGAATAAAACAATAGAAAGAATCAATGAAAGCAAGGGCTGGTTCTTTGAGAAAATAAACAAAATAGATAAACCCCTAGCCAGACTTATCAAGAAAAAAGAGAGTCTACACATATAAACAGAATCAGAAATGAGAAAGGAAAGATCACTACTGACACCACAGAAATACAAAGAATTATGAGAGTATACTATGAAAAATTATATGGTAACAAACTGGATAACCTAGAAGAAATAGATGACTTTCTAGAAAAACACAGAATTTCCAAGGCTAACCCAGAGAGAAACATAAAATGTGAATAGACCAATTACCAGCAAAGAAATTGAATTGGTAATCAAAACACTGCCTAAGAACAAAACACCTGCACCAGATGGTTTCACTGCTGAATTTTATCAAACATTTAGTGAAGACCTAATACCTATCCTCCTTAAAGTTCTCCAAAGAGTAGAAAAGGAAGGAATACTTCCAAACTCATTCTATGAGACCAACACCACTCTAATACCAAAACCTGGCAAAGACACCATAAAAAAAGAAAATTACAGACCAAAATCCCTGATGAACATAGATGCAAAAATACTCAACAAAGTATTAGCAAACCAAACTCAGAAGCACATCAAAAAGATCATCCATCATGATAAAGTGGGATTCATCCCAGGGATGTAAGGATGGTACAACATTTGAAAATCCATCAACATCATCCACTACATAAACAAAAAGGACAAAAACCACATGATCATTTCCATAGATGCTGAAAAAGCATTCGACAAAATTCAACATCCATTCATGATAAAAACTCTCAACAAAATGGGTATAGAGGGCAAGTACCTCAACATAATAAAGGCCATATATGACAAACCCACAGCCAACATTATACTTAACAACGAGAAGCTGAAAGCTTTTCCTTTAAGATTGGGAACAAGACAAGGATGCCCACTCTCCCCACTTCTATTCAACATAGTTCTAGGGGTCCTAGCTATGGCAAACAGACAACACAAAGATATAAAGGGCATCCAGATTGTCAAGGAAGAAGTCAAACTGCCCCTGTTTGAAGATGACATGATAGTGTACATAAAAAACCCTAAAGAATCCACTCCAAAACTCCTAGATCTAATATCTGAATTCAGTAAAGTTGTGGGATACAAAATTAATACACAGAAATCTGTTCAGTTCCTATACACTAATGATGAACTAGGAGAAAGAGAAATCAGGAAAACAATTCCATTCATAATTGCATCAAAAAGAATTAAATACTTAGAAATAAACCTAACCAAGGAAGTGAAAGACCCATACTCTGAAAACTACATGACACTCATGAGAGAAGTTAAAGAAGATACCGATGAATGGAAACACATCCCATGCTCATTGATAGGAAGAATTAATGTTGTCAAAATGGCCATCCTGTCTGAACCATTCTACAGATTCAATGCAATCCCTATCAAAATACTAACAGCATTCTTCAACAAACTAGAGCAAATAGTTCTAAAATTCATATGGAACCACAAAAGACCCCGAAAAGCCAAAGCTATCCTGACAAGGAAGAATAAAGCAGGGGGAACTCCCTGACTTCAAGCTCTACTGCAAAGCCACAGTCATCAAGACAATTTTGTACTGGCACAAGAACAAACCCATAGACCAATGGAACAGACTAGAGAGCCCTGATATAAACCCAAGCATATATGGTCAATTAATATACGGTAAAGGAGCCATGGATATACAATGGGGAAATGACAGCCTCTTCAACAGCTGATGTTGGCAAAACTGGACAGCTACATGCAGGAGAATGAAACTGGGTTATTGTCTAACCCCATACACAAATGTAAACTCAAAATGGAATAAAGAACTGAATGTAAGTCATGAAACCATAACACTTAGAAAAAAATATAGGCAAAAATCTTTTGGACATAAACATGAGCAACTTCTTCATGAACACATCTCCCCAGGCAAGGGAAACAAAAGCAAAAATGAACAAGTAGGACTATATCAAACTAAAAAGATTCTGTACAGCAAAGGACACCATCAGCAGAACAAAAAGACATCTTACAGTATGGGACAATATATTCATAAATGAAATACCCGATATGGGGTTGACATATAAATTATATAAAGAGCTCATGCACCTCAGCAAACAAAAAGCAAATAGGCCAATTAAAATATGGGCAGAGGAACTGAACAGACACCTCTCCAAAGAAATTCAGATGGCCAACATGAAAAGACGCTCCACATTGCTAATCATCAGAGAAATACAAATTAAAACCACAATGAGGTATCACCTCACACCAGTTAGGATGGCCACCATCCAAAAGACAAACAACAACAAATGTTGGCAAGGATGTGGAGAAAGGGGAACCATCTTACACTGCTTGTGGGAATGTAAATTAGTTCAACCATAGTGGAAAGCAGTATGGAGGTTCCTCAAAAACACAAAATAGAAATACCATTTGACCCAGGAATTCCACTCCTAGGAATTTACCCTAAGAATGCAGCAGCCCAGTTTCAAAAAGACATATGCACCCCTATGTTTATCGCAGCACTATTTACAATAGCCAAGAAATGGAAGCAACCTAAGTGTCCATCAGTAGATGAATGGATAAAGAAGAGATGGTACATACACACAATGGAATATTATTCAGCCATAAGAAGAAAAGAAATCCTACCATTCGCAACAACATGGATGGAGCTAGGGGGCATTATGCTCAGTGAAATAAACCAGGTGGAGAAAGACAAGTATCAAATGGTTTCACTCATCTGTGGAGTATAAGATCAATGAAAAAAGAACAAAACAGCAGCAGACTCACAGAACCCAAGAATGGACTAACAGTTATCAAAGGGAAAGGGACTGGGGAAATGGGTGGGAAGGGAGGGATAAGGGGGAAAAAGGGACATTACGATTAGCACACATAATGTAGCGGGGGTGGGGAGGATACAGGGAAGACAGTATAACACGGAGAAGACAAGTAGTGATTCAATAGCATCTTACTAAGCTGATGGACAGTGACTAATGGGGCATGTGGTAGGGACTTGATAATAGGGGGAGTCTAGTAACCATAATGTTGTTCATATAATTGTACATTAATAATACCAAAATAAAAATAAATTATAAAAAAATCTATTGAATATAAATATGAGCAACAATAATACAATGTAATATATCTCTGCCCTCAAAAGGAATGAAATCTTGCCATGTGGGATTACATGGATGGACCTAGACGGTATTATGCTAAGTGAAATGAGACAGGCAGAGAAAGACAAATACCATATGATTTCACTTATATGTAGAATCTAAAAAACAAACAAACAAACTAGGTATAGACTCATAAACACTGAACAGACTGGTGGTCGCCATAGTGGGGAGCAGTTTGGGGAGGAGCCAAATAGGTGAAGTGGATAAAGTACAAACTTCCAGTTATAAATGAATCCCAGGGCTGAAAGTACAGCATAGGGAACAGAGCCCACCATATTGCAATATATTTATATGATGACAGATGGAACGACACTTGACATGGTGAGCATTTAGTGACATACATCATTGTCAAATCGCTATGTTGCTCAGCTGAAACCAATATAATATTACATATCAACTATATTTCATTTAAAAAGAAAAGACAAAAGAAGTAGGTGCCTTGACTTTCAACCAGGCTCTCTTCCTTCAGGTAATAATCAGTAATACTAGGAGGTGAGCACTCTGCTAGGAATGCCAAGGAAACCAAGCTGTCAATATGCTCACAGTTTAGTGGGTGAGCTTATTTCCAGATAAGTGGGGGAAAGCATGATCATTATTAAATGTATGTTTGAAGTATACTAACATTTTTTAGTTTTGTCTGGAGAATGGAGATGAGATCTTAGATGCCTTCACAGAGACTTTATCAATACTATTATGCCTTGAAAGAAGAGGAATTAATTGAAGATGAGACACTCTGATAAGAGGAACAGCATGGAAAGACCTTGCCCATGCTAATGCCAGCCCTAGACAGGAAGTGTCAGTATAGAAGGTACATATGCGGGAAGCCCAGATTGAGATTGGATAGTCTCCAAAGTGTGAAGGTTCTTGAATGTTATGAAGAAGAGTTTGTCCTTTGTTTTGTACACAATGGCAAGTCGCAAGATTTATACATGGAGGAGTAAAATGATCAGGCTTGTGATTTAGGGAAAAAAAAGCTTTAGTAACAAGAAGCAGAATTGGTTTAAATCCATGTTGGAATATGTTAGTTGTCTATGAATAGTTATGCAAATGTCCTTTATTACAGCAATAAGAATGAGATTGAGGAAACAAGATTTAAGAAACAAGTTGGAAGGAAAAAACTAAAGTAACTTATTAATGAGAGTCACAGTTTGGTATTGATTGACTAGGTAAATAACAGATTAGAAATAGAGTAGGAGAGGAAGTTTTTGACAGAAAACTTATACATTTAATGTGCATGTTGTATTTGAAATCTCTTGGTCAAATTCATTTGGGAAAGCCTAATAGAAAGCTAAATATAGACATCTAGAACAGCTGAGAGGTCAGAGCTCCAGCAATAGGTTTGGGAGAAGTTAGGACAGAGATAGAGATGAAAAATACCTTAAAGAAAGGAAGATGGGAAGGAGGGAAGAAAGATAATAGAGAGAGAAGAGGAACTATTCTAAAAGGTTTTTTTAAAGTTATTTTCCATTACAAGTATGGAAAATTTGGATTTAGTTGAAACTCAAGTTTATGAAAATCAAATTATTTTTCCAAATTAAAACATATGGCTAAATCTGCTGTTCTTTCTTTTCACTAAATCTAATTCTAGAGCTAATGAAGGAAAACTAAGATAACATGGTATGTATCTGAAAACAGAAATTAAATGAACATCGTATTTAAAAATATTGGCTTACATATTTTATTTTTTAATTAAGTTTATTAAGAACAGTGCTAATTTCATATTTCTTTCAAGAAATGCCCCTCCAGAACAAGAGGAAGTATTTTTTATTAAAAGAAAAATACTTGTTAGAAAAAGAAAATAATATTGGAATGCCTTAAACAATCTGATTAACCACCCCCCCAAAATAACAAGTTTATTTGTAACAAAATACAGATTTTCATTATTCATTTACTACGAGTATCTTTTCTGGTAGGTCACATGTCAAAAACTCATTAAAATGAATGAATAGAATAAGATTATATCAGATATATTCTCCTCTGTGAATACACTAAATGAGTAACTTCTAGGAGAAATAAGTTTGTGTTATAGTTTGCATTATATATCTCTAAATATTCCCATGTTTAAAAAAAATAAAAATTTTCTATCCCTGGAACACATCATAATTGAAGTCACAAATAAAATGCAATGATTTATTATTTCTAAAGGAAACATTTGTTTAACTTCTCTCTAAACTTCTCTTTAATTTGTCAGGGTACAAACCATGCCCTTCCCCACACTGATCTTCTAAAGAATTCTTACAAAATTAATATGAACATTACAGGCAAAAAGACTAATGAAAATAAAGTTATTGCTTAAGAGTATCTTAGCAGTGGTTAAAATAATGATAATGATCATAGTAACATACTTGCTTGAAAACTATTTAAAGTCATTTTGTGGGGTGGTGGAATAGAGCTCCTGATTCTAAACATAACAGTTGTCACATTCCACAGAATCTATTACCATGTTCTTATCATGGAAGAGCAATTCAAGCAGAGTCTATGATGGGAGCCCAGGGATGTGATTTTACCTACCTGAATGCCCTACTTTTCCTTTAGATTGTAAGGAAAATGAAAGAAGAAAAGATATAGTTTTCTGGTTTGCACTGCTGTTTTCCCATAACCTAGCGTGGCACTGCTGTGAAAGATACTGAGTCCACAAACCTTGAATGAATGAATGCAGGAATATTAGAATGATATTCTAATATTAGAATGGTAGAATGACTGCTACCCAGTCCTAATTAGAATTAGAATTCTAATATTAGAATTAGGAATATTAGAATGGTAGGATGACTGCTACCCAGTCCGGGGCCCTGAAGAATCTAAGTCAGCTCTCTGGGCCATAATCACTGATGTGCCAAGCTAGGAGATTAGATTTTAAAAAATAGGAAAGCATTTCCCTGCACTCAGAAATTTAATTATGACTCTAGCTGTGAATTCTTGGTTGGAGAAAAATTGAATAGACAAATTTAAAGAAAATTAGAGTCTAAATTTCCTTCTCCATAGGAAATAAAATCTGTGGCATGAAGAATGAGAAGAAAAATGGGTGAAGTTAGGAGGAAAATGCCTACTAATAAAAGGAAATAGGCATACCATTTATTCCACAATAATTATTATATTTATGTTATTTTCAAAACTTGGAAAGTTCAGATATATATATATATCTATATGTAGATATATAGACTATAAATTTGACACTTCATGCTACTATTTAAATAAAATCACTGTTTAAAAGTTTTGTCTGTTTGCAGTTTATATCACAGATAAAGTTAACATTCCTAATACAGAAAGAGCTCCTAAAAAGGGAGAAAAAATGAAGTCCCTAGCCCAAATGACAAGCAATACAGTACATGTACACATACATTCAAAATAAATTCAAATGCCCATTATATTTACGATAATGTGGTTAACTTTGCTACAATAAGAGAAATGTATGTTAAAACATCATGAGGCCATTATCACCTATCAGATTAGCAAAAAAACATACATTTGACGAAATACACAACTGCATAGAGCTGTGGCAAAACAGGCATTTTCAAACAATGCCAGAGGGTTGCAAAATATGCAATCTGTAAGCAAAGGAATTTGGAGATATGCAGCAAAGTTAACTATGTATTGACCCTTTGATTGGGAAGTCCCAATCAGGAAATCTACCTAAAGATGCCCTGTGAAACCATAAAACATCATATGCACAGACTATTCATGCCACTATTCATATGGCAAAGACAAAAAGCAACCCGAATGTCTGCCAAAACATAATTCATTGGATATATTTATAAGTGTATAACTAATAAAAAGTAATAACTAATAATCATTACTGTGCAACCTTCAAAATGAATGAGAAATCTCTCTCTATACATAGCTAAGGAGATCAGTCCATGTTATATAGTTTATTAAAGAAACAAAGCAGACAGACTTCCAGTTTCGGGCCTAGCATATAAGGAGCTTGGAAGTCACCACGTTGTATATGTTACATGCTGAGCTGCTGGAAAAGCAGCAGCTCTTCTCAGATAAGAGAAGTGAGGTCCCATGGTGAACTGCTTCCTCCAAGTATAGGCAACCGAGAACGGTAACTCCCCAGAGTAGACGCTCAGCAAGCTGAACCATCTCCAGAAACCAATGCCCAGGTAGGAAAATGGTCATTTTAAATGAGAAATGGCTGGAAGGCTCAGTGTAGGCAAGTCTGAGAGATAAAAAACTCCAGGGGGTCCCAGTCATGTGAGGGGAGAAGAGGCCCTCCACACTTCGGCAGTTTTTAATCTCCTGGAGAAGTAGCTGTTTCTCACACCAACTGAGAAAAATCCCCTCATGCTTCTGGCAGGGAGAAGGGAAAATTCTTGTGAGAACAAAGCCTTCTCTGAGCCAAAACTCTTTAACCCAAGCCTACCTGCTGAGGTTTTATTGAGCCTAAATGACCTGGGGGAATGGAAAGACCCAATCCCAGCTGTCTCTAGAACTCTACTGGAAGGAAGGGAAATACTATATGGGAGCCCGCTCTAGCCAGCCTAGCCCACCAGAGAGGAAAGAGAAAATATGAGAAATACTGTGAAGCTCACAGACCAAGTCACTAAGCACAGGTTACTACAAGATGGAGACTTGGTCATAGAACTATAGGATATCCTCCTCCTCCCCGCCAACACCTCATTACATTACTAAAGGCCTATTTACAGCATCTTTTTTATACAGTACCTCAGGCCTGGCTATTATATATTGTATATATAAACAGCATGAACTGACAGAGCAAGCATTAGAACCAGGTACAGATAAAGAGTTAGAATTGTCAGACCAGGAAATTAAAACAACTATGCTTAAGATGCTAGGGGCTGTAATGGAAAAAGTAGACAGTGTGAAAAAGTAGATGGGCAATGCAAGCAGAGGGATGAAAATCCTAGGGAAAAAACAACGACAAAAGAATGCAGATCAAAAACAGTGTAATAGAAGTCAAGAATGCCTTTATTGGCTTATTAGTAGACTGGACAAGACTAAAGAATCTCTTAGCCTGAGGATATCTCACTAGAAACCGCAAAGCTGAAAAAAAAAAATTCCCAGAATATCCAAAACCTGCAGGACAAATGTAAAAATTGTAACACAGAAGTAAAGAGAATAACCTGGAGAAGAAACAGAAAAAGGAACAGAAGAAATATTTGAAATAATAATGACTGAGGATTTCTCCAAATTAATGTCAAACTGCAGACCAAGGAAGGGACAAATTAATTTCCCCAAATGTCAGACACCAAACTGCAGATGGAGCAAGGAGAAAGGCAAAAAGTATAGGCAGATCAATGGTCTGGTCTCGAATAGAGAGCCCAGAAATAGACCCCTGTAAACAGAGTCAACTGATCTTTGACAAAGGAGCAAATCAAGCTGATGGAACAGACCATCTCTTCAACAAATGATTTTGTCATAACTGGACATCCACATGCGAAAATCTAGAATCAGACCTTATCCTCTTCATAGAATAACTCAAAATGGACCACAGACCTAAATGTAAAATGAAAATTATATAACTCCTAGAACATAACATGGGAAAAATGCTAGATGAGGTTGAAGATGGCAGTGACATTTTAGATAAAACACCAAAAGCATGAGCCATGCAGGAAAGAAATGATTAGCTGGACTTCATTAAAAGCAAATGCAAATTAATAACAAGGCACTGTCAAGAAAATGAAAAGACAAGTCATAGACTGGGAGAAAATATTGGAAAAACATACATCTGATGATGGACTATAATCCAAAGAACTCTTAAAACTCAACAATCAGCAAACAGCCCAATTAAAAAATAGGCCCAAGACCTCAATATACACCTCACCAAAGAAGATACACAGATGGCAAAGAAGTGTATGAAAGGATGCTTTACCTCCTGTGTCATCAGGGAAATGCAAACTACAACAAGACCCTACTACGTGGACAGACTGTGCTTCGGTCAGACAACAGAATATTATTTAGTACTAAAAAGAAATGAGCTATCAAACCGATGAAGTCAACAGAAGAAACTTAACTGCATACTACTAAGAAAACAGCCATTTAAAAGGCTACATATATATGATTCCAAGTGTATCACATTCTGTAAAAGGCAAAACTATGGAGACAGTAAAGAGATCAATGATTGCCAGGGGCTGGGAGAAGGGATAGATGTGGTGCATAGAGGATTTATGGGGCAGGAAACTAGTTTGCCTGGCACTATAATGGTGGATATATGTCATTATACATTTGTGCAAACCCAGAGAATGTATAACAGGAGTGAATCCTAATGCAAACTATGGACTTTGAGTGATGATGATGTGACATGTAAGTTCATCAGTTGTAGCACACATGTCCCCCTCTGGTAGGGGATGCTGATAATGAGGAGTCTGTGCATGTGATGGGGCAGGGAGCATATGGTAAATCCCTGTGCCTTCTGCCCCATATTGCTCTGAATATAAAACTGCTCTAAAACAAAAAGCAAAGGGGAGAAACAAAGCAAAATGGAGAACACTTTATGTTAAAAGAAAACAAAATTAATGAATTTAAAATGATTGACTATGGAGAAGTGGGAAATAATAGGTGGTATATATACACAGATAGGAGCTATACCCTTCTTTAATATAGCTAGTTCCATTAATTTGAGTTTAGGACCTTGTAAATATTTTAGGTAAATATTAAACAAAATGAAATTAAATAAGTAATCCCTAAAAAAAAAATCGAAGTAGAATGAACCAAATGAACTGACTTGTGTAATGAACTCATGGCACAGTCAGAAAATATTTCAGGTGAATTTAAAAACAATGATTTTTTTACATCTCTAGTGGGATACTAACTAAAAAGAATAAGAACCCTAAAATCTGTGTTGATATTGGAGTTATCAGTCTATAACTGCTGTGTATATTATGGAATGGAAAAAATTGAGTAATTATGGAATCTGTTCTTAGGAGAACCTAAGATTTCTTCCTTGGAGAAAGGAAAAGTTGATATAATTTAACAAGCAGGGTAAATTTTTAATAGTTCAATTTAGGGTGTGTATCGATAGTTATTTACAGTAAACTTCTTTTAACGTTTCTATATATTTCACATTTTTTCATAAAGTATTAGAGGGAAAATAATTTTTCCTACCTGAGGTTAAGAAAATAATGCCCTATATTTCCATCTAGTAGCTTTTTTTGTTTTCTTTTTACCATATGTCTTGGTTAATTTCTGTGTAAGGTATAAGGTTCAAGCTTCAGTGGGTCTTTTGTTTTATTTTGTTGTATCATACAGATATCCAGTTAATCTGCCATGATTTGTTGAAATTGTCATCCCTTCTCACAAATTGCCACTGTGTCTTTGTGTTAAATCAGGTCTCCACTAAGAATGGGTCTATTTCTGGAATCTCTATTTTAATCCATGTATTCCATTGCTCTGTATGTCTAACCTTGTCCCTATATCATACTGCTTTGATTAATTCTAAAGGAAAAAACAATATATTATTCTTCACCATATATATTTTTTATAATTTATTTCGGTATCATTAATCTACAATTACATGTGCAATATCATGGTTATTAAACTACCCACTTCATCAGGTCCCCCCCACCAACCCCATTACAGTCACTGTCCATCAGTGTAGTGAGATGCTAGAGAATCACTACTTGTCTTCTCTGAGTTGTACAGCCCTCCCCATGCTCCCCCAACATTACATCTGCTAATTGTAATGCCCCTTTTTCCCTCTTATCCCTCCCTTCCCACCCATCTTCCCCAGTCCCTTTCCCTTTGGTAACTATTAGTCCGTTCTTGGGTTCTGTGAGTCTGCTGCTGTTTTGTTCCTTCAGTTTTTTTTCTTTGTTCTTATACTCCACATATGAATGAAATCATTTGATACTTGTCTTTTTCGGCTTGGCTTATTTCACTGAGCATAATACCCTCTAGCTCCATCCATGTTGTTGCAAAAGGTAGGATTTGTTTTCTTCTTACGTCTGAATAATATTCCATTGTGTATATGTACCACCTCTTCTTTATCCATTCATCTACTGATGGACACTTAGGTTGCTTCCATTTCTTGGCTATTGTAAATAGTGCTGCAATAAACATAGGGGTGCATCTGTCTTTTTCAAACTGGGCTGCTGCATTCTTAGGGTAAATTCCTAGGAGTGGAATTCCTGGGTCAAATGGTATTTCTATTTTGAGTTTTTTGAGGAACCTCCATACTGCTTTCTACAATGGTTGAACTAATTTGCAGTCCCACCAGCAGTGTAGGAGGGTTCCCTTTTCTCCACATCCTCGCCAACATTTGTTGTTGTTTGTGTTTTGGATGTTGGCCATCCTCACTGGTGTGAGGTGATATCTCATTGTGGTTTTAATCTGCATTTCTCTGATGATTAGCGATGTGGAGCATCTTTTCATGTGCCTGTTGGCCATCTGAATTTCTTCTTTAGAGAAGTGTCTATTCATGTCCTCTTCCCATTTCTTAATTGGATTATTTGCTCTTTGTTTGTTAAGGTGCGTGAGTTCTATATATATTTTGGATGTCAACCCCTTATCAGATACGTCATTTATGAATATATTCTCCCATACTGTAGGATCTCTTTTTGTTCTACTGATGGTGTCCTTTGCTGTACAGAAGCTTTTCAGCTTGATATAGTCCCATTTGTTCATTTTTGCTTTTGTTTCTCTTGCCTGGGGAGATATGTTCATGAAGAAGTTGCTCATGTTTATGTCTAAAAGATTTTTGCCTATGTTTTTTTCTAAGAGTTTCATGGTTTCATGACTTACATTCAGGTCTTTGATCCACCTTGAGTTTACCTTTGTGTATGGGGCTAGACAGTAGTCCAGTTTCATTCTCTTACATGTAGCTGTCCAGTTTTTCCAACACCAGCTGCTGAAGAGGCTGTCATCTCCCCATTGTATATCCAAGGCTCCTTTATCAAATATTAATTGACTGTATATGTTTGGGTTAATACCATATATTTATTTTATTGGTTAGTGGGGGAAGAGGAATCTGGATTAAACTTTTACATCTGACTGAATATACAGATCTGAGCTGTGAGGACTAGATGAACTGACTCAGACAAAGGTTTGAAACTGTGCCTCGTACAGAGGTAGAGGTCAAAGACGGCACTATCTTCAGTTCACAAATTCTTAGTTTAGTTGAAGAAATTCTCAAATAAGTGTCTCTGCTACTATGTTTTAGCTGCTTCAAAGATTTTGCCCAAGGTTTAATTTCCCAGTTGTCAGAACTTTAATTTAGGCTTCCTGATTTTAAACCCTAACTGTGAGTATGTTCCTGGTTTTGTTTAGAGCAGTAAAGATCCTGGCACAGTATCTGTAAGTAAAAGTAGGGCATCTACATGGTGTACTGTTGACAGTAATGCTACATATTTGGAAAAAAGAAATGGTCTAATGACTAGGGAGGGGTAACCTAGTTTTTCTTTTAGTTTCTCTTCTTGAATCATGTTTAGTTTTATTATAATTTTTTTCATTAGTTTTCCTCTTTTCTTTGACTAATTTTAAAAAGATTTTGTTTCTTTTTAATTTTCTAGTTCCTTCATTTTTGTGCTTATTTTTTTCTGCCAAGTAATTTTTGTTAAATATGTTACTTTTCTCTTTTTAATTTTTCCCTTAATAATTTTTCAATTTTTCTTCTCATTATTTTATTCATTTATGTATAAGCAAATATTCACTTAAAAAAACCATATGGGAGAAACAGAAAATAAACGATTAATAAATTTTGGTACATAAACCTTTATATTTGAAAAAAAAGTAAAAGACAACACATGGCAATAATTTTCTTAATAAAAAGAGTTCTTATAAATTTAAAAAAACCCTTAATTGTGTATGATGTGATACTCAATTACAAGATGTTCATAGAAAAAAAATGCAAAAAAGGAAAAAAAATTGCATATCTTTGACCTGTTCCTGGATAACAGGCACTATTTCAAACCTTTGCTCATGTCAGCTCACCTAGTACTCACATTAGTGTAACAATGACACGTGCTCTCCAATGTGCTATGAAGACAAGAAGTGGGAACAGTCAGCACACTTGAAATTTTGAGGAAAGCAGATGGAATTGTATTAAATGAGAATTGAAAGCAGATGGAATGAAAGAAAAAAAGGGAGACAGTATACACAAAAGACAAAAGCGATTTCAGAGCAGGAGGAATACCTGGGATCTTTAGGATGAAAATGAAGAACAGCTGAGACAGATCCCTGCCCCTTTCCTTTTACAAATAGTCACATATGAAACCATGTTGGATTTTAGTCATAAACAGGGACAGGCAGGGTAAAACTAGATGCCATTTCCCACCTCTCCAATTGTTGACACTGGAAACCTATACTGAACAATGTCCGGGAAAACATGGAGCCAGAGGAACCCTCACTCATTCTTAGTGCTCATGTAAATGAGCTCAAACCTCAGACTTTTTCCCTATACTTCCATCTGCTTTTGTTTCTCTATTAGTACCCTTCTATCTGATCAATGCAAAAATTGTGATCAGACTGAATGGCCTCCTCTTCTTATTTTGTAGGACAGTTAGGGATACAGGTACCAGCATCAGAGGGTTGATATAAGGATCATATAAATTAATAATGGAAATAGTAACAGGAGCCCGGCATAGCTCAATGTATGTTTTTAGCATTTTTATTGTTATCATTACAACACAATCTGGTCATATGGATCTAAATTAAAGAACCTCCTGTCCTTAGCTTAGCTTCTACTTCTTGGATTTAATCTTACAGATACTTAGAGAATTTTGCAAAGAAATCAACAAGAGTTCATTACTGTGAGTTGTATATAATAACAAAACATTTTTAAAAACATGTCTACCACAAGGAAACATTAAACAAATTGTGGTGAATCCACTCGATAAACTACGTTTTCTTATAGATGGTTCAAGTTTAATTTTGGAATGCTGTCATTCCCAGATATTCAACCATTTGTGTTTTTGAGAAATTTACCTCCTAAAATGTATATAATTCTTAACATACAAAGACAGTGGGTATTAAAAAAGCAAGGTAATAAAATTGGAACAATTCTATTTCCTCTCCCTTTCTGTGAAACAGCAGTATGTGTTGTAATGATAACAATAAAAATGCTAAAAACGTACATTGAGCTATGCCGGGCTCCTGTTACTATTTCCATTATTAATTTATATGATCCTTATATCAACCCTCTGATGCTGGTACCTGTATCCCTAACTGTCCTACAAAATAAGAAGAGGACGCCATTCAGTCTAATCATAATTTTTGCATTAATCAGATAGAAGGGTACTAATAGAGAAACAAAAGCAGATGGAAGTATAGGGAAAAAGTCCAAAATCTGCAGCATGGATAAAAACAATCACAGAGACACTCCAGGCTCAGAACCAACAAATGTAAAGAGCAGCAGGGAGCCCTTCAGCAATCTTCCAGTAAGTAAATAAAATAAGTAAAACACAGCTGAGGCACCTAGGAAACAAGGCTAAACTGTTGGAATCCAGAGGATAAATTCTGAATAATTGTTGATGTAAGTAAGAGAACAGCTGATTAGAGAGATCTGTAGTACAGTTTGCCATACAATTTTAGGCTCCATCTTCCATGAGCTTTAAATAAAGAAATAAGAATTATAGAAAGCTGCTAAAATTAAGATTACTAACCAAGAAATATATATATATATATATATATATATATATATATATATATATACATATATTTATATCTTGCTCTGGGAAAGTTTACTTTAGTTATTAGAGAAAGAAAGTTTAAAATAGGTAAAATCAGGTGTTACAAAGAGTGACATTAATTAACATTCCACATATGGAAAGGGACCTTCATCACACTACTCCCTCTCCCTCAATCAAAATATACAAACAAGTGTTCATTCTAGGCAAACATCTAAGAATTTTTCTCCATCAAAACAGAAAGGATGGAGAGAATAGTGTGGGGAGGGTGGGTGAAAAGCAGAAACTGTCTAGAGACGACTAACAGGTGTCTAGATGGGTGTGAGTGATTAAAACACAGACTGAAGCCCTTTTCATCCTGCCAGTTTATGGGGCTCTCATTATTAAAGGCAGATGGAGCCCCCTCGCCCAAGAGAAAGCTTGTCACTTCTTAAAGCAAGCCAGTCTATCTACACAGATCACCCAACCAACCACGTCATTCCTTTGCTCTAGAATTAAAATAATATAAAATGAGGAATGGAAACCAATAATCACAGTGTACTAGAGGAAAGCCTGTAATATGAAAGGGAAAGACTGAAATGTGAATATTAGGAAAGAAGGATACCTTGAAGGAAATGAAGATGATCCAGTGCAAAAAATTTTAAGACAAAAATTTTAAAATATTTCTGAATTAGCATCCTCGGTAACAGTAAAAAGCAATTGCTTCCCTTGAACAGCAGTAAAACAACTCTCTTAGAAAGGAATGATGGTAGGATAAGAAAAAATTATTGAAATTAACATTATAACTGATTCAAATACATAAGTAAATAGATTCTCGACAGAATAATACCAAAAATTTCTCTCAAATCTACAACAGAAACAAAAAGTGACAGAGACTGAGAGGAAGATACAAGATTGTAAAGATGGTAGATGGAAAATAAGAGCCAAAGAAGCCAAAGAAGGTGGGGAGAGATGATAGGAAACAATTAAACCATGCAGGGAACCCAATCAAGAGGGAAGGAGGGGAAAAATAAAACTTCTGGAAGCCTCAGGCAAACTCC
>JAVSCE010009300.1:0-148671 GCA_032199065.1 Smutsia gigantea
AGCTACTCAATTCAAGAGCTATCCAGATGTGTATTTTAAAATTCCAACGCACAAATATTTTGAGATTAAAAAATTATATTGTGGGCATTCCATAGGCACAGTATGATATCAATTTTTTGCAATGTTTTGAGCTCTGTGTGGCTTTGTTTTAGAGCTAATTTTTCAAAATATGAAACGACCTTTTGAAAAGGATGTACATATCTTCTGCTTTGAGGATACACACCAAGCTTGAATTGTGCAGTCTTGTCAACTGGGTAATTAAAACCTATGTATTCTCGCATGCTTATTTATTATTTTTTTTAGTCTGCTTGAATATATTTCAAAAGAGGTATATTAAGACTGTTCAAAGACTTTTGCTCTAAAAGAACTTTAAAAAATGTTCTCTTCCCATTGCACATTTTTAAGCCGGCACTTAAAAAAATTCACCGTAAATTGAAATCGTCCCAAAGAATGTAATTTTTGACGAATGGTAATTATGAATGCTCCACCCTATCCAAATCTATTCAATTCCCAGGTTTTGGATGCTGAGTAGTGGGAGTTCAGAGAATGAGAGATTTATCCCAAATCTGAACCTATTCGGTCCCTGAAGTTCAGGACAGTGTGAGTTTGGCTGTAGCAGGCTACCTATACTGACATTGCTAACAATGATGTAACTAAATTTAAACCAAAATACAGAAAAGTAAACAAAGCATAATTGTATGATCCATGAGTTTCTACAAAGTGAACAGACCTGTAACCAGCACGCAGATCAAGAAACAAAGCCCTGCTAGATGGCAGAGGTCCCTGGACCCCCTTCCAGTCACTCCCCCACTCCTCCCGGAGCACCCACTCTCCTGACTGCTCACTCCATTGGTTAGGGCACTTGTTTCTGAATTTTATATGAACACAATAATATAGCCTGGCTTCTTTTGCTGAACATCAGTTTGTGAGATTCAACTGTATCAGCACCTTAAAGGACACATATTAATCACACTTTTAAATTTATCCAAAGGAACCCAAATGTCATAATGATATGATATACACTATCATTCTCTACAAGTACCTATACAACCAAATCCTTCTTAAACATTGGGAAAAATCTATAGTTCCTCTTTTCCCTTGACTTGAAGTTCCAGTCCACTTCTTCCACCAGATTTTATCCTGATAGAATACAATTTTATGCTTGAAAGTTTATTGCTCACCATTAGACATGTCTGTAATAAAATTATGTTACTGATTAAAAATATTGCTTCCTATAACTCTCAGGCTCTTAGTGACAAGCAGTTTACCCTTAGTTATAATTTAAATTAGAACATAACTGATGAAAGTAACATGTGACCAATTTCGATATGTAATTAGTTAAGTATAAAACTACATTTTATTAGTTGGGATAGGCAGAATAGTGGCTATGCAGAGATGGCCACCTCTTCATCTGTGAATATGCTAGGTTACATGGTGAAGGGGATGAAGGTGTCAAAAGGAATTAAATCTGTAATCGGCTGACTTGGAGATGAGATGTGGAGTTTACCGTGGATTACCCATGTAGCCCCACTGTAATCATGAAGGTCATTATAAGTGGAAAAAGGAAGCAGAAGATAGAGAAGCAGAGAGTTGGCAGCGGGAAGTGGCAGGCAGTGGTCCACCTGGCAACTTTGGCTTTGAAGATAAAGGAACTGGGTAATGAGTCAAGACTAGCGACAGCTCTTAGAAGCTGAAATAGGCAAGGGAGCGGATTCTCTCCTGGAGCCTCCAGGAGGAACTCAGCTCTGCAGGTAACATGATTCTAACCCAGTGAGACCCATTTCAGACTGGTGAACTCTGGGACTGTGAGATGATAAATTTACTTTACTTTAAAATATTTCTCTAAATACTGATTTGTGGTAATGTGTTACAGCAGCCAGGTAACACATAGAAAAAGCTTGGCTTTTCTACCCCATACCATGTTTGTCTCTTCTGCTGCCTTCACCTTTGGACTAAAAGGAAGAAAAAAAAAGAAAAAGAGCTTCCACTCAGCTCTGCAGCCCTGCATGCAGGCTTGTTGATCATCAGAAGGAATTTTGCGTACAGTTTGAGATTTCTGCAAATAGATTGCTTCCTCCAGAAGATAGGGAAATATGTATGAAAATAATGATTGTCCTATCAAAAAGTTGTAGGAACCTCGTGACCAGACCTGAGTCAGCAAGAGTTACCTAACCAAGGACATGGAATTTGTCAGCTCACCTCAGACCCTTGCTGGTGTCCAGGTGTCTGCAGCCTTCAGTCACCCCCTAACCTGCTCCCCGTTTCCCACCATAAGTAAAACTTGCAATCAACCCTGAGCTACAATGGGGCTTCAACATGAGTCTGCTATCTTCTCATCTTCTGGCTTTATGAATAAAGTCACTTTCCTCACCCCAACACTTTGTCCCTTGGCTTTCTGGCCTGTCATGCAGCAGACGGCGTGAGCTTGGACTTGGTAACAGCAATAGGAAGCTAATCTGAATGTTGACTATATCTATTGCTAAAATGAGATGTGGAGTACAGCATCAATTTTGTTTTTAATTCTTTTCATAGGAAGTAAAAAACTTTAATATTTTATAAGAAACCAGTACGAGGCATGATGAGAGTTGGGATAAAATTTCATAGTGTGATTTAATGAAATAATTTTGTAACTGCCTCAGTCTGCAAGAAATCATGTAAAACTTCATCTGTGGGTTTTGTCAGATATACCTTGAACAATGAGTATTTCCAGAAAAATTCCAGTGACATAAAAAAAAAATCACATCACTTACAGCTTTCACTTGTTGAACGTTTCCTTCTAGCTACTAAGGTATCTTAGACACAAGTAATGAGAGCAGCTGAAAGGAGTTGTTTAACAATGTGGAAAAAGCCATTCTTTTCCCTATTCAATATTTCTTACAAAAACTCTTTGCTTTGCTCTCCTGAGAGCTCTTCGTCAAGACTGATACACCATCTGACAGTGGTCAGGGATGTTAGAGGCAACATAGATAAAAAATATTTTTCTCCCACCATGCCATGCCACTCTAGATCTAAATTCAGAACATCTCAAGAGGGCTGAAAAGTCTTCCTTTTTTACAAGGTAACATTTAACAGAAATGTGTATAATACAGGAAAGCTAGGGAACCCTATGAGGTATGTGTGTGTAGGGGTTGATGTGGGCTATGGCACCTGATTAATCATTACAGGTGTTTCCTCTTATTGGCCCCTGGAGGGTTTTTTGGTTGGCTGACCACCCAAACGAGGCAGCTGCCATCAGCAGTCCCCAGCGAAGGAGAACCACACACACGGCAGCCTGGGGTAGATGCACCAGCCCAAAAGGGTGTGGATGGGATTCCCCCTGTGTCTACACACCCGCCCCCGTGTCTACAGTATTCCCCTTGTAAACTGGATATAGCTGACTGTGCTCTTATCTGTGTGTGTTTAGCACAAAACTGAATGTCCCTTGTAATCCACCAGTTTAACCAGACTCCTCCACCTCTCAGGCTCCATCAGCAAATCCTGTCATCTTTCTCTTTAAAATCCCCCCAAATTCTATCATTTGCCACTGCTTCCACAAATACCACCCTAATCTGAGCCCTGTCACATCTTGCCTAGATTAATAGCCTCTAAGGTGGCTGACTTACATTAGTCTCCAGGCTTTTTTTCTTTTTAAGATAGCACCTATATCTGAGATTCTATTCCATACCTATTAGCTTATGGTCTGCTTCTTAATCAGAATGCAAGCTTCATGAGAGCTATTAATTGTTGTATCTCTAGTGGCTGTAATATTGCCAGTCACAAAGCAGGCACATAATACACACTAGGTTGAGCTAAAAGTACCTGAGTCACTGCTGTTAAACTCCCTGGTACGTTTGCTTTTATTCCTGCTGTCTGAATCTGTGCTTTCTCTTACTTTGCTTTCTAGTGGCCTTCAACTGGGTTATTCGTTATTCTGGTTTTTTCATTTTTCCATTTTTACCTTCTGTAAGTTTGGAAAAGTAATCTTCTAATGCTCACCCTTAAATATTTAAAATCATCTAAAAATGGGTAATTAGAGCAATCCAGAATTAAACTATGACTGTAATTATCCTTTCTCTCCTCACTCCCACCAAGAAAGCAAGACTTTTATTGTCCTTCGAAATCTCCCTGCTGGAAATCTCACCTGCCTCCATGGAATTCCATGTGCGTGGCATTGTCCATTTAACACTTAAATACTTAATACTTATTTTAATGTAACAATAAATTTTACTGCTGTGTTTTGAACTTGCTCCTTTGTAATTTTTCACCTCTTCTTCCTGGAAACTCCCATCTCTCTACCCCTATAATTTTCATAGTGGTTTTTCCAAGGAGGGTCATGGGATAATAAGCTTTATAAGCTCTTTTATCTGTAAGTGTCTTTATGTTAAAGCAGGTGCCAGGAAACTTTGTTAAATGGTCTGAATAGGAATTTTAGGCTTATAAGCCATATAGTCTCAGTTACAGTTACTCAGGTCTGCCATTGTAGCTCAAAGAAGCCACAGACTATACACAGAAAGCCAACATGTAAAGGAGTGCTGGACCCTGGCCATAGTGTGCCGACCTCAGTTTTAAAGGATAGCTTGTCTGGGTATAGAATTTTTAGGTTCAAAGTTATTTTCCTTTAGATATTGAAGATAATTGCTCCAATGTTTTCCTGTGTGCACTGCTCTTGCCAAGAAGCCTGAGGTCAACCACATCTTTTTTCTTTTGTAGATAACCATTTTAGTCCTCTCTAGAAGGTTTTAGGGTTTTCTTTTCATTTCAGTGAAGTTTGTCTGTGGATTTTTGATGCCAAGTTCCCAAAACGTCTATGGAATATAACTTTAATAAAGCTAAGTTTATTAAACTTAGGGACATTATCACCTTGAGAGGATTTTAGCAGTGTCTCAGAAAGGGAAAGTCAGGGGAAGATAGTCATAGGGTTTTGGAGTCAGGGCTTATGTGATTTAAAGCAGCCGTTCAAACTGGGGAACTGATTGGGATTGGGTGAAGTTCCTAACAGATTAGGTTTGGTGCGCACAGTGAAGCAGAAAGCAAATATTGATATGTAAACTCTTTGATAAATGAGCTGTTTGCTCAGGTGTAAATGCTGTTGTTCAGAAAGGAAAACTGCCCAGCTGTGCAAACTATTTGCCCAGACAAATTGGTTTTCAGGAATTTCCTGAGGTAAACAACAACTCTTTATTGATTTACAGTCTTATCTTTCTGGGCAAGGATTTCCTGGAACAAATAATTAAGTCATGTTGAAATAGGTGGTCTTAGTTCCTCGTCCCAATCATTAAGCTCTATGGACACACAGTTCTCTATTCTCAGTTGTGTCTGAATAATTAAAAAAACAAACAAACTATTCTGCTGGGTAGTGAGTTCTTTCAGAGACCTCATAGCTTTCTTTAGTTCTATAAATTTCTAGTTAATTATTTCTTTAAATTTTATTTTCATTTCCTCTAGGCTTGTTTGTAATTCTTATAGATGCTAGAAACTAGACTTATTTTATAAGTCTCTTAATTTTGTGTCTTTTGAGCAAATTCCGTGGCTCCATTTTCTAATTGACTTGCTCCCCAGATGTGCCCATCTTGTTTTTCTCCCACCATCATAAGTTTTCAGTTTCCACAGCTCTAATTTTAATGCCCAATAGCTTTTGTTGGTTCTTTCTGTCTAGGTTTTGATTGCCTGTATTATTTCCTTAAAGCTTTGAATATAATTATGTGTCCTTCAAAAAACAACCTTCTATGATTGCACTATTCAATCTGCTTCTTCAGTTCTAAGTTTTCTTTTTCCCTTTCAGCCCCCCTCCTCTGTCTTAGGCTGCTGGATCTCCTCAAATATTTGATTCTTGATTACATACCTTGATGTTAAGCTTCCCAGTCAGATCTGCTGTGACCATTTGTGCAGGCTGGTGGAGGGGCGCGGGCACTGCCATTGAGGCTTACACTCACTGTTTTTAGCCAGGGTGGCAGAGGCTTCTGGGGGGTCGGGCAAGGTTATCTCACAGCTGGTGTGCACGGCGGACCAGGACACTGCCCTCCACCTCCAGCTCCAGAGGGCCTGTGCCTGCTTCCTGGCAGGCCAGCTCCTCCTCCCTGCAGCCCATCGAGAGCGCTATGGAGGAGGGGGGATGCTGGAGGGCCCTGCCTGCTGCTCTCACCTCGGTGGCTCTGAGCTGCTCTCTCCTTCTGGCTTCTCCCAGTCTTGGTCAGGTACACCCTTGAGGCTTTGAGCAGAATTCTCCTGCCTTCACCCTGGCAGGCCATTTTCTGTCTTCAATCTACTCTTGCCTACTTTCTAACTTTCAGAGATTCTTTACAGCTTCTGGTTGATCCAGAGGTTCCTTTCTTTTCAGTCATGACTACATATTTGTTTACTTTTTGTGTCTCTCTAATGATTTCTGTGAACCTCATAGGAGGGGTTGACAATCTGTCATGGAACATTTATTTTCTCTATCAAATTAAATTAAGCTCCAAGCTACCATGTTATTTGTCTTGCAAAAAATTCATTCAGTCATTTTGGGGTGCGCGTGTTATGTGGTCGGGTCCTGGGGTATCATATGCAGGAATGGTCACCCTAGGAGCTGATCTCTGGTCTCCTGGTCACCCCTGAGAAGCCCAGTGCCAAGACCCATGCTCGTTCTGCTGCGTCTCCATCACCCTGGATACAGAGATCTTTGCCAATGCTGCGCCCTGTGCCAAGGGTCCGGTCTCCCTATGCATGACGTCGGCCTTTGTCCCTGAGGTCTGCCTGCCTTCTGCGGCCATTATCTTGTGCCCAGACCTGTGGGAGCCCAAGTAAGCTGTGTTTATATCCTTAGGCTCTCTGGCTGTTGGGTGGAAGGAGGATTCTCAAAATATTTGAGGGTTGCTTGAATACCTACCTCTTGTGTGTGAATGTCTTTCAATTGTTTCTTTGTTAATGATACTAATGTGGATCGAAACTCAGGAACATATACTCCTTAGAACTGTTCAAACTCCCTGTGAAATTGTATTGCATTTATTGTATTTTATTTGAATGTTCTATGAACTAGAGAATTTTTGCAAGGGATTTATTTTTATAGTTATGCTTAGTATACCAGAAATCTGACTTGGGATAATCTGATGCAGCCTTTGTTGAGGTTTTCCTTTTCTTTACAGATTTCCCATCACAGGGTCTAAAAAAGAGGGTCTCTGGCTTTCCCAGCCTTCTTGCAGCTGGTTGTTATACCTACTTGAGAAAACAGGAGAGCACTTAGGACATCTCTCATAACCTGGGTATTGCTGTTTCCTTCCTTCGATGTGCTGAGGATATGATGTGAGGCTGCGGCAGCCACCTTGCCAGCCATGAGGAAAAGGCCAGAACCTCACAGAATGGTTGATCCTCTCCTCTGGATGGATTAGCTCTGAAACGACCTGCATATAGACTTCTCACTATGTGTGATAACTAAATGCCTCTGTTACTTCAATAAATTCAATTCAATAATGTTTATTGAGCATGTATAATGTGTTCAGTGGTGCTCTGTGTACTTTAAAGACATGAATGAACAAAATCCTTGCTGTCAAGGAGCTACATTCTAGCCACCCTTAGCCAGATCCTGTACCCTGCAGTTTAAAGCATTCCCTAATGTCAGTGGTGTAAACGAATCTTTTACGGGTTGGGTGCAGTCCTGTGCTGGAGCTGGCTTCTACCACCTTCAAGAGCTAATTGTTAAATTCAGAAATTTTGAGAATCACTTGTTAAACACAGCCATTATTAAAAATTAAATTGCCTACATATATATATATATAATTAAATCAATTATACGAAAAAACAAACTCATCCCTTTCCACTTATTTTACTACCTTATCTTTTGAGGTATTTACATCTTTTGTATCTATGAAGCAAATTGTATATAATGGTGTGCTTCTGAGCGTCTCTTTCCAAGTCCACATTCAATGTCACCTCGGTAGCTTGAAATCTGCCATGGTGGGAGTATTTGTGCCATGTACGTTGACAACCGCTATTAGTTAGGACTTGATTTATAATGACTGTTTAGACTTAAGAAGAGATGGTGAAATATTAATAATGCAAATTAAATTTAAGATCGTCACATCTGTAGCCATTATGTTATTAATAGCCCAAAAAGTTGAGGAAATAGTCTTTCAGTATTAGAAAATTATCTGATTCAGCAACAAAGTTGATCATGTCATTGGTGGTCAAGTGAAACTTCCAGATATATCTTGATTATTTCACCTTACTTATTAATGTAAACAAAAATATCAACCAACATCTCCTGGTAAAACTATACTCATTTGTCAATTGTCACTATGGGTTGACTACAGATATAGGGTTTGGCAAAAGATCAAGGAAAACATTCTGAGACTCAATTGACTAAGTGGAATTTACAGTGAAGAATATTGTCTACTTTATCATTTGTAAACTGTGTGATATACATTGTTTCAAACATAAAATTTTAAAATGACAGTACATTTTTGTACATATATACTTGCATGTTTTTTAATTGAATGTTTACTAGCACACCACTGGTTGGATGGGATCAGGAGAAAGGAAGGTAAGAAAATGAGTAAGAATGGGGGATTTGTCTGATTGCCCAGTCCAAAACCATTTTGTAAAATTGCTCTTGATTCTCCATACTTAGAAGCCCATTCGTGAAGCCAGACTTTGAATCTAGCAATCTGAGCAATTGTCCAACCTGGTCAGAGAAGTTAACCTCAACCCCTGGTTACTGACCCTACCCAAATCATCCCTCACCAGAACTGCAGAAACTATGAACCAGATGATTTTGGTATAGCATCTGTGATGTGACTATAAAACTGTCCAAAGTATCTGACCCTAATCATTCAAGTTGGGAATGTGTTACCGAGAGTTCCTTCTGGCACTTGGAGCGTAATACGCCTTCCCAGCAGACACCACTGTGTGCTCTAGTGGGCTATGCCTCATGGAGAACCAGCATATGCTGAGAACCTGAAGTAACACAGAGCACTAAATAAAATCACATCTGGACATAAAAGGGTGTTCTGGAGCATCCTTATGAATCAGGGACTTCACTGACACATGCTATACATCTAGTTATTTTTTTCCCCTTGGGGGGGAAAAAGGGGAAATGAACAGACTCTAATTATTAAAGAAGTTACCAGAAGGTTTTGTATACCCATCCTCCACATATCAGTATGTAATCACAGAACATGTAATATTTGCAAAATTCCTTAGATAAATTTTTTCTTTGTCTAACGATTTTGGTGACTGGTGGTTCATGGAGCCGTTGGCGAAAGGCTGCCCATTAAACCTCTTCAAATGAGGTAAGAGAGACATGATTGGATTTACCATGCGCAGGTTACCACCACAGGGAAAAAACAGTCAGACACCTGACCCTCCCAACTGTGAAGCAGCTGTCTGACAGTGCCATGGCTCCGGGCTGTGACGGGCCTGAAAAAGCTTTCTTGTCTATTACCAAGAAGAGTCCAGGCCTGTATGGATGTTTGAAAAAAAAAAAAAACACAACGAAATTCATCTCACCAGCAGAGGGCTGAAACCGGTGTGGATAATGTGTGAATATTATTGTCTTAGATTAATCTGAGAATTTTTTAAAAGTACAAATAACTGTTGACTGTTTCCAATCTCTTGGTTAATTGAAACTTTCATTACAAGCTTTGCCCCTCTCCCGTCATTTTTGATTTTTAAAAAGTCCTGTCATTGTTATGATTACCATGAATGGAGCACATTGATGGAACTTGAGTTCTTGCCTATTAATGATTGAGAATCTTTGTGCCCTTTGTCTAGTAATATAACATCTATTTAATTCATATGCACATAAGAAATTAAAACACTATTCCTTTATGATTGATATTAGAAAGCAGCCTTAGTTCAAAAAATGATTTGTTTATACTATCAATACTAAGAGGATTGTCATCAGTGAATGTGTAAAATTTAAGCGATATGGAGAAATTTGACCTGATTACACAGTTATTTTACCACTGCAGACAAGAGAGGTAAAAAAATGCATATTGTTACTACATTGCACAACTTCATCTAGGACCCATCGTTTTGTTAAGCTTTGGTAGCAAAGCCTAACCCAAAGATACAATCTCTCTTGATTTTGCAAAGCCTAAAATAAAAAGTTAAGAAGTAAGGAAAGGAAGAAAAATCTTTCATGGAGACAGACAATGATGCCTCTGGTAAACATTTACCTCTTGGAGATGAGCTCAGCTCCCTCAGAAACCTCATTAGAGTGAATGCTCCTTCCTTACAGTTAGATTACAGTTATATTTATATATAATGTGTAAGTGAAATATTAATGTTAGTTAATAATAATTCTCTACTTCCACCTTTAAGGGGAAAGGAATCAGAGTACAGTGGGAAAGAAGAGTGAGTTCGATCCAAGTGCATATTTTCCTTCTGCTACTTGCTGTGTGAACTTGGGTAAGCCCCTTGACTCCTCTGAGCCCTATTTCCTCACATGGGTTATGGTGTTTATTCCATGATAAAATGTTATAGCCTAGGCGCCCGACCAGGAGATGAGTTGGAACAGTAGATGGGGGTTTCCTCCGTGAGTCTTCTGGCCTGAGCATGAATGATTTTGAGAGCGGGAGGCGGCATGCTCCTGGGTGACCGCTCCTGGGTGACCAGTCCCCTTGCCCCGTGGAGAATGGCTCATGTCAGCCCACACAAGGTCAGGTGGCACCCATGCACACCTTTAGACTTTATAAATATGGATTGAAGTTCAACAAGGAGTTCAGCAGGATTGTTATTTACTGTTATGTGTAAGGATCCTGTGCTCCCTCTCCCCTTGGGCGGCGGTAGGACAGTATTTGCTTTTGGGGCCCGACTGAAAGGTAGTTCTTCATGATCATAAAAACAAGTTGAAATCATCTCCTGTGATCAGGCCTGCTGCTGCCAGCTGCAACTCTAAGCTTTTCCATTATGCATGATCCTCGACTGCTCTTACTGGAAGAAGACACACAGTTCCATTAGCGCTTCTCAGCTTTAGGCTAAGCATTTCCAGGCTACTGCTGCTAATTAATGCTAATAAAGAACTGCTTACATATTTATGTCTTAGTACATGCATCATGAAGATGGCACAACGCCTCTGACTGAGGACTGATTCAGCCAGTTTCAGCTGGTTGGAAAGCGATGAGTTCTGACTTTTTTTGGAAGGCCTTGGCCATGCAGCTTCACGTTCTGAAACAGGGTGGCACCCACATAGGTGACCTTCTCTGCTGGGACTGCTGCCGAACACACACCCATGTGCCGAGGCAGTTTCGTGCTCTCCCCCTACCCTGCTGCTCCTGCCACGCGGTCGGCATCTGGTAACCAGTGTGTGTCTGCATTCATGTGTTCCGTGACCCGTCCACCCATTCAGGTCACACGCTCCACCTTGACGCACTCAGGCAACTGCAGTAAACAACTATCTCCCTTGTCTTTTTGTCTCCCCTCTGTTTTCCTCTCTGCTCAGAATGCCCTCCCTTCTCTTGGTCTTTCTAACCCTACACATTTTTCAAAGTCAAAGAGTAGAAGCCAGGACCAGAGAGCGTGCACTAGGGAGGAGGAAGAGCCGGGAGAAGGCAAGGTCATTGACTGGTCGCTGTTGTGGGCAACTGGACTCAGTGCCCCAGGCCTTTGAGGGACTGTAGCAGAACCGTCCATTCAAGGCTAGTCCTGGAGATGCCGCTCTCCTGTGGCTCCCACGCTGGGCTGGTGGGGTAACTTCTCCCAGGACCCCTGAGGTGCACGGGGGTGGACCTAGTGAGCTCCTTCCCTGGTCTCTGAGAGGTGCTGGCTGGAGGTGAAGACTCTGGGCCAACAGTAAACTGATTGAAAGCATCTTGGAACTGCTGTCCATAGCTGAAGCAGCGGTCCCAGGGGAGGGGGCACAGACACACCTATGGCGTCCTCCAAGAAACTGGAGGGAGCCCCATCTCAGCTGCTCCAGTGAGCCTCACTGCCCCATGACATCTGGGTGGCCAGAGGTGCATTTACATCCCTTCTCATTTTGTCACCCTTCCTCTTTTCCCCTCCTCCTCCCCCGAGAAATGCCCTGCAGTGCTAGATGCCAGTTCAGTCACAGCTCTTCATCCGGTGCTGGGGAAGGCATAGTGTTTGTGTGGGAACCCAGACACGAAGCCATGGTCCCTGGGACAGACTGCAGTGGGAGGCAGGGTCCCTCAGGTAAAGTGGCTCACTCACATACCTCAAATACTTATGGGCACTCACTCGGGGCCTGCCACTGAGACCTAGGGAGTCAGAGCTGTGCAAAACCCACAGGGTCTTTGCCTCTCTAGGCTTAGAAGAGGGGATAGACAATGGTCAAGGACCATGCAGGTTAAAATAACTTACTGAAGGGGAAGATCATGTAGCCGGGAGTGGTTCAGAGAAGGCTTTCCTGGAAGAGGCAATCTGCGAGCTGGGCAAGGCTAACCAGAGTGGTGAATGCAGAGAGGAGCTGCTCTCCCCCCCAGCCCCTCCTCACATTATGACACGGGTCCGGTGCATCTTAGCTATCACTCACTCATTTAAAATGGTTAAATATCCTTCCCAAAGTTCCATCTCCACCACAGAAGCCTCTGGATGGTTGTGGAGAAGCACCATTCTTTGTTCAGGGCAGCAAACCCATGAGCCATGGGAAGCCAGAGAGAAACTTGGACCTGAGCTGAATGCAGGGGAGGGGTTTTGACTCATGATCAGAAGAGCTGACATGTAGGACTTCAAACTAAGAGGAAAACCCCTCTTTTGTGGTCTCCCTAATACATAGATTTCACAAAATGGTAATAAGCTAGATGCTTTTTTTAATTGAGAATTTTGTCTGGGAGGTGGAATAGTCTTAGTTGGCCTGGGGAGAAGGATCCCAAGGGCCTTTTCAACTCTGTGCTAAACCCTAGATTGGCCCCAGGGGAAGCCCCTAGAACGTTACTGCCAAGGACTGGAGTTTTACAGTGCTTGGGGATCTTGCAGTGAATGTTCCATGCAATCTCATCACTATTCACTTGAGGAAACTAAGGCCAAGAGGAGGGGAGCATTCTGCCCACGCTCACATGCTGATAAGCGGTAGGGTAGCAGCAGCCCCTGAAGCCTCACGGCGGCTCTGACAAGCCACAGCTGGTGAGCAAGATGGGGTACGAGCAAGGCAGCCCACAGGGAGCATGTGGTACTCAGTGGGAATGAAGGTGGGGAATTACAGAACCCCCCAGCCCAGGGCCACCAGGTGCCAAGCCTGAATGACATTGGAATTTTCCAAGAGAGTTTCTAATTAATGCCAGATGACAAGTCCTGGATTTCATGTACTATGTACTGAATTACGTCCCTTCTCTCCCCACCAATTCGTACATTGAAGTCCTAACCCCAATGTGACTGTTTGGAAGCAGGGCCTTGAGGGAGGTTATTAAGGTTAAATGAGGTCATGAGGGTGGGGCCTTAAGCTGATAGGAAGAAGAGGAAGAGACACCAGAGTTGGCTGTCTCCTCTCTCCACCACTGAGGACGCACAGAGAAGCCGGCGATTTGCAAGCCAGGAAGAGGACTCTCAGCAGGAACCTTATCAGCTGGCACCTCGATGTGGGACTTCTCAGCATCAGACTTGTGAGAAATAAATGTCTGTTATTTAACCCCCCCTCCCCACTGCCACCATCTGATATATTTTCTTATGGCAGCTGGAGCTGACTGAGACACCACCATTATTTTTTAACTTCATTTTGAAATAACTTGAGATTTTAAAAAGTTGCAAAAACAGTACAAATAATTCCTGTATGTTCTTCTCCTAGCTTCCCAAATATTAATGCTTTACAAAACTGCAGTCCAATGATCAAAACTAGAAAATTAACATTGGTGCAGCAGTAGTCTGGCACATGTGGACATTAGGCAAATGTCACCATTGTCCTACGAATACCATTTTTTGGGTCTACGGTCACATAGTTAGTTGTATTGTGCTTTAGTCTCCTTTCATCTGGAAGAGTTTCTCAATCTTTGTCTTTTATAAGCTTGACATTTTTGAAAAGGGTGGGCCCCTTGTTTTGTGGCATATCTGTCATTGCGACTTTGATGTTTTTCATGATTATGTGTTTTTGGCTAGAATACTGGAGAAATGGTGTGTGCTTCTCAGTGCATCTTATCAAGGGGCATGTGATGACTATAGATGGCTTTACTCACATTGACTTTGATTATTTGGCTAACGAGGTGTCTGTCGGGCCTTTTCACTTAAAACTGCTATTTTCAAAATACAAAACTGGTACCATGACCAAGAGACCAGACATGATCTGGCCTCTATTTACCTTTACAGCTCTAACTCCTGCCACTCCTCCTTTCTTTCAGTTCCTCAAATACGCCGATCCCTTTCCCACCTCAGGACCTTTGGTCATGCTGTAACTTTTGCCAGGACCTCTCTTCCCACTCCTTTTGCTTGACTGCCTCCTTTGCGTCCCTTAAACTGTGTCCTTGTGGAATTCTTTCTCAAAGTTTTCTTCATAGCATTTACCCATGTTTTAAATTACATATTCACTTGTATAAAGTCTTCCCAACTAGACTGCAGGCTACATGAGGGGAGGCACCTTGTCACTTTTGTTTATTTTTATAGATCTAGAACCTAGCATAGTGTCCGATATATCAGTATTTTTACTGAAAAGTGCGTAGTACACTGTTTAGGCCCATTTTGCAATGTTAGAGAATATACTCTCTGTAAGGACCAGGGTTTGGTTAACTACCCTAACTGTCAGGGTCTGAGTACACTGGGGTGCGAGCAGACGGGAGCAGCAGCTCTCATAGGTCAATGAGGTGTGGCCATGTATGGGGTCTGGGTAGCAAGCTGCTATTTTGCAATGGTAAAAGCAAGAAAACCACCCAAATAGGAAACAAAAGTTCCCTTCTACCCCTAAGAATATTTGTTTAACACAGAAAGCATCCTGCCCCACTTACCTTAAATTTCTTGACACATATGCACACACACACACAAATACACACTCTCACATGGAGCCGTCACAGAGATGGCTGGCAATCATGGGGGTTTGATTTCAGATCAATATAGTCCTCATTCTCTGCCTCAGGCTCCTTGCTTCGAACAGAGATTTAGAAAACTTCCTTTTTTTTTTTTTAACAAAAGGCAATTCCTTTCTTCTGCTACTTTTTCAATCATAAAATCAAAATGTTCCTACTGTGTTCTGATGCAAAGGAACAAGTCCACAGGCATCCGTGAGCTTCTTGGCTACTGGGCAGCTGGAACTTGGGTGAAAATAAATGACAAGATCATGTTTTCTTATTCTTGCCAGGCTCCCACAATTCTGCGTATCACCACCCCCTGAACACTCAGTGAAAGAAATGTATCTGCAGCCTGCCTGAAGATCTGGATCTCTTTTCAGCGGTCACCGCACTTCCGTTGTCTGCTCTGCTCGCTCCTGGGTGCCCCCGTCCATTCCCCTTGTGCCTCCCCGCACCCCCATCTCTCCCCCAGGGCGCCTGGGGCTGCAAGGAGAGGAAGACTTTGGTAAACTTCTGATGCACACAGAGCACATTTGGGTTCTGCCAGAGCCTCCTGTCAAGGCTGTAAGCCTGGAACTTCTCCAAGACTAGGGGGAGGGGTGGGCTCCGGTCAGTGCCACGTGGCCCTTCGTCTTCCTCTTCGGCGCGGTGCCCTTGGCCTCCTCGCCGGCTGGGTGGTCACCTCCGTGCCGCCTCTGCTGGTGGTCTCAAGCTTGTACAGGCTGCCAAACGTTTCACTGTGTGGGTGGGGCAACTGGCCTGCACCGGCTGCTCCTGGGGTTGCCAGACATTCAGGCTGTCCCTGCTGCAGGACAGCAACTGTTCAGATGCCTGGGTCCCGCGGTGTAAGGTGAGAGTACATGTGCTCCTCTGCCCTGGAGACCGAGGGAACCCCAAAGGTTGTCTGGCTTCTTCATATAGCAGGATAACATGCCCAGAAGTGAAAGATGAGTCTCTGCAGATCCATCATCCGGAAACCCTGACAAAAAGGGTGCCTAGTGAAGACTCCACCACAGACAGGAACGTCAACGTGCCAGCAGCGGTGGGGTGAATGGCAAGTCCCAAAAGTTAGGGCCTGTGGGGCACACGCTGCACCGAGAACCACCAGCTACTGGTGTGTCCGTGACAGCTGCGGGCTGTTTTCCAGCACTGCAGGCTCCCTGCAGCAGCCAGGGAGGTATTCCCGCAGCCTTTGAAGTTGAGTGGTGTGGGAAGAAGACAAGCTTTACATTGCCAACACACTTAGAGATTTGGTTAGTTCACACCTTGCTGGCTGGATGACATTGAGATAGTCAGAATGTAATAGAGAATTAAGCAAATTCTCCACATGATTCAATTTACAGAAAACACTTTTTTGCCCAATCAGCAGGACATTTGTCTCTAAGGAAAGTAATTGGGAACCTTGAATTGTATGGCTAATCTCCTCAGTTAATTGGCACTTGGAGTTATGGCTTATATTTCCAGAGCAAAACTGTTTGCAGAGTCACTTCACCCAAAAGATATGGCATTAGTGTTTGTCCCCGTTCTTTCCCGTTGTTTTACATGTCTAGGTTCAAATATATGGTGTTCCATAAATATGGATGCATGCAAGACATTTGCATTCTACCAAAAATTAAATTGTGGTTCACTTTTGATTTTTCTCAGTGGTTTGTGGAGCCTGTGGCTGGCCTTTGGTATCTCAGCGGTAAATGTCTCACTCACTGGGCTGCTAAATCCCACAGACTGGGTGGTTTATAAACAACAGACATTTATTTCTCAGTTCTGGGGGCTGAGAAGTCCAAGATCAAGATGCTGGCAGATTCAGTGTCTGGTGAGGACTCACTCCCTATACAGCCATATTTCCACTGTGGCCTCACAGTGCAGTGGAAGGGGCACAAGAACGCTGGAGCTCTATAAGGGGGCAGAGCCCTCATGACCTGATCACCTCCCAAAGATTCCCCCCACCCCACTGCCACCTGCCCAATACCATCACCTGGAGGGTTAGCTTAAGCTGATGGATTTTGAGGACACAAAATTCAGTCCACTGCAGGTGAAGAATTATACCTAAATAGAGCTTATGATCATGTTATGAGGTTAGAAACTGAATTGCTTGAAGTCTGTAGTCATATACCAGGGTGAGGAGTCAGATCCTTGCTGCTGTTCTCCCCCTTTACTGAGGATGGGAGCCATAGTCACAGATTTTCTTTTTCTTCACCCTGACGTCCCTCTAAGGGCTAGTTGGTGGTCTCAATACCACCACGCAGATTCTCAAACTCCTTTAGTTTTTTATGTGGGTATTTCCCAGTCTCACATCCACTATTAGACCAGAAGTATGTTTTTCTTACTATCTTGAATTTAAGCAATTCTGGGAATGCTATGGCAGAAGGACAGTTTTCTCTATGGTAATATGCCAGGAGCTTTGTAAACACTCAGTGAACATGTTGGATTGCATTTAACACAAACACACACCGTGGGCACTTACATTGGCATAGTGGGTTTATTTCCCAAGTGTTTTCTGATCTGTTGTTGTGCATGTTCTAGTTTCCTCCACCTTTGACTGACATGATCATGGGTCTATTCTTCTAAGAATGAATGAATTCATCTAAAGGAATTGATGGGTTTTATTGTAAAAGCCACTAACCATGAGAATTCATGGTAAGAATGGGAACTTTCCTTTATACAGAGAATGACAGCAACTGCCCCATCTTTCCAAAGGACAAAGGATGAGCTGAGTAATTCCAGACCCGCTCCCTTTATTTGCTATACTTGGAGGTGGCTAGGATGCCTCACCCCACAATTTGTGATCACCCTGATAAGAAAAAGGTGACACAGAGCAATCAGGCTTGCTTTGTGTGGAGTAGCTCTTATTAGAGCTGATGGAGTGTTTTTCTACAAGGGAGAGAGGGACTGAACAGAACAAGACATGTAGAAAATATATCTGGGCTCCACAAGCCTTTCCACACATTTCCATCATCAGACCAGGAGGATGTAGGCTGCGTCCTGCGACTCTTAGGTAAGGAGCGAGTTAATAATAATTCTGTGTCAATGAGGAGAGGGGCTCAACTGAGTGAGACCACACCAAGGTCACTTGTCCGGTTAATTTTTCCCACTCATTACTGGGAGACAAGTCATACCCAGTAACAGCTTTCACCCCAAGACACCCTGAATTTTCAGTGTCCCACTCCAGCTTTGGGTCACTCAGAACCAGTGAACCAATGATTGTGGTGGCTGGACTTGTACCTACAGCTCTAAAACTGGTGGAAGGGGACAGTTAACCAGATAATCTCTATTTGCAGATTCATGGGGGTGGATTCTTGGATTTTTGCAAAGCTGCAAACAGGTATATTCTGTTTGATGGCAATCTTCCTTCTTAAGTCTCATTTAGATCTTGCAGAAAATCCTCAAAAATTGTTTTGGAGTTTAGTGACATTGGAAATTTGCAAGTTAATGACACCATGCAGGAAACTTTAGTAGGCCTATGTGCCACTTAAAGTATGCAGAATATTAATTTCAGGACAGAGCTGGCATTTAGAGAAGTGAACCTGGGTGACACACATTCATTTCTTATTGCTAACAAAGTACATGGAGAGGAAAAGGGAATCCTAGTTCTGTTAGCAGTATTTCTTTACCATCATATATGTATTGGGTATTTTAAATGCACTGTGCTGATAATCATCATCACCCTATTATGAAGACAGAGGTTATATAATCTTACCTCTGCCCAAGGTCACACAGGAATAGCTGGCACAGCTGGGACCCAACTTGGCTTTGGCTGATTCAAAGCCCATTTTTAAGCCTCCACCCTCCCAATTTTCATTCTCTGGAAATCAACAACACTAGCAACCTGGTTTATAACCTTTCACAACTCTATTTATACTTGAACAACCTATATACACAAATATAAGGTTTAAATTTTTTGTTCACTTTTATGAAAATGGAACACACTTGCATAGGTCTCTGAAACTCATATTAAGGCTGTATTATGGATGTCTTCCATCTTTTTCTAAGGTCTAGAAAAGGCTAAGAGATAAGAATTTCCTGTTATTAAAAAGTCTGAGAGCAGCAATAAAACCAAATGGACCAAGTGCCTTTTAAAAAGTAGCTCCTTAATATTCCAATCTCTTCTCTCATATTGGTCTTTTGACTTCATGGATTGGTTTTTGTAATACTAATTTGCTTTTAAATATTCTTTTTATTATTATAAAGTATACTTAATATTTTCTGATATTTTAATACAGGAAATACCTGTAGTAAAGTCTTATTCATTCTTGAGAATTCTGTGTTAGCTTTCTTTTTTTTTTTGATAATTATGCTTTCCGAGGATTTCTATTTTAGGACTCTTTAAACAACAAGTTTTAGTTTTTATCATTTTTTCCATAATTCTTATCTTTTCTATTTAATTAATTCATCGCTTTATCTTTTAAAATCAGTCTTCTTCCCCTGTTTTGGACAACTTTTATCCTATTTTCCTAATTTGAAAAACTTAGGGACAGTCTAATGTAGGGATTAAATTCATGGACTGAATACCAGCTGCTTTGGTTCAAAGCCTGGCTTTGCCACTTACAAGCTGTGTGACTTTGGGCAAGTCATCTGTGCCCATTTCTCACCTGAAACATGGGTTGTTGTGAAGATTAAATTACTTAATATATGTAGACTTTTAGGACAATGGCTGATACATAGTATCTACTAGATAAAAACATTTAGAAAGAAAACAAGTTAATTCTTTTAAATAGTAAGACCTAAGGTAATACCATTTTTTTTGGAAAACATATTTAGCTATGATTTTAGTAAGAAACCTTCCTTTCAGTACTTTCTAGATGATTGTTTATTTCAGTGTTTGATATATTGCTTCTACTATTTTATTGTAAAACATTTCAGACATGTAGAAAAGTTGAAAGAATCATCCAGTGACCACCAACACCAAATTCTACAATGAAGGCTTTGCTGTATTGATGGGATCACATATACATCCAAGTCTCCATCACTCTGTCCATTCATCAATCCAGTTGACTTTCGGGGTGCATTTCAAGGTAAGCCGCAAACAACTTTTGGTGTATTTTTGATAAAGGGGTTGATGAAGGGAGTGTTTCTTAATTTTAATATTGTGAATTTGGGGAACCTCTTCTCCTTGGTCATTTTTCTTTATTAGAAGGTGAACCTAGCATACGGCTTACATAATTTCTACTTTGGGTAGGTTTTCTTCATGGCTAAGCCCATAATCATTTTTTATAACATGGGCACACACACAAAAAAATTGTATTCTCTTCTTGTAGAAAATACAGTTCTCTATACTTATTAAATTGTTCTTGTTGATTATGTTATTCAAATCCTGAACAAGGAGGAGGAATCCACTGAAAATAGTAAGACTCAACTACGATGCTTTTCAAAGAACACCTGGGAAGCCAGAAACATTTCTGGACCAAGGAGGAAGAGGGTGTGGCAGCCACAGACAGTCAGGGACTGGCTCAGTCTATCAGGAGTGGAGCTGTCTTGGGGAAGAGTGGTCAAGGTACATTGTCCAAGAGATACAAGATATATGGGAAATGGCTTCTGGGGCCAAGTCCGGACTAGTGGATGATACTGGGGTCAGGGGGGTACCAGTATCCCTCGGTGTTGTGCTGGTAGCCCATGCACAAAGGACCCTGGTAGAGGGGCAGGCGGGACTAAAATCCCCCCTAGAAAGGGATGGTTTGTAATTTATTCACTCAGAGGGTGCCACTTTGTAACTCTCAGATGTGACATGATGCTAGCAATGACTCACTGCTGCAGTCTTGGGTAGAATTAGACCATACAACTAAAAGTTATTTTTCACCCTCAATTGCAGAACACATGCAGAGTTATATAATGAAGTTGATTACCTGTTGTGCGGTCTTGGACAAAGAGAATGGCGATAGACTTTGTGCCTTGCACAGAAAGCTTTATTGACATACCCAGTTATCATCTATGTAGGGATGATAGTGATAGAAAGTGCTTAGCCAGTACTAACGGAATGAAGACACGCATTAAGCCATAGAAGAGTGCTGGAAAAACACTGCACTGTTTCTCTTTGGAGTATTAAGCATGCTGATGCCTCTGTCCTCTCTGCTCACCAGATCTCAATACCAAAGTAAATTTCCTGTGTCACTTTTCCCAGTGTGGGAGAGAGGTCCCTGTGGTAGGTGTCTTATGAGTAGTCTGAAAGGCAAAAGCTTTAACAAGAGGGCGATGTCACAGTAATGGGCCATATGATTTTCAATGCTGGGGGCATTTTATAGATGGGAATGGAAAATGTAAAATCCCCACTTTCAGTTAGGGATTTGTAGCCTGAATTTTAGCTAAAATAAATAAGTAAAACAAAGATAAATGGAGATAGAAATAATGCCTTGCATATCTCTGCAGTTTCCAAGTGTGTTGTAATTGAATCGGAGGAAATATTGAGAACAGATGCTAAGCCATACACTACACACACCCTACAGTGAGAAAAATGGCAGACCGCTTTACTTGCCCAAAATCCATTTAAATTTTAAATTGCCTTCATTGTTGCCTGTTTTTCATGCCACACAATGGAAGTTTACAGAAAGATCCAGTGGAAAACAGTAGGTTTTGTAAAAGGCTTCAGGGCTTCGGTGTGTGATGAACGGTAACTGTACCTACTGCCAAGTGACTTCCCAGCTGGGATGTGCTTTTCATCCAGTTTCTTCCGGTAGGAAATGTTATCACCTGCATATCTCACCATTGTTTACATTCTAATCACCCTCTAGTGATGAGTCCAGAGGGAAGCGCTTTGCATTAGATGGTCTGCCCTGACATCGCTGGTGGGCGGAGGCCCTTCTGCCGGCTCTGTCACTGGGCCTGGTCGTGGGCCTCTCGCTCAGCCATCCTTGACCTCCTGCCGGGATGCTCATCTTCTGATGTGCACCTGGGGGAAACTAGGACCAGAAAACCCTTATACATTCTCATTTGGAAAGAAGAACTGACAGCTAGTTTGTCTCCCAGCATTGGAAGTTGTATTATATAACTTTTGCTTTGAAAACATTAAAAAAACTAAAATTAATCTTGTACGTTGCATGTTGACAGACGAATACAAGGCTGGAAAGCGGGTATTCATGATAAGCTGTAAAATTTTGCTTCCTCCAGTCTGAGAAAGCTAAGTGGGATATATTAGTATTGATCAGGACCGGACTTCCATTAGCACAGCGATTCTTCAGTTGTCACACACACCTTTCCGTCTTTTGGGAAGGGTCCTGGGTTTCCAAAGAGTTGTCAGGAATGACTGAAAATTGTTAGTGAGAAAATCTGGCTTTGGTGAGTCTGTGGTCTTTGAACAAAGAAAAGGAGATTTTCCAGGAATTACTGGGACCAACATAACTTAATATGTTTTTTTTTTTTATGTTTCAGAGAATATTTACAACTGCTGAGGAACAAATGAATTATTGTGGCAGTTTTCACATAGTTCCCAAGGCTAATGTGATTAATCTACCACTATTCTCACTCTTCACTTATTCAACAGACTGTCTACCATGAGGTGGGGTCTAGAGAATAGTCAATGGACTTTCCATTTCAATAGACACCCAATAAAAAATAGACTTTTGATTATAGACAGTCTTGTCTATTTTCTGATATAAAACTTACCTTGCTTTTAAGGATATTTTTAATGTAAAGGAGAAAAGAGAGGACAGTAACAAAGAGAAAAGAAAAAAAAGGAAGAAGGAACATATATATCAAAGCATAAATATATAAACAGTGGACAAAATATCCAGCTACCAAAATCATTACAAACACAATGAGAGTAAGTGGAGTTAAAAAGGAGTAATCTGATAAAATTTCAGAGGAGGTAGCCTTAGAATACTTGGTCTTTATTTTAAAGATTACAGGTGCATAAAATATACATGATGTTTAAATAGCACAAATAGATCACAGACAAAAGTGAAAGCCTTCCATATTACTATGACTTAAAATAGTGTCGAGTAGAGTCCTGCAACTTTTGAATATGTATCTGATTACATATTTTCAAAACAGTTTTTTTTTTAATGAGATCACAGGACACATGCGCTCTGCAATTTAGTGAATAGCAATTTAGTGAATTTGCTATTCACTATACAACAGTAGTATTGCGAAGTCCCAGGAGGATGACATGAACCATTTGGAAGGTAGAGATATGATCCAGGAGATGTGGGGCAAAGGGAACTGAGGGAAGAGGTCCCACTGATAGGCTCGGAGTTGGTTTTGCCAGAGCTGGAAGGAAGGCTGCGAGCATCAGAGGACTGCACAGGCTCTGGAGGGCTGCTCAGAGGACAGGGCTTCACGTTCATTAATGTGACCAGAAGCATTTTAATGGGAAATTTGACTTGATTTACACCTCCATTTGATTAAAAAGGCAAATGGGAAGCATTAGAGTCTATGAGAAAGGCAGTGGTATTGAAGGAATGTGACCTGTTTGCAAACGGAATGAGAAGAACCCAGAGGCTGGGGAAGCTCCAGGATGGGCCTGGCCATTCCAGTGTGAGCAGCAAGCAAAGGAAGAAATGCCTTGTCTAAGTCAATGGAAAATCGAATGAAATTCTTAAAAAAATAGCTATGTGATTTTTGCTGTCACATTTTAAAAAATCAAATTGCTATGTCTTTCTGAATTCAGCTGAGATGACCCCTGACACAGAGGAAGGGTTCACCTCCCTCTGACATTTCCTGTTTCTTTTCTTTCATTCTGACATGAGCTTTGGGAGATGGCAGCGCTGTCAGTTTGGGGTTAGCCGACAAAATATGAGTGCAGGTTCATGCATTCTTTGAGATGAATTCCTCACTTTCCTCCGACTGTTTTCTGTTGGATTTGTGGTATGGAAATGGCGTGAAAAAGCGGCTTCATAGTGCCCTTAGGGGATCATTCACAGCACTACAAACATCTTCCTATTTCTTCTTAGGGCTGGAATCTTCCAGATGCAGTTTTCTGTGTACCTTCATTACAAATAAAAAAGAATAGTCTACATATATCAGAGAATTCTGTTAGACAGTTCTCAGGAAAACCACAAAAATCCAAGTTGCTTTTGATTTTGTTCCATGGGCTTTGTAATTGAGTCTGCGAGAGAAGCATTTATTGAGTGTATCTAGAATAAAATAGGCACTTGTTAGCATGAGGAGAAATAGTGGAAAATACAATTGTACCAATTATTGTTGTGACACACGATTGACATATTCACTGTGTCAGATATTCTGCTTATGGTATTCCATACAAGATTAATTTTAGTTTTTTTAATGTTTTCAAAGCAAAAGCTATATAATACAAAGTACTTGCACAAGATTTCCATATGTAAACAAACAAGTACTAAAACCTGGCATGGCTATATTTTTATTTTTTAAACTGAATGAACCTAATAGTAATGAACCTAATATTGAGAAAAGCAGCCATATATGCATCTTGGGAGGACCTGGGGAGAAAAGTTTATTTTTACCTATGTCAGCTGTGATTATACTAGATAACTCATTAACTGAACAGTTACTATATGTCAGCCACTGAGCTAAGTGGTTGCCACGCATCATCTCACTTAATTGTCATATCAAACCCTTTAGGATTCATACTGCTCTGATCCCCATTTACAGTTGGTTTTATGTGAACCGATGGCCTCCACCAAAAAGAAACAGCAAAAGGAGAACCAAAAGTTTTAGAGGCCATTTGGTTTTTCATGGAGCCTTCCGATTTCTCTCTGCACAACTCTCCCTCCCCACCTCATTTGGAAACAGGATATTTTGTCTATGACCTCTTCAGTCTCACTTTTGCTCACTCCCCAGACAACCTTATTCATGCTCATGGCTTCAGTTATGCTCGGGGTCAATTTACATTCCCCCACTGACAGCTAGATCATGCCTCTCTTCTGAGTGCCAAACATACGTAGCCAACGGCTGGTCAGCTTCTCCATTAGCTGTCTAATGGGCACTGCCAACCCACAGAACATTCTTCAAACTGAATTTCTGAGATCCTCTCCAAAAGCTGCTTTTTCTAGTTGTCTTAGTTGTTTGGGCTACTATCACAGTATACCACAGACAAGGTGGTTTATAAGCAACAGAAATTTATTTCTCACAGTTCTGGAGGCTGGAATGCTGAGATCAAGACACTGGCAGGTTTGATGTCTGGTAAGAGCCCTCTTCCTGGTTCATAGACTTCCATTTTCTTGCTGTGACTTCACACGGGAAGAGGTAAGGAAGCTCTGTGGGGTTTCCATTCATAGAGCTGCACTAAGATCTTGGCCAGCATCCCCCACAAGACCTCCAAGTGAGTAAGTCTTCAGCTGATTCCATCTCCCAGCCTTTGCGTCTTCCAGCCAAAGCCCCAGGCATTGTGAGCAGAGAAGCTGTCCCCACTGTGTCTTGTCTGAATTTGTGACCACAGAGCCTGTGAGCATAATGGCGGTTATTTCACAGTAACAAAGGCTTAGAGCTATTTGTTACACAGCCATAGCAACTGGAACACAAGGCTATTGTGATAAAAATATTGATCAAAATTGGATTAGCATATGAGTTGTCTCATCTACCTCTTTGTCCCACTGTGTCCTAGCTCTTCAGATTGTACATTGGGTGAAAGAGACCTAGAAAAGCAAAGCAGCATGGCTTGGAAAAACAACCTGGGCTCAGGTGACCTACCATCTGATCTGACTATTGGTTTGTTGCAATCCTGTATATACCATTGTTATGGGCTGAACTGTATCCACAAAAAAATATATGTGGAAGTCCTAACCTCCAGTACCTTACTATGTAATCCTATTTGGAACTAGGGTAGTTTCAGGTGTAATTAATTAAAATGAGGTCATATGGGAGTAAGTAGCATAGATCTTTAATCCAATATGACCAATGACTTTATAAGGAGGTGGCCATGTGACAACAGACATGTACAGAAGGGAAGTTGTGAAGACACTCAAGGAGAAGATGATTGTGTGGTTAGAGTGGCACCTACAAGCCAAGGAATGCCAAGTGTTGCTGGCAAACACTGGCAGCTGGAAGAGACAAGGAAAACTTCTCTCCTAGAGCCGTCAGAGAGAGCCCCACTGGCACACTGGATTCAGACTGCTAGCCTCCAGAACTCTGAGGATCCGTTTCCGTTGTTTTACACCATACAGTTTGGGACACATTGTTACAGCAGCCCTAGCTAACTAATACAACTCTATCCCAGGAGGGTTCCTCAAGCTACCTCAAAGGCAGCTGGTCTCTCTTGTGTTTCTTACAGATATAAGGTTGCTTTTGCGTTATGTGTGGTGACAAGTTTGACTTTACCTGACACACTAGGTGTATATGTGATGAACATGTGAGGCTTTATCAATTCAGCCGGCACCCTGACCTTTTCAGCAAAGCAAAACTGCTCTTCTTTTTTCTTCTCTTCTACTTTCTTTCCTTTTCTTGTCCACTTGTCAGTAGTGTCTGATGTAGGGAAAGCCCTCAGTGTCAATTCGTTCATCCATTCACCCACATTTAGTTCCCTCATTCTCCTTTGTTCACCAATGCTTTGGAACCTCCGTCTTCTGTGCTTTTAGCCACAGTTGTTTTTCACCTTTAAGAACTTTTCCTTGAGCCTTCTGCTTTGTTTTCACCTTGGGCAGTCTTCACCACCTCCTCTATTTCATTACACTCTTCTCCGTTTTTAGCTCCCTGATATTGACTTTTTTTCATTCTTACGAGGTTAATCTCTCCAAGGTCATAATGATTTCTTGGGCTTTGTTTGGTCCATCCCCAACCCTTTTCTATGTATAATGTGTGGACTTATGTTCACTATTTTCTTTCTTTTGTTTCTGATAAACTTTTTTTGACGTATAATATCCCTATCAAAAAGTGCACACATTAAAAGAATGTATGTGTACATTGTGTGAATTACAAGAATGTATGTGTACATTGCATGAATGTAATGTGTACATTACAATGTGTAGCATTGGAAAGTTTCACAAAGTGAACATACCCTTGCAACTACCACCCAAATCAAGAAATTGAACATCCTAAGAACTCTCGATGCTCCCTTCCTTGCCTACACCCATTCTCTCCTCTAAAGGTAACCAAAATCCAAATTCCAATACCACAAATTGTGTTTTGCTTAAGATGATGTCTATGAGATTTAATCATATTGTTGTATGTAATTCACTCATTTTCATTGCTGTATAATATTCCATTGAGTGAATATACCAAATGTATTTCCCTCTTTTACTGTGGCAGATGCCTGGGGTTTTTTCAGTTTTGGGCTCTTATGAACAGCCTTGCTATGAATCTTCTTATATGTATCTCTAGAAATACATGCAGAATATTTCTATGGGATAGATTTTAGGTGTAGGTTTGCCACTGACAACAAGAGCTTTCCAAAGAGAGTGTACTAATTTACACTTTTCTTAGTAATATATGAATGTTCAAGTGGCTCCACGTTCTTGCCAATTTTAAGTATTGTGATTCTATTAAATTTCAGCTCTTCTGGCAGGTGTACAATGCTATTACATTGCATTTCCCCTGATGGCTAATGAAGTTAAACTCCTTCTAATATGTTTATTGGCCATTTGACTATTCTCTTGTGAAGAGCCTATTCAACTTTTGACAGTTTGTATTTTGTGATTTTGTCTTTTTGTTAATCTAGCTTTCATTTTAAATTTAGTATATTTTGCAATAAATATATTCTTCTATTTTATCTTTTACAAACCATTGTTTTACTTTGCATGTTTTCATCTACCTGGGAAAAATTTTTTTATATGGTGTGAGGCAAGGGGAACCAATTCACCTTTTTCCCACGTGGCTATCCAACTGACTTATGCCACTTATTGTTCTGCCACTATTGCTCTGCAGTGTTGCTTTGTCATAAAGTAGGTGTCCTTGTATGTTAGAACTCAAAAAATGTTGAATGCCTGTATTACTGATGCTTCATCAGTTAATTATCTTAAAAAACAAATAAGCAAACCAAACCAATAAACCTCACCTGATTTTGCTCGGCAGTGTTTGACAGTGAGGCTTCCAAACCAGAAAGATTTGGAGGAAAGAGCCTGGACTCTGGCCATGTGTCCCAATCTTCTCTGACTCTTTTACTCACTGATGGCTTTGTGTAAGCTACTTGCCCCCAGCTTTCTCATCTATAAAACTGTAGTAATTATAACTACCTCATCCAGTTATGGGGATTAGAAATAGTATAGCTAACAAGGCCAGCCACAGAGCTGGCTCCCTAAAAGTCACAGCAGTTACTAATACAGCGAAAGCTCAGAAAGGAAGGATTTGAGAATTCATTTTGGTTTCAAAAAGATAGAGTTGTCTTCGGGACAAGAAGTTGCTTTCATCTGCTAGCTTTGTTTGGGGAGTTTGAGATAGCTGAACCCAGTCCAAGGACTGTGGGCATTTGGTTCCTAACTGCCCGTGGCTTCAGAAAACTAATAGGGACTCAAAGACGGCATCCATTTGGGATGGACTAGGAAAACCTTCATTGCTGCTTTCATGACAATAACCCCCCAAAAACCGTTGCTTTGTGTTTCATAGGATTTCTTTTTCCCTATGGAGGATGACAAGGCATATTTAGATATTTCTGTCATTGACTGATAACTGTGGCAACCTCGTGTACCGGTGCTTACCTCTGGGTGACATGTAAGAGCCAATGGGGATTCTTCCCACATAAGTAGAGGGTACTGCACAGGTAAGAGGAAAGGAAAAATGATTTATCTCTGCTTATAAAGGAGAAGGAGGCAGCTGGCCTTAATCCTGGCCCCACACTTTTAGCATGTAAACAAAATCTCCCAGCAGCAAGGCAGCCTGTGTGAGTTGATTTTAGCCCCCCAGGAAGATAATGCTCCAGTCTCCCCCAACACCCTTGGAGAAAACTTTGGTGTCTATTCCAGGGTCTAATGGTTTGGCCTTTGGGTAGATAAGAAATGTTTTATGTCACCGGTTAGGTGATAGGGCCATTTTTTCTTAGAAGGGAGCCCAGAATCACTACTGCCAAGATGTGGTGGGGTAGGGGGGGAGATTACCCCTCCCTCTATTACAGCAGAAAAGATTCTTTTTTTTTTTGTATGATTTTACCCACTGTCGATATGATAAGAAGCAATAGGGTCAATGGCCAAAACTGATTAATTAACATGGCCTCTAACATGTGTACTGGGAATGCCTAATATTCCTTTCATCTCATCTATTTAGGCAAGCATGTATGGTCTCTGTCTTATATTCTTCTTTGTTTATCTTATAACTGGTTAAAGATGTAAGCACCATTCTTAGCTTGCAGGCTGTACAAAAACAGACCACTGGCAGGATTCTACTCTCCAGGTCACACTTTGCCCAGAACCCCTTCTCACTATGGTTGGGTGATCATATTTAACAGAAATGTTTCAGTGAAATGTTGTTTGGGTGATAGAATCACAATGCATATTTTATTTTGCCTTGTTTATGACATAATTCTCAGAAGACAGAAACGCTTATTCCTCCCTTGTTATTGGATCACCAAAGTGAGAGGATATTTGTGAATATTTCTTTCTTTCCAAATTCCATCTGACTGAAATATCCACAATTCAGCCTTGTATCAAGCTGCATAGAATAGGTAACGATACCCGTGGTGCTATGATAAAGGTCAAGCATCCAACACTAGTGTGTCTGTTTTTTGGTCTGAACACTGAGGAACACTCTTCTTTCCAGGGGAAAGTTGAGCCTTAAACAAACAATAACCTCACATTAGCAATGACACTAACAAGTGGCTTAAACAGCAGCTGGTTAGGGTGGGGCATGGATGCAGGACATGAATGGAATGATGAGTGAACTTTCCATGGCCATGACTCTAGGATACATCTATTTAGTTCACAACATGTTACTATTTTCCTTTCAACAATTCTCAGCCCAATAACAGGGCTAGACAACGTTATCAATAACAGGTTAGGTATTAAAGGTAATGTGCTATTCATATGGCAGCTTTTGATTCCCATCACTGAATCACATACTCAGTTCTTATTTTTAGTTGTCAGGGACTTGTGTCTAGGTGACTAATATGGGTTAGTCGGTCACTTGAGGGAGAAGAAAAGCCCATTCTCCCGAAGTCTTAGGGATACATCCTTGCCCTCTTGTAGGCCATGGCAGCGCTGTTGGCCCTCGGAGGTAAGGCCCTCTGACATGTGCACTGGGAATGGCCATTTAACGGAAAAAGTCTTGTGTCTTCACCCAGGACCAGCTGCTGTACTAACAACAGGCTGCAGAAGCAAATGACTTTCTTTTGGTCTCGGGTGGGAATATGTCAAGGTATCCAGGGTGGGACTGCCGGGTTCAGTATTGTTAGGGGTTGAAACGTGTTCTCTCCAAATTCTTATGATGAAGTCCTAACCCCCAGCACCTCAGAATGTAACTGTATTTGGAGAAAGGGTCTTTGTAGAGGTGATTAAGATTAAGTGAAATCACCGGGGTGGGCCCTAAGCCAAGAGGACTGGGTCCTTGTAAGTAGGAAATTTGGACACAGACACACCCAGAGGGAAGGGGAAGGGACGATACAGGAGAGAGGCCTGGAGCAGATGCTCCCCTCAGGGTCCTCAGAAGAACCAGCCGGCTGACACCTTGATCTCAGATTTCTAGCCTCTAGAACTGGACAGTGAACGTATTTCTGTTGTGTAAGCCCCCCAAAGTCTGTGGTACTTTGTCATGGCAGCCTGAGCAAAAGAATACAAGGGACGTGGACCAATGCCCACCTGGCAGGAGAGGGGTGGGCAAGGAGTGCTCAATGCCCCTCTGGGGCCATCTCAGGGATACTTAGTTGCTGGAACGGGAAAGGACCTGCAGAATCTGGGGCAGATGGGTGGAGCCAGAACCCTGCGGCAGGGTAGATTGGGTGGGGCCCATGCCTCCTGGCTTCCCTTTGGATGTCTAGCCTGTCTGAGCCACCAGGCAGCCCTTGGAGAACAACGTGCTCCTGGTAGCTGTGAGGTCACACGGTAAGGGCACTCAGGGATTAAGGTCAACCCCCAGGTCAGCTACCCCTCCTCGGGTGAGTTTTAATTTTTTTTGTTCTGAAAATTAACTTTGAAGGTTTGGCTTTTGTTTTAGTAAGTCAAGTGTTTTCCTTATAAAAGTAGAGAGGAAAAAGTGCTGCTTCTTTAGGAACCAGGACAGAAAGAAGGACTTAAAGCTTTTTTTCCTTGTAGGCTTCTGCCCTCGATCCTGTCTTGCCCAGCTTCACGTCCTGCTAATGGCCCCTGGACATGTGATGTTCTTACCTGGGCACACGTCCTTCTTATCCCCATCTCTCAATCATTGCTTGGATTCCCCTGGCAAATACAAGCCATGGTGGTCGCTTTTTCAATTCCATGTGTGGGCTGCCGCACTCCTCAACCATGACTCTGAACTAAGGATCCTGAGATCTCTGCACTGAGAGAAGTGGTGCATGTGCCCAAGGCCAGGCTTTTGTCCCTGGAAGTTGTTCTCTGAATCTCACTGGAAGATTCTGGAAGATCTCTCTGCTCCCCTGTATACTTTTCAGCAAACCTTTATCTCTCTAGTAAAAGCAGTCAAGGTAATTCGAGAATGGTTTCCCTTTCCATTTTGTTTACTTATTGATGACTGAAATTGCCACATGAGCTTTTAATTATTTTATTCTAAATACATGTATAAAATATCTATATCCACCATAATTACCTTTTCTAAGTAATCTGGGAGCTTACCTAGCCGAGTGAGTGGTCGCCAATTCTGCTGACAGGAAATCCATCACCTTTTAAGACAGCCCATTCCCTGGCCGAACAACTCCGAAGACAGAAGATGCTTTTACCCCCATGTACCATCCATTTATTAGTTTATATTAAATTGTTATGAAGAATTTCAAATGACTGGCTCCCCAGGTTTGAGAACCCAATCTGTTTTAAGTTTGAGACTTCCTACAAGTTGAAAATGCCTACTGCTATGGTTTCAAGAATGCATGCTGGAAATCAGAAAATACTGTAATGAAAGAAAAATACCTCTCACATAGTGTCTAGTAGAGAGAAATCTACTTCTGCTTGGATGGAGCCTGTCCTGGGGCGGTGATCTCAGCCAGGCTTTGCTGCCCAAGAAGGCAGCTGAATGGCACACCTGTCAGTGCTCAGGCAAGGGACTTGGAGTGGAGGAAAACGCATCCCCGACCCCCACTTCCCAGGCCACAACAAGGAACCCCTTTGATCTGGGAACAACCACAGATCCGACTCCTTAGAACAGCTGGGACAGGACCAGCTGTGGAGAGGAGACAGTCTCCTTCCAGGAGGAAGAGGAAGAGGAATGAGCCGCTTTTGAGTGGTTCTGGCTGTCGGCCAGCAGGCAGCCTCAGCTCCTCGGCCCCCAGACGATGGCCATGTGGTCTGTCCAGGGAGGAGACTGTGGACAAGGTAGTGTTGCCTATTGCCCAAGAAGCATATGGTCCTAGGAGAAGCCCCTTGACAACACAAAAGAAGAAAAATCCAGGGAACTCTCTGGATACTGAGGCACCTGGGGAAGAAAACCATTCTCCAGAGAGTTCCTTGCTGAGCCCACAGCCGTGTGAGTTGAGGTGGAGAATTTTGTTGGCTGTGTGAAGCTTCCTTTCTCCACTTTATTAGAGTGACCTACCGATGGCCATCAGGCACAGTGTTCCCACCTGGGCCCGGGCAGCTAAATGCTGCCACAATCAAGGCCCCAACACTCCCTGTTGTGATAACATTTCTTATGAGTTGAGAAGCTTGCTGTTTCAGGGTCCCTGGCTTTCTATGTGTCACAGTTAGGATGACAATTTAATTTACTTCAGTTACATCTTATCATGGCTCCTTCTGGACACAGCAAGCCATCCATACATTTTCTCTCCATCGCACCATACAATGGCTTGTTTCTGGGAATGTTCTGGGCGGTGGCTAATTCTAGCCATCGTTTGCTTCTTCTAGTAATTTCTACCTCCTTTCTGGAATAATAACAGAGTTCCCGGTTTGTAGCACCCATCAGTGGCTTATAGGCTTTCTCTCTCTGATATGTGTGGGTGTCTTTGTGTTTGTTCAGTGGAGAAGAAACGTGGCCAGGCTCTTATTTTTAAGACATTTATTTGTATTTCTCTATTCTGAGTCTACAAATTGAAAATACCTTTAATTTCAACATTAATTCTTTGCACATGGTATTTATGCCTTTAATGTAAAATTATTTTTTCTATTATCATACACAAGTGACTTGAATATTGAGCCTTTCAAAAAATTTCTTCCATTTTTTTTATTGAAGTGTAGTTAATATACAATCTTACATTGGTTTCAGGTATACAACACAGTGATTCAACAGTTGCCCATATTATTAAATCCTCACCTCAATTAGTACTGTTACTATCTGTCAGCATACAAAGATGTTACAGAATCATTGACTATATTCTCCATGCTGTACTACCATCCTCATGACTAACTTATATTATGATTGAGAATTTTTGTGCCCTCTTATCCCCCTCATTTTCCCAACCACCAACCCCAACCCTTCCCCCCGGTAACCAACAGTCACTTCTGAGTGTCTGTGAGTCTACGGCTATTTTGTTCATTTTGTTTTATTTTGTTTTTAAATTCCACAAATAAATGAAATCATATGGTATTTGTCTTTCTCAGCCTGCCTTATTTCATTTAGCATAATACCCTCTATCTCCATCCATGTTGTCCCAAATGGAAGGATTTCTTTCTTTGTTATGGCTGAATAATATGCCATGTGTATATGTACAACATCTTCTTTATCCATTCATCTATTAATGGACACTTAGGTTGCTTCCATATCTTGGCTATTGTAAATAGTGCTGTGAAAAACATAGGGGTGCATATATCTTTTCAAATTAGGGATTTTATTTTCTTAGGTGAATTACTAGAAGTAGAATTATTGGGCTATATGGTGTTTCTATTTTTAGTTTTTGGAGGAACCTCCATCTGCTTTCCACAGTGGCTGCACCAGTTTACATTCCCACCAACAGTGAAGGAGGGTTCCCTTTTCTCCACATCCTCGCCAACACTTGTTTTTTCTTATATTTTGGATAATGGCCATTCTGACGGATGGGATATCTCATTGTGGTTTTGATTTGCATTTTCCCGATGACTAACAATGTGGAGCATCTTTTCATGTGCCTGTTGGCCATCTGTATTCTTTGGAAAAATGTTTATTCAGGTCCTCTGCCTATTTTTAATCAGGTTAATTGGTTTTTTGGTATTGAGGCATATGAGTTCTTAATGTATTTTGGATGTTAACCCTTTACTGAATGAATGTTTACAAATACATAGCCCCATACTGTATGTAGGCTGCCTTTTTGTTCTGTTGATGGTGTCCTTTGCTGTACAGAAGCTTTTTAGTTAGATGTAGTCCCACATGTTCATTGTTGATTTTGTTACCCTTGCCTGAGGAGATGTGTCCAGGAAAAAAATTGCTCATGCTTATATTCAAGAGATTTTTGCCTATGTTTCCTTTTCAGAGTTTTATGGTTTCATGCCTTACATTCAGATCTTTAACCCATTTCAAGCCATTTTTGCCATTTAAGAAACAGGTGCTCTTTCTGGGGAATGATTTCTACAGTAAATATGGTTCATTTTAATTTTTGTAATAAACTATGCCTGTCGTAGAGACGTCCGAGAGTAGCAATAACAGCTAATTTATTTTTAGGTGTTATTTGCACAGAAGTGTTTACAAATCTTCTGTCATCTTCTCTTAATCGATATTCACAAAATTCTAAGGAGGCAGGATACCTTCATTTCTTCATTCTTCTATTCATTTAACAAATACACATTAATTGCTAGCTGGTGCTGGGCACTTTGCAAGGTGCTGTTGTTACGATGATGAGCAAGGTGGCTCTGGTCCCAACCTCCTGGAATTTATAGTCAGGGGGAGTGGGAGTTATCATTCGTGTCACCAGAGTCCAGGTGGGCTTGTGTCTGTGATGGTGCAGAGTCTCTGAGAACTCCTCAGAGGGGCGCCTCAGCCCTCCCTGCCCAGGGGCTGGCCTCTGCCCGGTGGATGCGGGTGGTCCCTCCACTGTCTAAAGCCCCTTGATTCATGACATTGAAGCCCAGTGCAGCCCCGAGTGCCTAAGTGGCTTAAGTACAAGCCTCTGTGCAGGGCTGGCTATAAGAGATTCCACTGGATGTCTCTATAGACATGAAACCTCAACTCTGGTCCTTGAAAGCCCTGCACCCAGAAAGGGCAACACCCTGAAGTGACTTCCCCCTACCCCTCACCCCCCAGCTCCCTGCCCCCTCTCGGCTTTCTTTGTCCCTCTCCTGGTCTTGCTTCCTCTCTGGTAACCCTTGCCTTCCCTCCAGGGTGCCCACCTGGCCACACGACAGACCCGGAGGGAGACCGCAGACCTCCTTATGACCTTTCCCATCCAAAGCAGCGGAAATCCCCGCACGGGGCAGGTTTTGTTGCCGGGGACTCTTACCCAGACTCTGCAAGCCTAGCAGAAAATCGCCAGCACGGTTGCTTGACGACTGACAAAACCTGTCCCGGGCCAAACTAGACAGGCTCCTCTAAGCCCTTCTCCACTGGGTGCCGTGCTTGGACCTCGTCCTCTGGAGCCCGTAGTAGCCAGAATCCTGCTAAGCCAGCCTAGCGAGGATCCCGCACCCTCCTGATCCGATCTCCCCTGCTGTCTGACAAAATTTCCTCCTCCCTGCCCTCCACCCACCCACAGGTGTCGCAGCAGCACTGGGCTGCTTCAGCGAGTCCTGTTAGGTCACAAGTGCCAGAATCCCTCTGGTCCAGATTTCCCCTCCCTTTCTCTTAGACGTCCCCCACCCTGCTCCTTGGCTGTAAATCCTTTTTCCCATGCAGTATTCAGAATGGAGCCAGTTCTGTCCTCAGGCCTCTTTTCCCCTATTGCAGTAGTCTGTGTTTACTGCTTAATTGTCCGTCTTTGGCTTTCTTTAACCACCACAATAAAGGCTCTACAAACCATGGTTTAGTTGTTGATGATGATGGCTGGGCCCTTCCCTTTCTTTCAATTGTTTTTACTCTTCCCAACTCAGTTTCTCATTTTCTTTTCTATAGAAATCTACCCTCTCTCTCCCAATAATAAAACCCCACTCAGACAATCTCTGGCCCCCTTGTTGAGTTTAGCAAACTTTCAGAGCAACTGGACTCCTGCCATGAGGAGAGAAGGCTGTATTTACAGTTCAAATTATTGGATAGCAGGTGACAGTTCTGTTTTGATCTGAAGTCCTGCCTCTGATAATAGGAAACAGGATCGCAGCTTATGTCTGGCTGTAAGGCTTTAGAATGGCCCTGTAATTCAAGGCTTATCTCTGGGAAAGCATGGCTCTTAGAAGTCTAAATCTTTTCTGAGCTGCGGTAGTTACCATATTCTTGTATCAGTCAGAGCTAAGCTAAGGATAAGAATGTCAGTTTCATTTTTTCAGGTCCTCTTATGAGCAAATTCTACTCTGATGGCATGAATTTGACCAAATATGTCAGTTCTAGATTTTCTGATGTAATATAATTAACTTGATGTTCTGCTCTATTTGGGTAGTTTTGTCGGCACTGGTGCAAAAAGAAGTGATGCTGATTACATAAAGACCTGCTTGTCCTAAGCTTAGTCTTAAGATGTTCACATTAGAGGGTGAGTTTGTGTCTGGGACTCTTTTACAAGGTCTCCAGAGTCATATTGCTGATCACTATGATTATGCCAGACATATTCTGTATCACCTCTCTTTGTTCATCTATTGCTAGTCTAGGAAGCAAGAATGCTTACCAGTTTTCCTTTGCAGGACCTGTATCTGCAAGTTTATCTTCTTTCTCTGAGATTCCCAATTGCCTCAGTTCAGGCTGCTATAATAAAGAAAACCATGGACTGGGCAGCTGATAAACAGCAGCCATTTCTCACAGTTCTGGAGGCTGGGAAATCTGAGATCAAGGTTCCTGCACGCTGAGTGTCTGGTGAGAGCCCACCTCCCGGTCAGACAGCTGTCTTCTGGCTGTGTCCTCGCATGGGGGAAGGGAGCAGAGAGCTCTCTGAAGGCTCTCCTGTAAGGGTGCGAATCCCAGTCTGCAGGGCTGGGCTCTCATGACCACATCACCTCTCAAAGACCCCGCCTCCTCATACCATCGCACTGGGGTTTAGGATTTCCACATATGAATTTGAAGGGAACAAAAACAGCATGTCTGGTTGTCCTGGCCTGCCAAGAGGTGCAAGTCTTGACTTCCTTTAAGGCTGGGACCTCATAAGGCACAGAGCTGACCTTAGGGCAGTTTCCCCGGGGGGATTTTTGTAGGCATCGTTTCCACGCATGAAGTACCATCCTTTTTCCTTGATACTGAGCTGGTTGTCCTCAATGAAATGGGATTTAAACAAGACATTTCAGTCCTATCTCTTTTACCATTCCCAGGGCCCCTGAAAATGGAATCCAGTGGTTTCCCCCCCCACCTCTTTTTCTTTATTTGACCACACGGGCTCTGTTTTGGGTTATTAAAATACTGTATGCCTGGGAACAATTCCACTGGAAAGATGAGAAAAAATGAACTACACCAGAATTTATCTGTTTTCAATTTCGCTGTGACTTATTTTGTCTTGGTCAATATCATTGCTTGCTCTTGCTGAGAAATGGAGTTCGTCATAAATACAGCCTCGTGGGAAAATGATGCAACATTATCAAGCTCAGAGCAGCACACACAGCCAACTTCTAGGTCACTGTATGAAAATTGTTCTTAGCTGTAGTTTCTATTCCTTTCTGATTTCACTTGGGCTATTTCTGGAGGAGATGGAATACTCCATTCTAATTAGTAGACTGAGAAAATTATGTGACTAATACAGTCATTTTATTTTGAGCATCCTTTGATGTATGTTTGTGGAATATAAAAATACAATAAACAAATATAATTGACAGACATATCCATGAATACGAATGTGAGTGTAAGTTTAATCAGGAGGACTTCAGTAGGCAGACCTAAGACCATAAGAAGTGATCGATTTGCAACCAGCGTCGTCCGTCCACCTGCTTCAGAGCTTTGCCATATTAACATCCGAAGCCCAGTTGTGCCTAATCTCCTTCCAGCCGTACATGATTTATTGTCACCCACTTAGGGGCTGTGGAGGGATGGATCCACTCACTCCTCCAGGTCTGCGTTCAGACTAGACCCAGGCCAGGGAGTGTGGAGACTGGCTTCGGTGTCATTAGCTGCTGTGTTTGCTGGCCAACAGTCAGCTTTTTCCTCTGAGAGTACCTAGAAAAACCCTGATGTCTGTATAAGTGTCATAGCTGGGCTCGCGCTGGGATTTAGTAGTCTTCATTCCCCTGGGGAGCAATGAGAAGTCTGAGCATAGATTTGGAGAACGCTTAGAGCTGCAGCACCCAGCACAAAACGAATCTGACATAGTAGGGGGGGCATGTAGGGACAGACTTTATTCAGAAAGGACTGAACGGAGTTCGGGGGAGGGGGGTGTGCCTTACCACAAGGTCTGTAAGTGTCTGAAGTGTGAGGCAACAAAAAAGGCGTTTCTTTTACAGGGAGGAGAACCAGGTAAGGAGAAGTGAGCGGGATCGGAGTGTTTTTGACCCCTGCAGCCTGCGTGTTCTCAGGAGGGGCTGTCTGCTGCTCAGGCTGAGGACAGGCCAAAGTTCAGGGGCTAGAGGAAGGGCGGAAGCTTAACCACAGTCTGATTAAAAATCATTTTCCTATTCATCAGGGGCACAAGCAGTTCAGCGAATCTTCTTTGAAGCCAGCAGTAGGGACTGGCGGGTCTGTGTCTGGCTTCATCCTAGGTAAGCAAGTTGGGGGGGTCCGTGAGTGGAATCTAAGTCACATAAGGAAGGGGTGCTTTGTAGAAAGCCACAGAGGGAGGAGACTCCCTAACCTTCACATTTTCCAGGCCCACGGGCTCGGGTAGAAGCCAGCACTCTTGGTGGTTATGCGTATAGGTCAGCTGGTGATGTAATCGCCAGGGGGCCAAGGTGTGCCCTCACTTACCTGGGAGAAGGGGGCCCCCCATCAGCTGCTGCAGGGTGATGTCGCCCTAGGGACAGTCACTGCAGCAGTGACCACACTCAGGAAAGGCTCTGTTCCTGGAGGAAGCTGCTTTGGAAAGAGAAGAGCTCCCCTGAAGCCCAGGAATGGAGCAGAGAAAGACCTGTTCTTTACTAAAGAAGAGCAGAGTCGTGTTAAGAAGGCAGTTTTAAAGGAGAATTCTGAGCGGGAATTTAATGGAGAATTATTAGACAGGGAGTGGGTGGTGATTCTGAACTGAGAATGGGAATCGTGGAAGACAGGGTTTGTCTTCACTGCAATGTTCTGTGTTTAGTATTGCTTATTTATGATGTCCCTTTCCAGTATGCATTTGCTCAAGTCCTTGTAAATAAACACTCACTATTTCATATGCACACTAAAGGTGGTGGTCCTACATGTACTCTGGGTTGTTAAAGCCTGCCATGCCCTGGGTTTGCTATATCGTAGAAAATAGCCAGAATTCATCTCTCAGCTAATAGAATCAGGGTATAGCCCCGAAGAAGACAAAAATCCCTTTTTGGCTTTCCCCATCTCTAACCAGGGACAGAAACAGCGGACCAAATTTAGGTCAGCTCTGTCATCTTAGAATTTGTGCCTCCAGCATAATAAGCTTCAAGTGATACAGACAAATTGTAGAGACAGCCAAAGTCCTTCAGATACATGTATACTGCATAGATACGAAGTGTTATGCAATTCAACAATAAAATTACTTTATAAGGAGGACTTTTAAAACTCCAGTGATAAATCGATTACTAAACTTTGTGTGTACTTGAAAACAAACAATTAAATTGTCACCCATCTTTTGTATTTCCATGCCTGAGAGATTTTTATATGCAAGATTTTTGTAAAATTGGATGGGACCTTTATTCTGGACTTTCTCTGTAACGACAAAAGACATCATTTTCTCCTCTTTTCCTTTCTTTCTTTCTTTTCTTTGTCTGGCATGTTCAATCTTTCATATCCCCTAGATTCAGTATACATGAATCGATGATTGAATAAATTAAGGATAAGCATACTGTTCTGTTCTTCTAAAACTGTATTTTTTGCTGTGATTTATCTGACAATTTACATAAAGTGCTAGTTAGTACGGCTAAAATTATTAATTCTTTAGAGAATGAGATGTTCAACTGTTTCCACAGCTCCAGGCAATTTTTCCACATTGATATGCAGGAATGACACAGACCACTTGTTTTTTGAATTAAAAATGCATCATTGATGCTAATTTTAAGGAAGTCTCTATATTGTACTCCCATTTAACCAAACATCACATTTCCTCATTAAAATATCAGCATCCTTAATGAAGTACTTTGCTTTATAATTTAAAATGTCCCACTATGTTGAACGCACACTTGAACATTTAAATGTAATTCTGCTAATGTACTGATTAATTTATGTTATTCTCTTCCACTCACGTGGCAGATTTTAATTGCAATTAGTTAGCTGCTGCCGGGTCTCAGCATGCTGAAGGCCAGGGGAAAGTCTGATCACGTAGAACAATTACCAGGACTTTTGAGCAAGGCTGGTATTAGAGGGAAAAGTTGTGAATCTTAATTCTCCTGGTAATAGCTATGCTTTGGGGGCCAGCACTGGCTCCGAGGAAAAAGCCAAATAAATGGGAATTATCCGAGCACTATAATACAATTAAGCTGTCACAACAACTTTGGGGACTGATCTTCTGTACTCTTTCCACGTCCGTCCTGGCTGCTTGGGGGTTGATGCAGTGGGGAACATGTTCTCGCTAGTGTCTGGGGCTTTGATGTGTGTGATGTACAGCTGTAACAAGGCATGGGGTCCAACACCCGCCTTTCACTCAATGTTGTTGAGCTACAGATTCATGTAATTAATTTAAAAAAGCCATTACTTTGATCTTCATAAATATGCCCAAGATTCAAATGGAAAACCTTGAGGGGAATTTTCTCAGGAGGATGATGATAGGGCAAAAATCCAATTTCATTAGGGCCTACTACTTGTCCATAAATAAGGCTTCCCCCAACCTCGTCCTTTATTTTGTGGCTGCGATTACCAGCTGCACTGCTATATTATGCAGAGAATCTGCTTGCTTACCCTGCAAACAAATTGCCTTGGTTCAATGAGCTGTTTGTAATGCTGTGCTAAGCTTTGCGATATATTGCTATGATTTGGTTTAAGCACTTTTAGTTCTTATGTTGGTTATATTATCTTAACTATAAGGCACTGGTGTTTCAAAACGAGACAAAAACATAGTCTGTGCAGTGTTCATTTTTAGCAAGGCATCAAAGAGAGGTATCTCGGCCCCTTGAACCTGAGTTCCAGTCCTACTTCTGTTACTTACTCGTCTCCCCGGACCTCAGCTTTCTCAGCCCTCAGACAAGAATTATAAGGAATGATTCCCAGCTTAGGGTGGTTTTGGGGGCCACGTTACAAAAGAAGGTGAGTTTTGTAAACCTTACACTTCAATGTAGGGTTAAGGTTTGATGTTACACTAGTGTTTTACCTTCATTTTTTAAATTGTTGGAGTTATTTAAAATTCTAACAAAAATGCTATCAGAAAGAAATGAAATAAAAACCCGTTATTCTCATTCTTTATTATGTTAGTTCTAATAACTCTAATAAAGAGTAGAAGTTTTAACTGGCTAAATAGTAGGTTTTCAAAAGGGATTATGAAAGCTAAATTTACCTGGTGTTCAATAAAATGCAACAGACTGCAAACAATCCCCAAATCTCAGTGGCTTAACACAAGAGAAGTTTAGTTCTAGCTCCTGTTGTACGTCCAGGGGGCTTTGCTGGTCATTCAGACTAATGGAGGCTCAATTGTGTTTTGTTTTGTTTTAATTGTCATCTGAGCACATAAGATGAAATTTGTCATCTTAACCATGCTTAAGTGTACAGTTCAATGGCAGTGAGCCCATTCACGTTGCTGTGCTACTTAGACACCCTACCTTCACACGTATTTCCAAGGCCACCAAGGTGGGAAGAGGGGATGTGTGCACAGGCCCTTCAGTGCTTCCTCCTGGAAAGGATGCAAGAAAACTTTGCTTACATTTCATGGGCCCCATCAAGTCCTGTGGTCATGCCTGACTTCAAGGGGGCTGGGACGTGTGACCCTTCAGGTTCCCTGTGGGAGGACAGTTTGAAATATTTGGTGTGCAGCACTGATGACTACTACACTATTCCTCTGCTGAATTAAAATACATCACGAGCCTGAGGGAAGCTGACTAGCTCTGCACAGCCTGGAAGGAGATTTAGAGCACAGCAAAAAGCAAATTCAATGCTAGGGACCATCTTCCTAACTGGAGGGATGTCCTTATCACCCATACCTGGGCTACTCCTTTTCTTAACTTCCCTTTCTCCTGCATCCTCAGCAACTCAACTGGAGCCTGATCTGGAGGGCTTGCTCAGACCTCCTGTCTGTGTGGGAGTCCCGGGCTACCCACTCATTGTCTCGGGGCTCCCACACTCTCTTCCCCAACTCTTGGCAGACAAGCTGTCTGCCTGGCACCCTGCTGGGTCTTAGGGGTATAAGAAGAATATGGTCCTTCAGCCTTCAATTTCTTCCCTAAACATTTTATAGTCTTCCTTCATTGTCTTTTGTCCATAATCCCAAGGCTTGATCTCCCTTACTTTGCATTAGCTGCATCTTCTTTCTGGTCTCCAGAGTGGAAAAGATATCTTATTTGGACCCCAGCTTGACTTCAATAAAATACGATTTTATTTTATCCTAAAATAAGTCTTTCTTGGCTCTAGTCCCCAGAATTCTGGGATCTTAATAACGGTCTATGAGAAGGGACTGCATTCTAGTCTGTTTTGGTCTTTGTACTATTTTTATAAACTTGTTACTCAGGCTTGGTTTCAGAGAGGGATTCCCAAAGACAGTAGTCATCCAGTTAGGAAACATACCTTGGGTAAAGAAAGGTCCAGAGGCAACTGTGAAATGAAACAGGTTTAGAGGATTGGTGCTGTAGGACCGCTGTGTATGGTTCTGTAGGTTGTGCACTGAACAACCATTGGAGTGATGTTTGCACCATAGTCTTTGTGGTTGTTCCCTATTGCTGGAGCTGGGCAGTGACAACTGTTCAGCCACACACTGACCCCAGGGGGCATGTAGAGAGAGATAGAAGGGGGAGGTAAAAGATGATGGCCGAGAGGATCAGAGGTGCCAGATAAGGCAGGGCCCTGCAACCCCATGAAGGACTTTGGAATTTCTCCAAAGGCAGGTGGAGCCAGAGAAGCGACTGAAGCAGGAATGGGGCCTCTGGACTGTAGATTGGAGAGGAGCCAGCCTAGCAGTGGGAGGCCAGTGGGAGAGATTATGTGGCTTATTATGTGAGAGACTGTGTGGGTCAGGATCATCTGAGGGGCTGGGGATGGAGAGAGGCGGCAAGATTCAGAAGCTGCACAGAAGAGTGTATGTTGGTTTAGCCTGGCCTTGCTTGGATGCATTCTCCTTTTCTCTACATTTTCTTTATAAGTACATTTTGATTATTTTAAAGTCGGGGATTGCACGTCCAATTTCTTGGGTGTACTTAAAGAGCTTTCACTCAAAAGCTATTCAATAAGGGTTAACAGACTCATCGATTCTCTTGCCACCTGACCTGAGTTAGCAGGCAGAAGCCCAGTCTCCTGTGTTTGCATGGTGGTGATGACAGAAGAGAGTCCCTGAGGGGACAGGTACTGCCCCGAGAAGCATTTCTAAGCAGACTAACGAATTTGCAGAATTTCCCTAGGCCATCAGACAGACAGAACCAAGTTATGTTTCTAGAGCTTTATGGATATTGTCACTGGGGTTATTAATCCTAACCCATTTCACTCACTCACTCAAAAAGTTCCTTATCAAGCTCAGGGGATTCCTTATGTGTCTAGAGCTCCTCCGAGGGAAAGGCTGTGGGGAATATAGGCGTGTAAGCCACAGTCTCTGCCCCAAAACAGCTCATGTGCAGTCCACCCAAGGACACAGCCTAAGAAGCAAGATGGAAGCACAGGGACCACACACTTCATTTCCTTCACGTATTAGTTTTCTATTGCTGCAGTGGATTCGTTTTCTATTCCCACGCAACAGATTGCCAAAAACCTGGTGGCGCGAGACAAATGTATCCCCTTAGAGCTCTGCAGGCCGGAAGTCTAACAAGGCTTAAAGTCACAGGGTCAGCAGGCTGCATTCCTTCTGCAGACCCCCAGGGAGAATGGCTTCCTTTCCCTTTCCAGCTCCTAGGACTGCCTGCCAGCCTTTGCTCATGGCCCCTTTCTCCATCTTCAATGCCAGCAACTTGGCCTCTGTGTCTGACCCTTCACTTATTTTCACATCTTTTTCTCTGGCTTTCTTCTTCCTTCTTCTTTTCCTCTTCAGGAAATTGCGATTCCACTGGGCCCACCCGGATGAACCAGGGTGACCGGGGGCCATTCCCAAGTCCTTCATTCAACTGCGTTGGCGAAGTCCCATTTGCCGTGGAATCTAACACAACCACAGGCTCTGGGGCCATCACTCTGCCCCCCACATGGACTGACGGGGGGTCGGAGCACCTGCTCTGGACCAGCGGCTGCTCCAGCTCTTTGTGGGCCTTGTCTCATTCCGCTGCGAGGCGGGCACTGCGGTGACTTTACTGAGCCGATGAGGAAATCGAAGCTGAGAAAATGACTAGTCAGAAGCTGGGGCAGACTTTGAACCTGCCTGTCACAGTGGGAACTGCATGGGTTTGGGGCAGGACAGGAGAGGGTGCGAATTCAGGTTCACATCTTGCTGAGTTGTGCCACACCTGGTTAACCTGAGCTTCAGTTTTCTTACACACACTGTGTCTGCCATGTGGCACGTGGCGCGTTGAGAGAACAATGCCAATTAAACAGAATGGAGACACCTCCCCAATAAAAAGACCAACTGGAAAAACCAAAGGCAAACAACAAAGCAGGTCTCCCTGTGCCCTGGACTCTGTGGTAGAAAGAACACAGGATTTGGAGCAAGGTTCATCTGGGTGTGGATCTTGACTCTCACCATGCCGTGGGCTCCTTGCTGCGGGCTTTCTATGTTTTCATGAGCTAATAAGTATAAAGTTCCCTTTTATATTGTTCATTCATTAAACACGTATTCAGCAGCAAGCTGGCCCCTGGCAGGTAGAAAGCTGAGCCCCGATGACTTTTGTCCTCATTGCCCAGAGGAATGGGCTCCTATATTTCCTGCCAAGTCTGCACCCTCTCACATCTAAGGCCAGAAGAGGCTGCATCCCAGTTAGCTTCAGTTGTTTCCCGCCATCCTCTTCTGGAGCTTTTCCTGCTACTTCCCTTGTATGCTTCCTTTATCCTAGTTCGCAAGATCATGATTTCCCCCCTGCTCCCAGAACCTGGCACATCTCACTATTCCCTGTCAAGTCTACCCCCTCAATGTCTCTCCTCCCTCCTCCCCACCCCCACTGTGCAGTCATCATCCCTCCTTAAACGGGCATGGATGGAGTTTCCTGCCTGTGGGCTTGGCCTGTCATACTTTAAGACTCCTGGGATCTCTCACTAAAGTGACATCTCACTCTATCTAGAGGAAAGTGGTGGGGCTTCTGAGAGGGGAGGAGAGAGTTACCTGGACCTCATGCTCCCCATCTTCTATATTCCCATGGCCACTTCTGGAAATGGACACTTTGTTTAATTTTCCATCTCACAGCTGAGACCAGGACTGACATGTAAGCACTTAAAAAGCTTTTCTCTCCATGAGAAAAACGGAACGACAATACAAGGAGGAGTTTTGTGCTTGTTGGTAGTGATACTCAGTAACTCTGAGACACCTGTGGGTACCCCCTGTCAGCTTCTGCACTCCCAAACTAGGACAGAGACCGCGTTTTCCCTCCAGGCAGGGATAGGGATCTCCTTTCCCTCTGATTTCACCACAAACCCCCACATCCTCAACTTCTGCTCTAGCATCTCAGTCTTCCCAAGAGGTCTTCTGATTCTGGGACTCCACTCCCTTTAGGGGCTACTGCACAACTCGCCCGGAAAGGTGTGGTCTCAGCATAAAAGCCACATCCAAAAATGGTAGTCCAGCCTCATGTTAAGAGCAACACGGACAGTAACAGGGCATCTTCCTAAAATGAGAATCCAATCAAGTCAATTGATTCATCAATATTTCACCATTACCTTCTAAATAAAGTCTAAGTCTTTGATCATGGCTTTCGCATCTTTCTAAGGAGCTTTCCAAACATATCCCATATACTCTAGTCCTATTGAATGTTTGATGCTTCCTGAAGGCATTCTGCTCTCATGCCTCTGTGCTTTGCACCTGCTGTTTTCTCTGCCTAGTATTCTTTTCATCTGGAAAACTCCTATTCTATAGTCAAGACACAGCATAGGTATCCCCTCCTTCCTCTATGAATCTGTCCTTGACCTTTCTCCCCTCATTCCTTCATAGAGATAACACTCCTTTCTGCCTGCTCCTAATATAAATGGACAGCTCTGTAAGAGAGGAAAAACTGTTTCCTCTACTCTTTTAGGTTCACTGAATAGAGAATTAAATTGACAAAGGACAGATTAATAGGAGAGAAGGCATATGTTTCTTTATTAATGTTATGATTTTTTTACATGCATAGGGATTTCACAGGAAAGAAGTGAAAACCCAAAGAAGCCGTTAGAATGGAAACTTATATATCATTTTAACAAAGGGCAGTGAATTGTGGAGAAGTTAACTGTATGAAGGAAAGGGAGATGTGGGTTTCTAGGGGTGGTAAATTGTGGGAAGGGAACATAAGGGGAGACTAATGGAAGATAAGGGTCATTTTAGGAAGGCTTGTTAGGCAGATCTATTTCAGAGCTGACTTTCCATTTTCTTCATGGTCATAAAACTCCCCGGAAGAGGGGATTTACGGCATTCCTCACTTCTCAGAAGTTTCTGCTTTTAGTCAGATAAGGAAAGCCCTGAGAAGGCTTCTCTCTATATCTGTTAATTCTCAATTGACCTCATCTCAAAAGAATCCATATGACAAAGTGCATGTTTTGGGATGGCATTTTCTGACCCCCTTCAACTCTTTAATATGGACTAGGTCACATGGTTTTGCTAGTTTGCTTATCTGCTTTCTTCTCTGGTCATTCAGAACTCATCCAGGACAAAGATTGTGAATTATTTATCTTTGTATCCAAATACTGGTGTTTAGGTCCCATACCCAAAGATTCTGATATAATTTATCTGGGGTGCTTCCTGGGCACTGAGATATTTAGAAGCTCCGCCAAATGCTTCTAACCTGCAGACAGGGTTGAGAAAAACTGCCTGTGAGAATTTTTAGGTCCCAGTATTTTCCCAGCATTCTCCCAAGCTCTTGGGAGAACTTGCTCTGAAGAGGTGTGAGTGATGAAGGGAAGGATGTTGAAAGCAACCTCTGGATTTGGTTTTGCTATAAAGTCAGAGTATGTGAGGGGAGAAGGTGGGTTTGCCAAGTAGAGACTGAAGTGATATGGGTGCTATATTGGGACTGTTATTGCATTTTCGGTCTCAAAATTAGAATGACTTCTAAGGTGTTCCCTAGATCAAACTTCTGTCAGTATGGGACCGAGATACTCTGGGGGAACCCTCCTTCTGAAAAACAGCTAGATTCTACATAAAACATGCCTTTTGATGAATTACTTAGCCTGAAGCATGGAGGGATTTTCCTCTACTTTCCCAAAGGAGCAAATTGTGAGTGACTCTGAATAGAAAGCTAGCAGAAGGAAAAGGGTTGTCCTGGAGCAGATGCCAACAGCAGCATCTTGATCTATGAGTAGGTACTGAACTGAGGTCCAGAAGCTAAAAGGAAGCTGGCCTGGAGACTCGGCATTGATTTATTGGAGCAGTGCTTATGGCTAAAATGTATAGATTAAGGGTAGAACAGAGCCAGACATCAAAAGGAGGACCCTGACCTTGGGTTGTGAAGCTTTAAGCTGCATGGTTTGCGAAGGGAAATAATAGCAATATGAAGTGGCAGAACTTTGGCTTCAGTGATGGTCTGTCAACTCAGTGTTCATGGATGAGGAAGTGTAGCCCATTCTCTGGCATAGTCAGAGGGCTGCAGGCCAAGCTTTGAGGTTGACTAAGATTGATTGCTTTAAGCTGTGGCTAGTTTCCATGGAGCTTTTCAAGAAGCCAAGTCCTTTTCTAGGAGGCCAACCTTCAGGGAATCTGTCTTAGACAGGTTAACCCTTACTGCTCATAGAGAATGGAATCACAGAGATAAGCAGTTGAAGACATCAAGAATAACCAAGAAGATTCAGAAAAGAACAAAATAGAATTCCTAAAATGAACACTATAACTGTTTAAATAAAAAAAAAAGAAAATCTCAGTAGGTAAAGAAAACAGTGAATTAGACACACCCAAAGAGAGAATTACTGGAAGACATATTTGAATTACATAGTATACATAGAGAAGGGAGATTGGCAGAAAATTTAAAAGGGAGCATAAAGGAGAAGTATATGAAAAAAATTAAGAGATTCTAGAGAGAGAGGATAGAGTAAATCAAGTGAAGCAATATTTGAAAAGATAATCACTGAGAATTTTCCAGAATGTTGAAAAGATCAATATATATTCTATACCTAGACATAGCACAGTGAAACTTCAGATACTAAAGCCAAAGGGTTTATTTTAAAGTTGTCAAAGAAAAAGATAGACTACTGATGAAGAAGGACAATTAGAGAGTAGATTTCTCAATACCCACAATAGGAGATGGAAGGTAGTAGAATAATATCTTCTTGAGAGAAAACAAGTGTCATCTTAGAATCATGTACCTAGCAAAATATCTCTTAAGAATAAGAGTGAAATAAAAACATTTTCAGATAAAAAATAGATAGGATTCATCAGCTCCAAATCAGCATTTAACAACCTTCTGAAGAGTGTTATTTCAGGAAGAAGAAAAATGATCATAGAGGGAGGACTGAAATGCAAAAAACAATAGTGAGTCAATGGTAAACATATTAATTTAAACAGAGAGTTTCTACACAAAAGAATAGTGATTAATTTTTATTCTTAAAAAAGACCCAAAATGAAAGCACTTTTCAACTATAAGCTTGCTAACTGTACTAGGGAAAGGATAGTAGTTATGCAAAAGTACCAGAAGTCCTTGGATTTTTTTGGTAAAAAGATTAAGACATAATCTATTATTAGACTTTCTTCGGTTAAATATGCATAGTGCCATTGCAAAGGAATCACAAAAAGAACAGGTTTTCAATGCTTTAATTTCCTGGGCAGTAAAGGGAATAAATAATAGGAAAACAAACAAAAATTCTCAGTCACTTCTAAAAAAGACCAAGAGAGAAGAAAAAAAGAGACATAAAAAAGGAGAGACAAGTAAAAATTGAAAAATAAAATGGTAGAAACAAGTTCAAGTATACGATTAGTCTAAATGACAATAAATAAACTGTATTTACGACTTAAGAGATTGTCAGAACAATAGTCAGATTGCAGGTAAAACAACCAAAATTAATCTGGCACTATGATCTTTCCAAGAAATATAAGAGCAGAAAAGTTGAAAGAAGATGGAAAGATATATACTTGTCAAATTCAATTAAAAAGAATGTTAGGACAGCCAGATTACTATCAACAAAAGTAGACTTTAAGACAAAATATTGTTAAGGAATGAAAGGGTTACTTCTTAATAACAAAGATTCAATTTGCCAGGCAGGTTTAATATTTTAAATGTGTATGCACATAATATCTTCAAAATATATAAAGCAAAAATTGGTAGAACTAAATAGAAGATTTGACAAAAGCCCCATCATAGGAGATTTCAACACATCTCTCTCACTTATTGACAAGCAGACTAAAAAATGGTAAAGAAGATTTGCATTAACACAATTACAATGCTTGATTTATTGTCATACATAGAAAACGGCTTCAAGGTGCATTCTTTGCAAAGCACACATGGGACATTTACAAAAGTTGACCCTATAATAGGCCTTAGGCAAGTATCAACCACTTTCCAAGTACTGGAAATATTTACACCACATGCTGTCTCCACAATGCAATTAAGTTAGAAATAAATAGTAAGAAGATTAAATTGAAAAATACCCTCAAACATTTAGAAATTAAACCACATGCCTAAATAGCCCAATGGATCAAAGAAGAGATCATAATGCAAATGAAAAAGATGGTCTAATCTAATCTTTTATGCCCTGACCCAGGGAACCATGTGGGCAGGATGACCGTGAGGTCCTGACAATGGCTCTGAGCAGCTCCAGAGAAGGACTGATACTGAAGCAATTAAGGCAAAAGCAACCAAGTCTCTGACCTGTGGAGATTTCAGTTCTTTTTATTGATTTGGTCAAATGGTTTCAATTCCCTAGCTTGGATTGCTGCTCCTTTAATTAATACTAAAAATGTTTCTGTGTCACGTTGTGTAGTGCTGGGAAATAGCCCACTGAGCAGACCTTGCAGATGTTGGAAGGATGGCCTTTTCTGGCTTTGGGGATGCCTGCTGGGGTGTAAGCCCCCAGTAGGCATCTATAATTTGTTATAAGGCTATTAGCAGGTAGGCAGTCCCTTCTGGGCACTATAGGACAGGGCATTTGATGCCAGGAGGTGCCTGGCTACAATTCATTATCAAGAAGATCATCTTCCACTTAAGTGTTCAGATTCATAGCTGAAATGCCTCTGGACTGGCAAACTAAAGGAACTGACTGTACCCTGGGCTTCTTCGGCTCTCCCTCCAAACTCCACTTTCAGCTCCTACATGTCTTGGAAGAGGGCAGGGTAGGAAAAGCCCACATTTGTTTTCCTGCCTTAACAGATGGCAAGGAAAGAAGTGAATGCACTGTGCAAACCTGCAGGTCCACTGAGCACCTGTCCTTTAACCCTGATCTTTTAGTACACTGATGTAGAGAAACTCAATGCTGTTTCTGTGTTCTGAAGCAGACCCACGATGCCAGGGTTGGATCCACCGTGCAAATTCTCTTTCAACTTATTAAAATTAAAATGTGAATCTATAGATGATAGAGAATCTTTCATCTATTCCTAGTTTGCTGAATCTAATTCCTTCATTATCATTAATGAACTGACTAATGTTAAAATTACAATGGAAATAAAGTCAAACCTCCCGCCTCCTAAATGCAGCAAACTACTGCAGGAGCCAAAATGAGTATTCAATCTTTTGTGGATGTTGCATAAATATGAACTCCTTAAACTGATGTTTTGTGCAGATAGAATTGGAACGGCATAAGGTGTCACAACTAGAAAGCCCCGTCTGGCTTTCCTATCTGAATTTCAAAGGACAGCTAAAATTTCCTAGAAATTTAAACAGTGCTGTCTGCCTTTTCCAGGTGGTTAGTAGCTGCTATTTACTTCTCAATATGTAATAAATTTATGAGCAAACAAATTATATCCCTGACCAAATCCTGCAACCAAGTTAGGGTGAATATGCTCTTGTTACACATATCATACACAGTTCAATGTAATAGGCAGAGGAAAGAGTCATCTTTCTCTCTTAAAAGGCTGTTTTCCAAAATGAGTTGATTTGAATAATAATATGTCTGAATAATACCAATAAAATGAATAGCCACATCACACCCCATAAGCAAATAGAGACATAAGATTACCATGTCTTAGTCAAGCAATATCTAGGTTCTGGAATAATGAGGTGGGAAAACACAGATACACTCCTTGATGCAAGGAAATGATGCAGAGATTATTCTTTCCTACCCCTGACAAAGTTGATGTTATTTCCCTATTTTCTCTACTTGCTCCTGGCCAATACCATTATTAACAGTCCTTCCTCCAAGCAGCTCAAAGTGCTTTGGAGACATGGTCTAATTAATCCTCCTCACTTGTCTGTTGTGTCCACGAGCTCCAGGCCTGCCCCTGCTGGGAGAGGCAGGCAGCCCCAGCTAGGTACAAACGTCAGTTCTTCCTGAACGCCTTATGGAAAGTGACAGTGGCTGTTGAAACCAGCCTTACCTTCCCAGAAGCTGTGAACACAACCTCTCCAGGGCTGGTGTGTGCCAGCCGACAGGCCCAAAAGCCGTCAGCTCCTATATGCAGAGTCTGCAGTCATTCTTCCGCAGAACGCCCTGCTGCCTCCTGCCGGCTGCAGCCAAGCCTGTGGACAGGTGGGGCCTGTTTGATAGACTTTCGGCCAATCAAGTTCATCTTCCTCAATGGATCTTTTTTTTCCGCCTTAGATGTTGTTCTCTTCCTATTCCTATTGTCACTTAATTGCCCTTTTCTGCTTCTTTTCCAGTCTTATCTTTTGCAAGGCTGGAGACACCGTTAGCGCGTTAGCTCTACTGATCGACTATTATGGGTTCTCTTCTCTGTGCAGTTCTGATCCTGAGAGTGATAAACATTCTCTTGGCCATTTCGACCCTAACAGTAAGTTGGGGCCCTGGCTCCCAGCAGCACTGCCCACTACATCTCTAGATTTGCCTTCTATGCTGGGTAACTGGGGCCCAGTTTAGAACCCGCAGAGTTCTGTCTGTCTTGTAGTAAGCATGGACGCTTAATGAGCGGATCTTTGATGGATCTCATAATTAGGTGGTTAGTTTTATCCTAAATCCTTTTTATTTTCCCACCTGTCATCTCCTCTCCTTATTCATATCACTGTAGGAGGTCAATGAGGTGATGAAATGCTGGGATAGGCTTCTAATGAGGGTTGCAGAGCCAACTTCCTAAAATCCTAAAGAATATTTTTCATTTTATTATTTCTTATACCATCTGACAGTCATACAGCACTTTGATACACTCAGTAGGAGCTTTACAATAATCCTGTGAAGAAGAGACTATTGTAAGCATTAGCCGCATGTCACATAGTGACATGAAGCTCAGAGAGGTTAAATATAGTTTTCAGGATTGCAGAGTTCAAAACCAGATTTGTTTCTTACAATGTCAGTTTTTCTTTCCGTTCTCTTCTGTCAGTAACTTTCATTATCACCTGCCATTCATTCAATGATTATTTATTTTATGACATTTTTTTGTTGTCAGACACTGTGCTAGGGCCTAGATATGCAAAGATGGACAAGACCCTCTTCTTACCCTAAAAAACAAGCAAAAACAATGGGAAAAGGTCATGTGAAGGACTGATGGAATAGTGTGTGGTTGAGGCTATGATGAGATGGATTGTACAAGGTGGAGGGAATTCTTGACCTGGGAATGGAATGATAAACAGAGAAGGCATGAGTATATGTAAACACAGGGATATGAACCACAATGTGGGGGAGAGGAACTCTAAGTAGTTGGTTTGCAACAGAAGAGAAACTGGAGAGGCCATTAGGACCCCATCATAGAAGGCCTCCTTTGCTCTTCTGAGGAGTTTGGATTTCAGTCCTCGGGGCCATGGGAGGTCGTGTAGGCGGGGAAGTCACATGATTACCTCTGCTGATTTGATGAAGTTCTATCTGCTTTGATCCTATCCAGTTGGCAAAGATGGAGAAAGATGCATATGTTTCATGTTGGTGAGAGGACATCGAAGTGGCAATTCTTACAGCATGTTATCAAAAACATAAAGCAATGTATGCTGAAGGAACTCTGGCGTATAAAGAGTCTTAAAAATGTGCATTAGATTTGACTCAGTAGTTCTGCCTCTGCCAATACATTTTAGGGAAATTATCTAAGAAAATAAACATTTCAGTGGGAAGTTTTTGTTTGGATGACTACTTTTTAACAGAAAGACACTAGAAATAAACTAAAATATCCAACACTGGGTTAATAGTTAAGAACCTGTCCATTTATAATGAAGCTGATGAAAAGTATTAAATATAATGATATATGGACAGTTGCACAGTAGTTTTACTGACCAACATCCATTTATGCTTATTTTTAGAAAAGAGTTTTTCTGTCTGGCTTCAGAGGTGAAATATGAGGCCTCAGTTAACCAATCAGTACTCAGCTCTTCATTTATTAAGTAAATGAGTGAATAGAGGAGAGATTATTTATTTGGGGAAATTTTTCTCCTACCTTAAAAAATAACTTTACCATGTAAAGTAAAACACTGAGATTCTGGAATAAAATATTAAGGAAGTCCCCAAAGATTCGAGTTAATCCCACTGTCATATTCTAGAGTAACCTTTGTTAACTGAAATGGAACAAAGTCATTTTCCCTCTAGACTTGCTGAACTTCAGTGACCAGAGCTCCAGGATTGTGGAGTGTGGAATTTAGGCAGCAAAAAGTGGCTTCCAAGGATGAATTTTCAGATTTGACTTATGTGACCTCAAGCAAAGTCTCTTAAATCTACTTCTCCTAAAAGCATAGGCTGATTTGCAAACCTTAATCACTCTAGGCTTACCATATGATGAAGAACTGACAAATCTGGCACAGTATGATATGAAATGAAGTGAATATCACAGAGATTTTTTTTTCCTGGGTGGGGATTTCAGCCTCTATTTCTCTTGGGAATATTTCAAGACACATTTAGCTGTTTGGGGATATTAGAGTTGAGGGTGACTGGCACGCCTCCAGGTCAATGCTGTGACTTGCAAAACACAATAGAAGCTTGTAGGAGGTTGAGGACTGGGCAAGAAAATTAAGTATTGATTGAGGAGTAGATATGATGTTGTGCAATGTAGTTATTTGGCTCAATTCAGTCCTGTTAATTTGAGGTCTTGCACTTTCTCAGAAGATTACGCCAGCTAATGATACAGTATTGAAGTATGGGAGCTTTCATTCTCTGGTCACCGCATCCCCTTTTCTTAGCCGTGGAGGACTACTTTGCCCAATCGATATGCTTTCATTGAGCAAAGAAAGGTTCATGTAACCACTTAGCTCAAATATGATCATTTTCAGGAGTCTGATGCTTGAGAAAGTCAACTTTCCTCCCAAATACTCTATTCCTATCAAGAAATTGGGAATCCTGAGTTAACTATTCCCATGTCCAGTTCCCATGATTTATAAGGGGACCTCAGAAAAGAAGAAGAAAAGAAGTTCATTCTTCTGCTTTCAGGGATCCTCTCCGCCCTAAAACTACTTAGGGCAGGGCTAGTCCCAGTAATGCTGGAATGGATAAGGTCTCTGAATATGGGAAGGGATTGGAAGTATTGGTAACTCAGAACAGCAGCTGGGAAAAATCCTCTGTAAAATCTTAGAACTGGAAAGGGCCATAGAAACCACCTAGTCTAGTTCCTTCATTTTGCAGACAAGTCAATCCATGTCTAAAATGGCTGTGACCCGATCACAGCTAGTTAATGGCAGGACCGGGAAAGTAATTTGAGTGTCTTGACTCTGAATCTGGTGCTTTCCATTGTGTATTCTCATGCACAATTGCCTTGGCTCTAGACAGGGTCGGTATTAAAGTCAACAATCCTTTTACAAACATCTACATTTATGGAAATCTAAATTTATGTTGGATAACTTTCCCCCAACCCTTAAATGTCATAAGCAACCAATATACATACTTCTTGAAAATCTTGCACCTGCTTTTATAGAATTTTCTAACGACTCTGTTTCATAGAGAGCAATGTTTTTAGTTGTCCCCACTCCACTGAAGACAAAATTGAGACCCAGAAAAACTAAGTGGTTTATCTCAAGTGGTGTAGCCATCTATGATAGACAGATACTCAGCATAGGTGTCTCTACCCTAAATTCAGTGCTCCTTTTATTTTATTGTTCTATGTGGTCCCCACTGCTCACTCTGAAATTTGTCTTCCTGTAAGAATGTAGACACTTAATTTATCTAGTTATTCTCCCCACTCCCCACAAGGCATATGTTCTGGAAGAGGCTAATGTGTGCTAATATTTTAGCATGTACTCTGACTTAATGCTCACATCTGAAATTGAGACATATAATTTTATTTCTGGCTTCTCTGGGCATGGCAAATATTGGGCTGATCACTTTACATGGTGTTTGCAATCTGTTTCATTAAGGTTAATATGAACAGGACATACAATAAATGAATGAGTTATTTAGTAATCTCTCTAAGTCCACATTTGCTGATGTTCCCCGCAGCCCAAGTGAATGCATTCAGCCTCACTTATAAGAGAAACTGTGCTCCCTTAGAAGCAGTGTTCCTTCCTCAACCATCCTCTGCGACCAGCTCTTCCTTTTTCGGTGAAAATGGTTCGGGCTTCCAATGTGGAGCTTCCTTCTCAAGTGATTGTAATTTATCTTTTCCAATCAGATGGGAACAATTTATGCCTTCTTACAACTCCAGAACTGCCATAAATGGGGGTACTAGATTTTTCAGGGTCTAGTAGGGTAATCGCACTGGGGAGAGGACTTAAGTGAAGACCGGTTGCAGGGCATGCAGTGCCCCTCCGTCTTTCTTTTCTATGTGGCTTCCAGGGCGACTTAGAAAACAAGGCTGGGTGAAGATCCTCACTGCCATTGCTTTGAAACTGGTTCTCAAGAGCAAAGAATATTTCTGATACAAGCTAATGGCTGCTTGGATCCTTAGTGAGTGAATTTGTTTATTCCATTAGTCAACAAATATTTACTGCATACATACTGTGTACCAGGTGTTGTGCTTGATATTGAGGATATAACAGTGAAAGTGATTGATGTGGTAATTTCCCAATCAGATTTTAAAGAAACATACAGGCAATTCTTGATATTCATATAGTTATGTTCTAAGTCATCACCAACACTGCACTAGTGAATTTGGAAGTACTGTGCCTAGGGGAAATACAGGGTTAGGTTCCTGTGAGCCTCTGTTCATGACACTTTCATCAGCTGATAGATACATAACTTGTTTTATGTGGGTTTCTGTTTAAACGCTACCACTCATTTCCGAATGAAGCTTAACTCAGGCATACTTTCTCTGTAAATTTCATCACAGGCTTCTTTCTCTTAGGAACACTAGACGGCACTTCAGCACTACATTTGGGGACCATTTTAAGTGGTAAACCACCAGGAAAAAGCATAAAGATGTTAAAAACATGGCACTGAATAGACCTTGAAAAGGACGCTGGTTTAGAGTATGCCAGCTGAGACAGAAAAGCAGGCAACTCATTTTACTGTAACTGGGAGTGCATGTTGGGTGACTCAGATTTTTTGCTGCCTGAGCATGCCTACACATGGTCATGAAATACCTTGAACATTGATCTGGGGATTACAAATAAAGTTGAGTGAGTAGGCAAATCTGCAAATCTGCAATCTGTGAACAATGAGGTTTTACTGTTTCACTCTTCTTAAACTCTCTTACCTTGAAGTTAGGGACACTCAACCTTTTGCTGGAAGTTCCCCACCTACTCCAGACATATCCTACCCGTAACAGGGCAGCAGGAGTTCTTGGTAGGAAGGTTCCTGGCATTAGGATCTATTTTAGGTGGAAATTTGGGTTGCAAGATACAGAGACTCCCTTGAGTTATTCATGAGCAGGGATGTTTATTGTAAGGACACATTTGAAACTGACAGCAGCTTGAAGGACCAGCTGTCTTATAACTCTCAGGGACCATGCAGTCCTTTTTCTCCGGGCACTTCTGCTCTGCCGCCTGCCAGCTTTATCCTCCTTTCCACCATGAGGCTTAGTGATCAGACTCCAGCTTGAATGGTGCCCATGATAGCTGCTCTGCCCCTCTGTCATCCCCCTGCAGCTTTAACTTCTTTCAACCTTGCCCAAATTCTTCATGCTTCCTAAGTGACAAATAGGGGGAATTTGAAGATCTCAGCTCATTATTTCAGTTTGCATTGTGTCATTAGTCCCCACTCTATCTGGATCAGCTACCCTCACCTGAGGTGTCCACCTCTGAGGGTCAAGATGGCCAGAACAAGGGGTGGGATCATGTGATACCAAACACAGTGGCCCAGGCACTGCTGGTAGAGTCTGCTTTTCCTTATCCTTGCTTCAATGTCATTGACCTCTGCCATGCACTTCACATCTGCAGTAGCTGGTCCTCTGCCCGTTTTTGGGTGTGGGAGTTACTGTGCGTAGTACTCACCCTGCTCAGTGGTTAGGCAACTTGGCCTCTGACTGCCACCTGCCTGTTTGCTTGTCACTGGACCTCTGACAACTCTCTGCCTTATCTTCTACTTGGATACACACCCTGGATCTCTGCACCAGCTTAGTTTTGCATCTCATCTACTCTTGCCTTCATGGAATGGTCTTTAATTTCAGACCTGCTTTTGAATCTTGTTCTTGTCTACTTATCCCTAAAAGTAACAACCATGGTTCATGCTAAGTATCTCTGTCCCTTCTGCCACCAATGTTTTACCAAAGCCCCACAGGTCTGTGTGTTGTCATCCTTGGCCTGCCCCATACCTCTTGAATCCCAGCTCCAATATGCTGAGTCCCAAAGTCCATTAGGTGCTTTTTGAGAATACCAGTGCCCCAAAGGATGTATAAGCCACCATTTCCAAGGGGTTATGTCCATGGGGCATTATCAGCTGCTTCACACTTATCTTTTTCTCTGGAAATTTCTATGTGTATTGGGCTAAAGCCTTCTACCAAAACCTTCTTATGCACAAACTGAGACTTGGTATCTCTTGACCATGTCATCCTCACCCCTGGGAGGGCTTTGAAGCTCTAGCAGTTCTGTTGGAGCTACTAGTTAGTCAAGAGTACATTGTATTACCTGTGGCTTCCATGTCTGTGGCCCTGCTGAATCTCTCTCCCAGATGACATCCCGGGGTCTTCCTTGGTCTTGAAAAGCTCCAGAGCCCTGGCTTTCATGGCGCTGGCTTAAATTCTACCATTAGTCTGAAATCAAAGCATCTTGTACTTACTGTTTCCTGTGATGCTTGGAGCCTTTCCCCAAACCAGGAGCCTCAGAACATGATTCTCTTCACTGGTAATGAGCTTAGGGCAACCCATTTCTGTGCCTCTGTCCACAGCCTCTGTTTCTGGTTTGTTGGAGTCCCGACTACTGAAGAGTAGTGGGTTGAAAAAATCAAGCATTTGCCTGTGTGTGGCCGGCACCAATGGCCTCTAAGAAGGCATACTCCCCGATGAGAAAGTGACCTTCCAAATTTTTATACACTCTAGTTAGACTGGTTAATGTTCCCTATAAAAGATACCAGCATATCCAGCACTTCAGAGATGCCTTTTTCTAGAGTTTTGGGGCTGTAAGAAACCTCTACAATCTAGTTTTTACCACCAGTACAATCTAGTTATTGTACTGAGGAAGCAACTGAGCTACCAAGAGACGAAGTCATTCTTTCAATGCCCCACAGAATTAGTGTTGGGAGTAAAACCTAAAATAAAGCTTGGTATATAGTAGGGACTCAATGAGGCAGCTGAATGAGGGAATTAATAAATGACGATATGAAAAAATGACTGACCTCCATTGCCACCAGCCTGGATAGACTCCAAAGTGCCAGGATCCTGCTTCAAGGTCTTAAGTTTGGTCATTTATTTGAAGATGGTGGAGTTCAAATCTTACATTTCAAAGTCTGATGGTCAGTCCTCCTGACTGACATAAGCAACAAGTACTGATGAGAAAGTTCTTTATAAATTAAAAATCACATAAAAATTCAAGGTAAGTACAAGATGCTTTGAAAGCTCAGGAGGATCTGATGAACTATAACATATATTCATCATTCTTTCAGCTTTCTAGCAACCGAACCTTCCTTTATGTTTAAGGAATTTCCTACCACAGGAGTCTTCTTTAAGTAGGCAGAGCCCACCTCTCAGTGTAAAAGCCAAGAATTGCCCCACATGACTGGCTTTTGGAATGGTTTCGGTAAGGGTCGTAGGAGCTGCCTTGTGTCTTTTGTTCTGGGTTTTGTAGCTTTTCTGGAAATTTTGTGAACTCATCAATATAGTGTCACAAAATTCCTTTTCTACTTTAAACTGGCCAGACTCAGTTTCAAAACTGGTACCAGCTGTGGCCATAGACAGAAAGGTGGAATCCGGGATTGATTACTTGGTCTCACTGAAAAATCCACCTAGTGTTGAGATGGGAATCCTGGCAGCCATAGCAGACATTGGCCAAACAAATCAGCTCCCACCTGAGATCATGGAGAAGAAGTGTCCATGAAGTTAGGGGTTTGTTGGGGGAAGGAGGAACTCAGGCTGGGTGGGGTGGTTTGCTTCCAAAGGCGCTGGGCAGCTTACTGAAGTGGAAGTGGATCAGCTGGAATTCTTCACATTTTGGCTTGATACAATGGGAGTCCAGGAACTTTTTTTTTTTCTTAAATGGTTTTGATAAAAGTATGTCTTTGCTTTTGAAGCAACAGGGCTGAAAGTGTTGAAAACAGAACAAGAAGTTTGATTCCAAAAAGTTGTTGAAATTAGCAACAACAACAATAACAAGTATTATTGTACACATACCAGGTGCCAGGTACTGGTTCAGGTGCACGATGAACACTAGTAAAAAAACCAGTCTTTGCTTTCACTGAGTTTGCTTTACAATGGCAGTGGAGTTCATAGTGTGAACAGTGAAGATGAAGTCAGTGCATTCACAGGAAGGAGTTTTTTTATGGATTGAATTGTGGCTTCCCTAAAATTCGTATGTTGGAATCTAACCCCCAGTATCTGAGAATGTGACCTGACTTGGAAATAGGGTCATTGCAGATATAATACGTTAAGTAGTGAGATCATCAGGGTGGACCCTAATCCCGCCCAGTCGGGGATTTGGAGACAGACAGGCGCCTAGGGAGAATGCCCTGCACAGATGAAGACAGAGTTAGAGTGATGCTTCTACAAGCCTAAGAATGCGAAGTTAGTTGGAAAACCACCAGAGCTGGGGAGAGGCCTGGAATAGATTCTTCTTCACAGCCTCAGAGGAACCAACCCTGCGCACATCTTGATTTGGACTTCTAGCCTCCAGAACTGGGAGACAGTACATTTCTGTCGTTTAGGCCACTGGTTTGGGGTATTTTGTTACAGCAGCTGTAGCAAACTAACACGGAGTAGAATCCCGAGAATCGGGAAGGCCCCACTTTGTGCAGAGGAGACAGCTTCTTTCCCCAGAAACTCTGGTGCCTGTTTAGAAGGTTCATGAGGAAAAGGCTGCTTTGATGGTAGAGGTGGGTCCAGCGCATGGTCCAGTGCATCGTCCAGCCTCATGAGGCTTCCCCTTAACAAGGCTGACCTGGTTACCGCAACTGGCCAAGAGTTCACCCTGCTAGTAGCAGTGACCAGCCCTGAGCCTCTGACTTGTTCTGGGAGGCAAATGAGCACCATGGTGGCTGGTTGATTATGTTGTATCTCCTCCACTGGGGAGAGGGCAGTGACTTGTCTTCAGTGGAATAGATTCTTATTCCACAGTTGGAATAAGATTTGGAAGTCCACATAAGATTTGGAAATCAAGCTGCCTGGGTTCAAATCCTGGCTCTGCCACTCTCTAGCTGCATGACCTTAGGCATAGTACATCATCACTTTTCCATGTGCTAGTTTCCCCATTTGCAAAATGAAGATAAAAATAGGATCTATCTGTATTAGTTTTCTGAGGCTACTGTAGTAGATACCATACCTTAATAGCTTAATCCAGCAGAAATACATTCTTTCACAGTTCTGGAGGCCTGAACTCTGAAGTCATCGTGTCAGCAGGGCCATGCTCCCTCCAAAGCTCTTGGGGAGAATCCTCTCTGCCTCTTCCAGCTTTGGTGGCTGCTGGAGTTCCTGGACTTCCGTCTGTATCACTCTAGTCTCTGTCCTCTCCTCTTCTGCGTGTGGTAAGTCTTCCTCAGCCTTGCTCTTATAAAGATACCTGTGATTGGATCTGGGTAGCTTACAATCTTCCCCCATGCCAACATCCTGAATTTAATCACATTTGCAAAGATCCCTTTTACTTATAAAGTAACATGTACTGGCTCTGGGGATTTGGACTGGTATTTTTGGATGGCCGTCATTCAGCCTACTACATTACCTCATAGGATTGTTGGGAGAATGAATTAGTCCATTCTTATAAAGCTTGTAGAACAACCTGGGACATGATGCCCACTCAACAGATGCTACCAATGAGGAAATGGATGTAATGATCTTAGACAACCAGAAGAGTGACACAGTGACATCTGTCATTTCTGTTTTCTCTGTGGCATCTGTATCCCATGTCTATATTTGAGGAGCTCCCCACCTTATGCATCATGCTGGATTGCTAAATTTCTATCCATTATAGAAGCTTAGAGTGCCACATACTCCTTTCTTTTTTGGGTGGAAGCAAGTAGGTGGGTCTTTAACCCAGGCTTCACCGAGTTGATGCCTCCCTCTTGTACGAAGATACTGGGATCACAGGGGATCCAAGGTGGCAGCTTGTCTCAGCCCAAGCCAGGCTGAGTTTCTAGAGATCACAGGGGCTTTATTCCATGTTGTGTGCCGTGTCACGCTGTAAGGAATGTCCTCACTCGCTGGCTTTGGGGAAGGAGGGAGCTGTGGCCGCTGTTCCCTACCACCTTGGGTCCTGGTTTTGCTGTCCCACGGCCCACTATGGTTAAATACAAGCCACACGAGGCAGTTTAAGTTAATTTAAATTAAATACAACTAATGTTTGTTTAATGTGCACTAGTCACATTTCAGGGGCTCAGCAGCTACATGTGTATTGGACAGAGCAGGTATAGAACATGTTCCGTCATTCTGGACAAATTCTACTGGACAAAGCTGTTCTACAGCCTCCTAGTAATTTTGTGAGTTTCCCAATATTCTTTTAGTAATGCTGCTCTTTTTGAAGTCAGAGATCATTTCTGCAACAAATGTTTGCCTGCAACAAATAATTCTGATTGATATTGGCAATATGGGCATTATCAGCAGCAAAATATTTCTATGACTTACCATTGGGGTAGAAATCTCCTTTTTAGGGTACATGGCAAGTATGCTTTCCAAACTGAAATCAGAGCGTTGATGCCCATTCCTGAGAAATGGTCAAGTCATTTTGAAACTGATGTCACTACAGGGATCTGAACACACGTATCTTAGATGTGAAATGCTCTCAGTGAAACTGAAAATTAATGGATATATCCATTGATTAGTGTTGCTTTTCCATGCTGTTTAGCATTTCAGTAACATGTTTTGACTTAATTACTTGGAAAATTCTATGTTGGTTCACAAAGCATCTTATAATCAGTTTTATTAGTCACTTTTTATATCTTTCTCTCCGACATTTAGTAACATGAGCCCTAATAGGGCCATATTTCAAACACATGTTACAAATAACAAAATGATGTTAGGCAAGTTGGTAAAATCGAAACTGAAGGAGGGGAAGCCCAGTATTATGGATTCCTGAAAAAGCAGGCAGCATTTGCCACTAGGCCCTGATTTTACATCCAATAATCTTTTCTTTGCTTTTAAATCACTGAAACCAGGATTATGCTTGTCAAATTGCCAAATGCCCTGGTTATGACCTTGCTTTGTGAGAATTCAGTATTGAGCAGGATTTGTATTTCTTTGTGTGGTATTTAAAGCAGCATTTTAGTTTATTTATACTTTGTATTCTTGATAACATGCTCAAAAAATATTTTTAAAGGAACAAATCCTAATCCTGTCTTACCATTTGCAAATGGCATTTTCACATATATTGACAACTGAGCCTGGTGGTTTGATGACTGTAGAATAAGTCCGTATCTTGCATATGATGTGCGAAGATATACAGGAAAAGGAGAATACACTTGGACAGGCAATTCCTTTATTACAGCTCAAAGCATTAACTGGCATTAATTAACAATAGGAAGTTTTTCTTTTTATATTTCATATCTGGTTTTCCAGGGAAGGCTACACTTTCATGTTTATTGTTATATATGTTTTTTTGCCAATGAAATCTAAGACAGAGCAATTTAGAAATGTACAGACCACCAGAATCAGAATATTATGTCTAATATTTTTGAAAGCTCTGAGTTTAAAGCAAGAGTTTGAGGGGTCTCACGATGTGGATTTCTGGGGATTGAGCACTACTCAGTGACAGTCCATATTGACACGCTGGGTGTGAAGGGAGTGCATGTCCTAGGTAAAAACAGATGAGCCCAGCTGATCCCACCTCAACAGATTTTTGGGGGGAAGACATGTCACATCTCAAAAGAGTGCCTCCCTCCCACCCCTCCCAAAATGACTGAGACTCGATTTCCATCCCACTGTACCAGCTCGCAGCTGTCATATTCTATCTAATTCCCTAAATAAAAGAAACATACAATTTCCTATACTTTGAACATTGTAAAGCAAAATTATACTGGCCTTCTAAGTGTGCTAGTGGCCATCTTGGTTTTACATATTCAGATGATGAGTTTTTTGTAATCATAGACCATGTTAACTATAGCACTGGTTACATGGTATTTATTTATTTATGTTGCTGGGGAAATGAGCAGCTTTCACCTTTTCTTATAAGCCTCCTGATCACCTGAAGAGGAATTTCAGTTTGGAGGTAGTTTGGTGGCAAAATATATATAACAGAAATGTTGCCATTTTAACCATTTTTAAACTGTATGATTCAGTGGCATTAAGTGAGCACTTATATTGTGTAATCTCACCACCATCTATTTCCAGAACTCCTTCATCACCCCAAACTGAAACTCCATATCCATTAAAGACTAACTCCTCATTCTCCCTCCCCCTTCTGCCTTCTATCTCTATAAATCTGACTTTTCTAATTACCTCATATAACTGGAATCATACAATACATGTCCTTTTGTGTTTGGCTTATTTCACTTAGCATAATATTTTCAAGGTTCATCCATTTGCAGCATATATCAGAATTTCATTCTTTTTAAAGGCTGAGTAAATATTTCATTGCATAGATATATCACGTTAAAAAAAAACCCATTCATATTATGTTGTACTTTTGTTCTAATCCCCTTCCAGACTATGAGTCCCTGGAGGTCAGAGGTATATGTATTGTAACTGTATACTCCCAGTTCCTAGCAGGGTTAAGGGAAGAAAGGATGAAAGATCTTTATTGATAGTTCAATGATAGACAAGGACTTATTGTTCATTCATCACTTGGAGTCACTAGAACTTGTCAGTAGACCTGGATCTACAATCCTGAAAGATGAGGCTGTCATCTTCTATTGTGGCCCAGGGCAGCCCCCAGGGGAACAAATGCTTACCCCATTCCCTATGCTTGGGGGAAGAGCACAGCATACAGTAGCTTTCCCTAGTTTGGGTCTTCGACTCACAGAGAGGTAAAAGGAGGGGCTCAGGATGCAGAGTCAGACAGAATCCAGGTAGGGATATCTCTGATTCATGGCTTCACCATGTTAGGCAAAATGTATGTGCAGAAAAAGATTCTAAAGGGAAATTTAGTTTTTGCCTTATCTTGCATTCTGCAATACCTCCTTTAGTCCAGATAACCACATGTGGCCTTTGGAGAAGACCCAGCATTGAATGGAAGTAAATAAAAGTTGAACCTGTCAACTTCATCAAAGATGGCCTACTAAATGATACATCTCAGACTTTACAAACAGCTTAGGGAATTTCTACAAATACAGAAATAGCTAAGCTACTGTGCTTTATGACAGCCGAAGATACTTGCTTCAGTTCTATAGTTCAGTATGCTTTTCATCTTTTCCTGTCTGGGGCCCATGTGCACATTTATTTCAAGTTTGACAACAGTCAAATAAAGCTTCATTAATGCCAGAGAAAGAGCCCTTGTGAAGAGAACTGAAATGTGTGGATGGATGGCCAAATCAAGGCCACTTGCGAAGGAGCAGAGGCTGCGGCTCCTCTGAGACCACGGTGGTGTTGGAGGCAGAGAGACTAAGGTCTGAATTCTCAGTCTGCATTTTAGCAGCTGGGTGACCACAGGCAGGTTACTCTCTAAGAATGACTTCCTCTTTGCAGGACTGATTGGCCGATTATAGTACGTATATGGAACAACAGTGCACGGCAAGTGGTTGTCACAGAATAGCTCTTAAAATGACTGGTAACAATTATCATTATATTTTTGGATCTGTATCATGTGGTTCTGTATTAGACTAAGGAACAATGGACCTTGGAAATATGTCTGGTCTTAGGGGAGGAGGAACAGAGAGCTGCCAAGATACTGCAATTTGAAGAGGTTCCTATCTATAGGGTTGCTGGATTCAACTAATTAAAACAAAGGACACCCTGTTAAATATCAATTTCAGATAAACAACAAAAATTTTTTTTAGTTTAAGCAGGTCCCATTCATACTTAGAACATACTTACCCTAAAAAATTATTTGTTGTTTATCTGAGGTTAAAATTCAACTGGACAACCTGTATTTTTATCTTGCAATCCTATAGGTAGGGCACCTTATCTAAAAGATCTACTTTAGATTAATTCCTGGGGTTCTTAAAGGTTTTTTTTCCCCCAGATTTCCAGTGTATTTATTTATTAACATATCAGTTTAAAATTCAGTAATATCTAGGCAAATAATAGCTTGGATGAGGCGTGGTTGAGAGCAAGGCATTGTGGGAATGAGGCTGTAGCAAAATCCCCACCCCTGGAACCTGCTACATGAGAAAGAAGAATTAAGGTTGCATCTAGAATTAGGTTTGCTCATCAGCTTACGTGAAACAGGGAACATCTCCTGGATTATCTAGGTGGCCTCAGTGTAACCACGAGTGTCCTTAGAAGGGGAAGAGGAAGGAGAATGGAACCAGAGAAATGACAATGGGAGTAAAACTTGGCCTATTGTCGGGGACTTTGAGGATTAAGGCAGAAGGCCAAGAACTAAGAATGTGAGCAGCTTCTGGAAGCTGGATAGGGCAAAAACATGCATCCTTCCCTGGAGATTCCAGAGAGGAAGCCAACTCTGTCAACACCTTGACTTCCATCCAGTGAGACTCATTCCAACTTCTGAACTACAGAACCATGAGATAATAAATGTGTTTTAAGCTACGGAGTCTGTATTCATTTGTTACTGCAGCACTAGGAAACTAATATAGGGGCTAGAGTGAGAAAGGGAAACATCTCCAAGAGTAACTGGAGTTGGGGTGTGCACAGGGGTCTTAATAGAAAAATCTAGTCAAGAGAATTGCCTAGCCTCAGAGGGTAATTGAACACACATCGTGCCCATACAGAATCACCAAATAGAGACCAGTGGGTGTCAGAGCTGCAAGGAATCATGGAATCATGTGGTCCAGCCTCTTCTTTTCTCAGATGATGCACAAATGTCACTTGTTAGACATCGCTAGGTGTCATGGCTAGAGTTCACAGAGCAAAGTGGGGATTGAGCTGGGATGAGAATTCTGTTCTCCTGACCCTTTGCCCTCCCTGCACCACATCACACTCACAGAATCATTATTTTACAAATGCAGGGATTATCTATTTAAACATCAAAGACATCTTTAGGAATAGTTTTGAACCCTCCAATGCTGCCCCTGAACTGACTCAGCAAAGACAGCAGTTCTGTCTCCCGAAATTCCTACAGCTGCGCCTCTGCCCATGGGGTCCTCTGTGCACCTCTGTTTTTTGGACCCACAGATGCATGTCCTCAGGACTCTGGTCACCCACTGTCACCTGCTCATGGAAGTAGAGTATGGCATTAAGGGAGCATCTCTAGTCACTGGGTGCAGACAGACCTGAGTTCTGCCTTGGGTTTGCCCCAACAGGATCTGGTGCATCCTTTAGCGTAATCTCGGAGGCTCAGCATCCTTATCTGTAAAGTGGGGATAATAATTGAATTTAGTAGCATGCAATATGATAATTAATATAAAGCATTTAGCACAGAGTCTGGGATGTAGTGTTCTAATCGAAAGGTATCACACTGGGCTGTCATATGTGATTTACTTGGATGTCTCTCTGCTCTAGACTGTAAGCAACTTGGAGTCAATAATCGTGGTTCTGGTAGTTGTATTCCCAGTACCAAGCACAGTACCTGACTCCAAAGTTGATCAAAGAAAGAATAGCTAACATCTACTGGGTATTTAGCACCTGCCACCGTTCTATGTACTCCACATACATGATAATTCATTTTATCTTCATGGTACACCAGCAAACTGACATTTCCATTTTACAGATGGGGGAAACTTAGAGCCATCAGGTTTTCCAGCTTTTTCTTTTGTTGTCTCTTTCTACATTTTCAAGCATTTGTCAAGCTGTGGCTCTCTTTCAGATAGATCATACTTCTGAGACAGTTTCTAGAGAGAAACATGGGAAAATGGCAGTGGAAACTGGAGGGAACAATTACAAATGTTCCCGGGAGTTCATGCGCAGCCAGCCAGAAGCTCTTATTCTTGCTACTTAGAAAATGTCTGTTGACTGGATTAATAAATGAACAAATGCACAGATTAGATAAAAACAAAACAAACCAATCAACTAAACAAACAAAAACCAAATAACCCAATACAGCCCTTTAATACTCTGAAAATAGCTCAATCCTTAATGTGGCCTCATTTGAAAATAAAGTATCGGTGTGAAATCTCCTAGTGTTTCTCGTCTAAATTCTGGTTGGTTTTTCAAGCACAGCAGACAGGTAATGACTACTAATTAGCTAGCTATTGATTTTGCAGGTTTGCCTTCCCAGGGTGGGCAAATGAAATTCTCAGCAAGGATGGGAAGGGGGATGCTTGCTTTGATTTCCATAAGCTCTCTTCCAAGATCTTTCAGGATTCAACATTGTTATATTATACGTGTGTTTAATTGGGAATTTGCTTTTTGCAATCTATGCAGGGTTAGACATACAGTGTGGAAACATTCCTATGAAATATTCCTGTGAGTACATTGGGTAACTGGTGATTCCCAGTAAAACATGGGACTTGTCATTGCAATTGAATTCCTTTTGACATGCACTGTACTCGTCAGGGTAGGCTAGGTATTCACATACTGTAGTTTGATGTGGAAATTTGGTTTCAAATGAACTCTGAGATTTGGGGAATAGACTGATTCACTAGCTAGAAAGTCAGCATTTTATAGTTTGGAGCATTGCAGGAAACTGAAAAAGAAGTGCCCTCATTCCAAGGATAAAAATTAGCTGATACCAGCTAAACTCCCTTGAGAGGTTTTTTGGCTAACATTGCTAAGTCTGTGATATGAGGGGGTTTTGTTTCATCCTCAGAGTAGCAGAAGTGGGCTGATAGAGCTGCTGGACTTGGTTTCAGATGGGAAATGCAGTGAAATAACCTTATTCTGCTCTTAATGCATGGTTCTGGGCTTCTAGTTTCAAGAATTGTCTGAGAGGAGTTGCCATCAGCTAGGAATAATTAACATGAAGGAAGCTATTTTGAAAACATCAGTCTACAAACTTATGGGTAGAAAGAGTTGTTGGAAAGGCTCAGAGAAGAGTTACAAAATGAAATCTTGGAAAAGGGGGTTTATTAGTAAGGATCTCTAATTATTCACAAGACAGGACCAAGGAGATGAGATAGTGCTCCTCGAGTATACTAAGAGTATGGTTTTGCACACCACAGTAGATAAGTGGGCAAAGGAGGGGAGAATTTTTTCTCAAAAGATGGTTACTCTACTAAAAGATAGTCAATATCATGAGCAATAGAAGACGAAAATTAAAAAGAAAATGTGGAATCATTTGTCACATATCACATTGGCAAAGACTGAAGACATCTGTTCCCACCCAGTGGGCTAGAGTGCGGGCAAAGGGGCCTCCCCATCCCTATACGTGGTGAATGTTGAAGAGGGTTGTCTTCACCTTCTTGGGCTGCCATAACAAAGTGCCATAGGGTGCAGGGCTTAAACAACAGCAATTTACTTTGTCGTAGTTGTGGAGTCTGGGAAGTCTGAGATCAAGGTGCCGGCCAATTCTGTTCTGGGTGAGAGCCTTCCTCCTGGCTTGCAGATGGCCACCTTCTTGCTGTGGCAGAGATTCATTTTCTTATTCACCCCACCCCCTTCTCCCTGGCTCTCTCTTCTTATACGAGCATCCAACCCATCAGACCAGGGGGTGCTCTGTGACCCAGTCACCTCCGAGAGGCCTCTCTTCCCAATGCCATCACCCGGGGGTTAGGGCTTCGACACATGAACGTGGGGGGCTTGGGAGGGACAAACAGTCCATAACAGAGCTTAAATTGGTCCTATTTATGGGAAGACAATTGGGCAATATGTATCACAGCTTTAACATAGAGGCTACTTTGCTCCAGCAATTCCAGTAACAGGAATTTATTCTGAGAGAAAAACTTGGACCAGTGTTCAAAAGTATAAGTCAGGTTTTCACTGCAGGAGTACTTATCTTCAAGAGATGTTGGAAATGCTGAACATACCCATCAATCTGGGATGAAATAAGAAAATTATGATACACCCATATCAGAGGTCAGCACTTTTTCTTAAAGGGCCAGATGAAAATATTTTAGGCTTTGGGGTCAAGAGGCAAAATTGAAGATATGTAGGCACTAATATAATAATCTAAAATGCAATGCCATTTAAAAATGCAGAGAATTATCTTTAGCTTGCAGGCAGTACAAAAACAGGGAGCAGGCAAGATCTGATGGGCAGGCTGTAGTTTCCCAATTTTTGGTCTATACAGTGAAATACTAAAAAGCTCTTGAAAATAATGACACAGGAGAGGGGCTCAAGATGGTGGCATGAGTAGGGCGGTGGAAATCTCCTCCCAAAACCATATATATTTTTGAAAATACAACAAATACAACTACTCTTAAAAGAGAGACCAGAAGATACAATACAACAGCCAGGCTACATCTACATCTGCAAGAACTCAGCATCTCATGAAAAGGCTAAGATACAAAGCTGTGACCCGGTGGGACCGAGAACTCCCCCCACCCCAGCTCACTGGCGGGAGGAAAATAATCAGAGTGGGGAGGGAGTGGAAGCACAGGACTACTAAATAACCAACCCTACTAATCTGCACTGGGAGCACAGACACACTTTGCATGGTGTACTGGATATTAGAGAAATGGAAAAGTAAAATCCGAGATAGAAACTGTGAGTGGGTCCCCACAGCCGGCTCCCCTGGGATAAAAGACTTTAAAAGTCTTAAAGGGACAAGGGCTTAACTGCTGGACAAAATCTTCCTGGCACACTCAGCCAGCAGGCTGGGAATCTTAAGGAACTTCAGGCGCCCTAACCCCCTGGGGGGGTAATGCAGCTCCAAAGCCCCTCAGGGCAATAAGCAGCCTGCCATTCATTCCCCCCAGCTGGTACTGCAAGCAAATGGGCTGACTGGCCACAGCTGCAGAGCAGCTGGAGAACAGCCCCAACCCACAGCAACCACGCAGAGTCTTCTCCCAGTGCACAGCTAACCAGGACAGACACAGAGGCTGCTGCTGGCGTGCAGCTACCCAGCACAGATAAAGGAAGCCAGAGCAAGGTCCAGAAGGCATGAAGGGGCACCATTTTTGCAGGAGAATACACCTGGCACAGCTGCAACCCCCTGCAGGGCTCTAGGCTATCCCGAGGGCCACCCCATCCACAGCAGCTCAGGAGATTATCCCAGAGAATGCTCCCAGTGTGCGGGTAACCGGCACAGGCTGCAGAGAAGGGCAAGGAGAACAACAAGCAGGAAGGGACTCTGTTCTCCCAGCTGACACACATGCCACTTGCCGGCAATCACTTCTATTGCCATGAAAAGGCAGAAGAACCTGGTCCAGTCCAAAATCACTCAAACAACACCAGAGAGAGGGCCTGGCAAGATAGATATAACCAATCTTCCTGAAAAAGAATTCAAAATAAAAGTCATAACCATGCAGATGGACCTGCAGAGAAATATGCAAGAGCTAAGGGATGAAGTCCAGAGGGAGATAAGAGAAATGAAACAATCAATAGAAGGACTTAAGAGCAGACTGGACGAGGTGCAAGAGACTGTTAATGGAATAGAAATCAGAGAACGGGAATACAGAGAAGCTGAGGCAGAGAGAGATAAAAGGATCTCTAGGAATGAAAGAATGTTAAGAGAACCGTGTGACCAATCCAAATGGAACAATATTCGCATTATAGGGGTACCAGAAGAAGAAGAAAAGAGAAAAAGGGATAGAAAGTGTCTTTGAAGAAATAATTGCTGAAAACTTCCCCATGCTGGGGAAGGAAATAGTCTCTCAGACCATGGAAGGCCACAGATCTCCCAACACAAGGGACCCAAGGAGGACAACACCAAGACATATAATAATTAAAGTGGCAAAGATCAAAGACAAGGACAGAGTATTAAAGGCAGCCAGAGATCACCTACAAAGGAAAACCCATCAGGCTATCATCAGACTTCTCAATAGAAACCTTACAGGCCAGAAGAGAATGGCATGATATATTTAACGCAGTGAAACAGAAGGGCCTTGAACCAAGAATACTGTACCCAACATGATTATCATTTAAATTTGAAGTAGGGATTAAACAATTTCCAGACACGCGAAAGCTGAGGGAATTTGCCTCGCACAAACCACCTCTACAGGATATCTTAAAGGGACTGCTCTAGAATGGCACCACTCCTAAGGCAAATAGATGTCACCAGAGAAAACAAAATTACAGCAAAGAAAGTAGACCAACCAAATACTAACTAAAGGCAAAAATAAAATCAACTATCCATAAAAGCAGTCAAAGGAAACACAAAAGAGTACAGCATTAAACACCTAACATATAAAAAATGGAGGAGGAAGAGTAAGAAGGGAGAGAAATAAAGAATCAGACTGTGTTTATAATAGCTTAATAAGAGAGTTAAGTTAGACAGTTAGATAGTAAAGAAACTACCCTTGAACCTTTGGTAACCACGAATCCAAAGCCTGCAATAGCAATAAGTACATATCTTTCGGTAATCACCCTAAATGTAAATGAACTGAATGCACCAATCAAAAGAAACAGAGTAATAGAATGGATAAAAAAGCAAGACCCATCTATATGCTGCTTACAGGAGACTCACCTCAAACCCAAAGACATACACAGACTAAAGGTGAAGGGATGAAAAATATATTTCATGCAAACAAAGGGAGAAAAAAGCAGGTGTTGCAGTACTTGTATCAGACAAAATACACTTAAAAACAAAGAAAATAGCAAGAGATAAAGAAGGACATTACATAATGATAAAGGGGTCAGTCCAACAAGAGGATATAACCATTATAAATATCTATGCACCCAACACAGGAGCACTGACATATGTGAAACAAATACTAACATGAATAAAGGAGGAAATAGAATGCAGTGCATTCATATCAGGAGACTTCAACATACCACTCACTCCAAAGGACTGATCAACCAGACAGAAAATAAGTAAAGACACAGAGGCACTGAACAACACACCAGAACAGATGGACCTAACAGACATCTACAGAACTCTACACCAAAACAGCAGGGTACACATTTTTCTCAAGTGCACATGGAACATATTCCAGAATAGACCGCATACTAGGCCACAAAAGAGCCTCAGTAAATTCAAAAAGATTGAAATTCTACCAACCAACTTCTCAGATCACAAAGGTATAAAACTAGAAATAAATTGTACAAAGAAAACAAAAAGGCTCACAAACACATGGAGGCTTAACAACATGCTCCTAAATAATCAATGAATCAATGACCAAATTAAAATGGAGATCAAGCAATGTATGGATACAAATGACAACAACAGCACAAAGCCCCAACTTCTGTGGGATGCAGTGAAGGCAGTTCTAAGAGGAAAGTATGTGGCAATCTAGGCCTATTTAAAGAAGGAACAACAATCACAAATGAATAGTCTAAAGTCACAATTACTGAAACCGGAAAAAGAAGAACAAATGAGGCCCAAAGTCAGCAGAAGGAGGGACATAATATAGATCAGAGAAGAAATAAATAAAATTGAGAAGAATAAAACAGAAAAAATCAATGAAACCAAGAGCTGGTTCTTTGAAAAAATAAACAAAATCGATGAACCCCTAGCTGGACTTATTAAGAGAAAGAGAGAATCTACACACATAAACAGAATCAGAAATGAGAAAGGAAAAAATCACACGGACTGCACAGAAAAACAAAGAATTAATAAAGAATACTATGAAAATCTATACGCTAACAAGCTGGATAATATAGAAGAAATGGACAACTTCCTAGAAAAATAAACCTTCCAAGGCTAAGGAAGAAAGAGAAAATCTAAACAGACCAGTTACCAGCAACGAAATTGAATTGATAATCAAAAAATTACCCAAGAACAAAACTTCCGGGCCAGATGGATTCATTGCTGAATTTTATCAGACATATAGAGAAGATATCATACCCATTCTCCTTAAAGTTTTCCAAAAAATAGAAGAGGAGGGAATACTTCCAAACTCATTCTATGAAGCCAGCATCACTCTAATACCAAAACCAGGCAAAGACACCACAAAAAAAGAAAATTGCAGACCAATATCCCTGATGAACATAGATGCAAAAATACTCAACAAAATATTAGCAAACCGAATTCAGAAATACATCAAGAGGATCATACACCACGATCAAGTGGGATTCATCCTAGGGATGCAAGGATGGTACAACATTAGAAAATCCATCAACATCATCCACCACATCAACAAAATGAAGGACAAAAACCACATGATAATCTTCATAGATACTGAAAAAGCATTTGACAAAATTCAACATCCATTCATGATAAAAACTCTCAACAAGATGGGTATAGAGGGCAAGTACCTCAACATCATAAAGGCCATATATGACACCCCAAAGCCATCATCATACTTAACAGTGAGAAGTTGAAAGCTTTCACCTAAGATCGGGAACAAGACACAGATGCCCACTCTCCCCATGTTATTCAACATAGTACTGGAGGTCCTAGCCATGGCAATCAGACAAAACAAAGAAATACAAAGCATCCAGATTGGTAAAGAAGAATTCAAACTGTCACTATTTTCAGATGACATGATATTGTACATAAAAAACCCTGAAGACACCACTCCAAAACTACTAGAACTAATATCTGAATTCAGCAGAGTTGCAGGATACAAAATTAATACACAGAAATCTGTTGCTTTCCTATACACTAATGATGAACTAGCAGAAAGAGAAATCAGGAAAACAATTCTACTCACAATTGCATCAAAAAGAATAAAATACCTAGAAATAAACCAAACCAAGGAAATGAAAGACCTATACCCTGAAAACTACAAGACACTCTTAAGAGAAATTAAAGAGGGCACTAACAAATGGAAATTCATCCCATGCTCTTGGCTAGGAAGAATTAATATCGTCAAAATGGCCATCCTGCCTAAAGCAATCTACAGATTCAATGCAATCCCTATCAAAATACCAACAGCATTCTTCAAAGAACTTGAACAAATAGTTCTAAAATTCATATGGAACCACAAAAGACCCCGAATAGCCAAAGCAATCCTGAGAAGGAACAATAAAGCAGGGGGATATTGCTTCCCAATTTCAAGCTCTACTACAAAGCCACAATAATGAAGACAATTTGGTACTGGCACAAAAACAGACCCACATACCAGTGGAACAAAATAGAGTCCATATATTAACCCAAACATATATGGTCAATTAATATATGATAAAGGAGCCATGGATATACAATGGGGAAATGACAGCCTCTTCAACAGCTGGTGTTGGCAAAACTGGACAGCTACATGTAAGAGAATGAAACTGGATCATTGTCTAACCCCATACACAAAAGTAAATTCGAAATGGATCAAAGACTTGAATGTAAGTCATGAAACTATAAAATTATTAGAAAAAAAACATAGGCAAAAATCTCTTGGACATAAACATGAGCAACTTTTTCATGAACATATCTCCCTGGGCAAGGGAAACAAAAGCAAAAATGAACGAGTGGGACTATATCAAGCTGAGAAGCTTCTGTACAGCAAAGGACACCATCAGTAGAACAAAAAGGCATCCTACAGTATGAGAGAATATATTCATAAATGACATATCCAATAAAAGGGTTGACATCCAAAATATATAAAGAGCTCAAGCACCTCAACAAACAAAAAGCAAATAATCCAATTAAAAAATGGGCAGAGGATTTGAACAGACACTTCTCCAAAGAAGAAATTCAGATGGCCAAAAGGCACATGAAAAGATGCTCTACATTGCTAATCAGAGAAATGCAAAATAAAACCACAGTGAGATATCATCTCATACCAGTTAGGATGGCCAACACACAAAAGACAAACAACAACAAATGTTGGCGAGGATGTGGAGAAAGGGGAACCCTTCTATACTGCTGGTGGGAATGTAAATTAGTTCAACCATTGTGGAAAGCAGTATGGAGGTTCCTCAAAAAATTCAAAATAGAAATATCATTTGACCCAGGAATTCCACTCCTAGGAATTTACCCTAGTAATGCAGCAGCGCAGTTTGAAAAAGACATATGCATCCCTATATTTATCGCAGCACTATTTACAATAGCCAAGAAATGGAAGCAACCTCAATGTTCATCAGTAGATGAATGGATAAAGAAGATGTGGTACATATACACAATGGAATATTATTCAGCCATAAGAAGAAAACAAATCCTACCATTTGCAACAACATGGATGGAGCTAGAGGGTATTATGCTCAGTGAAATAAGCCAGGTGGAAAAAGACAAGTACTAAATGATTTCACTCATCTGCGGAGTATAAGAACAAAGAAAAACACTGAAGGAACAAAACACAGCAGACCCACAGAACCCAAGAATGGACTAACAGTTAGTAAAGGGAAAGGGACAGGGGAGGGTGAGTGGGAAGGGAGGAATAAGGGGGAAGAAAAGGGGCATTGCGATTAGCAGAGATAATGTAGTGGGGGAGCACGGGGAGGGCTGTACAACACAGAGAAGACAAGTAGTGAGTCTATAGCATCTTACTCCACTGATGGACAGTGACTGTAATGGGGTATGTTTTGGGGACTTGATGATGGGGGGAGTCTAGTAAACATAATGTTGCTCATGTAATTGTAGATTAATGATACCAAAATAAAAAAAAAGTTATGACACAGATCTATATTTATTGACATGGAAAGATAGTTACAATAAATTACTAAAGGGAAAAAGTCATATATGGTATGACTATATCCCATAATGTGTGTATACAAAACAGCATGGTATAATTATTTTCATAAAAATCAGTTTTTTGTGTATGAATATATTTGCATACAAAGTCTAAAAGGCTACAGACCAAAATATTAACTGGTTCACTCTGGGTTGTGGGTTGGGGTAATCTTTATCTTCTTTTTAAAAATGTCTGCATTTTTTTGGCTTTGGGAAATCAATTAGCATATGTTAATTCTATAATCTAAAATAACAGAGAACTATTAAAAATGCCATAAATCCTTCCAAGAAAGAAATACTAATTAAGAAAATAAAGTGTTATCATAGAGAGTATTGCTAATTGCTAAGTATTGTGCCTGAATTTGAGGCAGGAAATAAAGTACAATCAATTTATTTTTCAGATGATAGATTTAGGATAACATCTGGACACCGAGAGGGTTGCAAGATTTTTCCCCTCCATTTCCTAGAAAGTTATATGTGCAGACTTGAAGAGGGAATGGTCTGATTGAGCCCTCCATACCCATTCCAAATGTCTATTGCTATTACTATTATATTGCTATAATCATTGCTATTGCTTATGTTAAATATGAGTTTTAGAATCCACATGATAGTAGAAGTCTTTCAGAAAACCTCAGTGGGAATGGAAGACAGGTTGATATTTTCTGCCATAAAGAAATTTGGAAACATTTGAATTTAATCACAGCTTTCAGTTTTAACATGGGAACATTGCAAAGCCAGTGAAAATACAGTCATCTAGCCAGAATGCGAATATGACCAGCGGATAAAAATTTCAGAAACAGGACACTAAACTTTTTAGCCAAAATGAGTAAATAACTTATTTTTCATTTCAAATGAATTAATTACCCAATGCTTATGAATTATCTTTAAGATATTAAAAAATATCTTAAAATTAGCTTTTTAAGTCTTTTGCAAAGTTTTTATAACCACACTTGGAAGAAATTCCCTCTAGGTGTGGATTCTCTGACTTGTCAATTATTGCTAGTGAGAGCAGCTTGTTTCCTATGGGAAATACAGTGTGTCTGTATGCCCAGTGAAAATGTACTGAATGAGTAGTGAGTGGTCTCTAACTCTGAGGAGCTTTTAGTCTGGTAGGGAAATAGATGTTAAAATATTTTGAGCGAAGTAGTTCTGCTATGTGGAAAAGCCAAGTAATGATACCATTGATAGTAGGAAAAGCTTTGATTTATCGAGAGCTTACTGGGCCAGGCACAACAGAAGATAATGAGCCTGCTAGGACACAGGTATTACTACAGTCATTTTAAGATATGGAATTAAAGTTTAGAGAGGCGAATAGCTCTTTTGAGGTCACACAGCTAGTAAATGGTATAGATGCAATCAAACACCAATTGGTTTTAATTCTGTGCACTTTCTGCTATGCCAGAACGCCCACCGTATCATGCAAATATGAACTATGCTGTAATTGTATTTTCAGTCTGTTCTGGCCAATCATTAGGACATATAATGTCTTGGTCAGTTTGGGCTAATGTAACAGACTTCTGCAGATTGGTGTTACTAGTACCCACATAATGGGTATTAATTGGTTTAAACAACAAATGTTTCTCTCAGTCTGGAGGCTGGAAGCCTGAGATTGAGGTGGGTTTTGGGTGAGGGTCCTCTTCCTGTTTGTTAAGGGCATTAATTTCACTGAGGGGGCTCCACCCTCATGACTTCATCTAACCCTAATCGCCCCCTAAAGGACTCACCTCTGAATACTATCATACTGATGGGTGGGGCTTCAACACAGGGATTTGGGCCATAGCGTGTAATGGGTTGATTACTACCACAAAATCATTTCTGACAGGAGTATCATGAATATTATGAAACCATCATGAGACCGTGGAACTCAGAGGAATTGTTGGCCACTAAAACACAGCAGCCACATGCATTGCCTCAGTGACCACTCGCTGTAATCAGTTCCTTTTCCCTCCCACAGAAGTATGCCCTCAACATCCTGCATTACGTGAGGATGGAAAGCTGCTCTCAATTTCTGACCCTCTGTGCCCTGTGTGTGCTGCAGACTCAGTCTCAGGGAGGTCACATGCTTGTAGTTCTTGGGCTGCTGTCTCTGTAGCAACCCCTTTGCTGCCTGATAAATGGTTAATTGCTTCCTAGACAATTTTTTGTTCCAAACATACGGCGTTTAAAAAAATCCATTAAAGGAAAACAGACATTAGAACATGTAGTTTATGGTCAGAGAGGGAGAAGAAACCCAAAGAAAACAAAAAACCCTCTCTCTTTCCTTTGCACATAGACCGTAAAACACATTCACATTTTGTCCTTGAATTTTCAAAACTGGGGGCACCATTCATCTCTTATATTTCCTTGACTGTGTTCTTAGCCAAGGGCACCATGTGTTCATGTGTCTGCACACTCCCTGCTCCTCCCTTGTTCATTCGCCCCCCACCATCTATTGAGCAACCTGTTCTGTGCTAGGCCTTATCCTGGCTTTAGAGGCACAAAGCCAAATGAAAGACGGTCCTTGGCCTCCAGGAACTTTTGGCTTTACATATACAGTCATAACATTTATATTGTGATGACAAGACCCCATAATATGGATGAAAAGTGGAAATCTATGTAAGATCAGCTGTCACCACGGTGGTGATGGGTGACACACTGCACCCAAACTCAGTGGCTCGAAAAATAATCATTTACTCTCACTCATGCGTCTGTGGGTTGGGTGGTGTGCATGTTAAGGCTCTCGTATTAAAATATCACAGACCGGATGGCTTAAACAACAGAAATTCATTTTCTCACAGTTCTAATGGCTAGAAGTCCAAGCTTAAGGTGCTGGCAAGTTTGTTTTTTTTTCCTGAGGCCTCTCTCTTTGGCTTGCAGCTGGTCACGTTTTCTCTGTGTCCCTGCATGGTCTTCCCTCTGTGTGTGTGTGTGTCCTTATCTCCTCTGATTACAAGGACACCAGTCCTCTTGGATAAGGGCCTCTCCATATGCCCTCATTTAACTTTAATTACCTTTTTAAAGGTACTGGCTCCAAATATAGTCACATTCTGAGGTACTAGGGCTTAGGACTTCAACATACAGATTTTGGGGGGACACACTCCAGTGTGGGGGTTAGTCAGACCATTTGGGTTCAGGTAGGCTTGGCAAGTCTCACGTCTCTCAGTCTTTTGGAGAAGTGGGCTAGCTGAGGTTCTTCTCATGGGCAGAAGTTGGAAGCTCCCAGAAGGCTGAGCAGAAATATGCAATGTCTCTTGAGGCCTTGATTCCATATTCATAAACTACCACTTCCACCCACATTCCATTGGCTAAGACCCATCTTATAGTCAAACCTAACTTTAATGATTGGGGAATGAACTTTGCCTCCAGTAGAAGGATGGCAGAGTTGCAGGACAAAGTGTGAGCACCTACGGAGGGGTGAAGAACTGGGAGCAATAATGCAGTCGACCCCTGAGTGGGATGCATTAATGCACCCTGGAGTTTTCTCTACTTGATAGAACTGAATATTCATTTTGCTTCTGAGTATTTAGCACTGAGTAGTTTCAATGAGATTCTAAAATGTGTGATAGTATGCTTTTACTATTTGGGGAATTTCAATGTTCCTTTCTGAAGCAATTACACTAGCAGTTATATTAGCTGGATAAAAATGATCACAACATCATATCCGGTTGCTTCTCTCAGTAGATAAAGCACCGCTATCCTGATAGAGTGCAGCAAGGCTGCTGTCCCAGGTCTGAGACATGTATAACTGCTGTTTTACAGCTGTGGATTCTCTCAGAAGGGCCTCGATCAAATGGGCCATGTAAGGAGAGACCAGTGGATGTTCACTGTCATGGCAGTGAAAATATTTCAAAGTGGATGTCCCCTGACAAGAGGTCAGTATATTTAGAACAACATGAATTAGATAATAATGTGGTGTAAGCCATTTAAATACCCTGTAAGGGACCCAAGTGGAAGGAACACTGTGAAAATAGGAAGCATTATTAGTGTATTTGCTGAGAGAGAAAATTGGAATTGTGCCTCTTACAGTTACCTAGTGGGTAGCCCTTGGTTTATTACATTCCTCAGATCACCCAGGTGATATGGGCACCACCAGAGAGAAGGAGGGAAGGATGGCTAGGTGGGAGATTAATATCTGTGGGATTTGCTATTAGACAAGAGAGAGGGAGCCACCTTAGGGAAGGAAAAGAAAATTTATGGGGACAAAATAATTACAGCAACTGAAGTAGAGAAAAAAAGAAGGTAGAGAAATGAGAAAAGGTTGGATTAAAATTTTCTATAATGGCTTTTCTGGCCCCTGGGGCTTATGGTTACATTCTCCAGGGTTCATGGGTTTTATAAAACTTTACAATCTTTATAATTTCATGTCTCTTTCTTTGATGACGAGTTGAAGGAAAATTGATCAAAAAATGAATGACTGTCTTTTAACTGGGTACCACTGGGCAACGTCGAACCTGTGTTTGGTTTTCTAATAGACATCACATTTGTGCTAAACATTAGCCAAAAATATATGCTAGGACACCAGATGAAAAAGTGATTCATAGACGTTTAAATATGAAAAAAGTAGGGACTTAATTAGTAATTCATGACACGTTGATGCTCAACACAAACAAATGCTAACGTGTTAACTGATGTTCTTCTGATCCTGAACGTGTACATACCCCTTTGCAATCATTTATTAGCAGTAATTATAGAATTAAATTTGACATTATGAACTTTTTTCTTTAAATGTCATTGTAAAAGATTTCAGTATTTTGTTTTTTGGATATGCTATTACATTTTTGTACCTATCAATAAAATGGATCAGTTTACATTTTAGTTGAGTGTGATAAAGGAAATGTAAAAGAGATAATAGGGAAAGCTTCACTGATGATCCAGGTTGTCCAAAGTCAAAAGAATCCAGCCAATAATAAGTGAAACCAAAAGGCATGTGTACATCTTTCTTCTATTAATCTCAGTGATGGTGATTTCTCTCAGTAAACATCATCCATCACATGAATGCTTTTGAAAATTTGTATCAGTGTTGTAGTTTTATTTGTATTTTCTCTATAAATAAATTTGGCTGTACAGTTGTCTAAGGGCAATAACTGCAAGGAGTTTATATTTAGTTTAATATCTGTACCTGTTTTAAAAACATTACAATGAAAATTATTTAAATTAATACCAGAGGTATTTGAGAATTTCTTTTCCCCATACAAGTAATTTGTTCATAAGTTTGAAGAAAGGATATGACAGGAGACAGGTATTGAAGTCAAGATTTTCTAGAGGAAGGACAGCGTGCAAAGAGGCTGTATTAGTTTCCTAGTGTTTCTGTAACAAATTACCATATACTTAGTGTTGGGAAAAAACCCACAAGTGTATTCTCTTACAGTTCTGGAAGCCAGAAGTCCAAAATTAGTCTTACTGCACTAAAGTCAAGATATTAACAAGGATGGTTGCTTCTGGAGTTCTAGGGGAGAATCTGTTTCCTCACCATTTCCAGCTTCTGGAAGCCATCTGTTTTCCTTGATTCCTGACTCCTTCCTCACACTGCTCCTCACATTCTGTCCTCTACTTCCTCCTGTAACCCTTTTATCTCCCTCTGAAAAGGACCCTTGAGATAACATTTAGGGCCCACCTGGATAATCTAGGATAATCTTCCCATCTCAAGATCCTTAACTTAGTCACATCTGCAAAGTCCCTTTTGCCATATATGTTAATATTTAGAGGTCCTAGGATTAGGATTTGGACATCTTAGGAACAATTATTCATCTTACCACAAAAGGACAGTATTATTAAGTCCCAGGTTGGAAGAAGCAATGTAAAATAGGGTTGGGCAGGGGAGGTCGAGCCTTCATAGAATAATGTGTCTAGTTTTTTTACTTAATCAGTTGATGGTTGAAGCAATACTTGTAGATAGAGTCTTTGGAAAGGACACTGAACATTGGAAAATGAAATTTTGGGAGAAGAAAATATAAGGGTAATGTACTTTTTTTTTAAATGATAAAAAGATATGAATGTTGTCAATCAGCTGTTGGGGAAGAATGTTTCTCAACCCTGCAAGGTTCTTCTGGCTGGTCTAAGAATTAAATTGAAATGAGACAGACTAACAGGAGAAAATGTAATGTAATTACTTACATGTGGGGGCTCCCAAAGATTATGAGGTCCACAGGCAGTCAGGCAGTTGAGGCTTATATACCATCCAGAGCTAAGGAGAAAGGGGTAGGAGTCTGGGACTTCAAAAGGAAGGCAGACAATTCACAGGAAGATGAGAAAGAGTAGAGATGCTTGATAAATAAATGTTTCCTGGGTCATCCAGAAACAATGGGGCGTAAAGAGGGATTTTAACAAGCAGATTTTCCTAAGTTCCTTTGTATCTACCACCCCTCGTTCATATTATACTGCAGTTACCTACTGTGATAGCTCTCTGCCTGGAGTTGGTCCTCTATCTAAATTTGTTTAGGTGGCTGGGGGAAGGTCAAAGTTTCTTCCTGAGCTTTTTGTCTCCTCAAAATAATCAGCCTAAAATAATCTACATGCCAAAGAGACACATTTTGGGGTGGCAAATTTTGCTCCCTTACACAGTCATTTTTCTCAACAACTCCTGGGTGTTAGGAACCACCTATTGTTCTGAAGGATAGCAGAACATGCAGCCCCAAAATATGACTCTGTGGCCTAAGGGAGATCCCCATTTTTAAGGTGTCTCCCTCTCTATACCAGGAAGAGAAGAATGGGAGAAGGCACTGACATTCTAGGGCTGCATGGCAAATCCTACCATTGTTTACTGTACTTTTCCTGTTAATATTCCCCCACTCCATCCCCAACAATGCAGTCCAGGAATGTCCATATAATTGCCCCTATTTTATAAAACAGGAAACAGCCTTGGCTGCCAGAAAACTTGCCCATACTGTTTCAGAGCTGGTACAGAAAAAAGTCAAAAACCAGATAGAAATCTGTGGTTCCAAAGCTCATGCTTCACCAAAATTAACTGTCTTCTTTGTCATCTCCCTGGTGCTTTAGGAGGGACAGTTTTCTTCTTGGCTGTTTTATAAGGAAAATTCATAAATTGCATGTAGGAAGATTTTAATAATAAAATAATTTTTTACAATGTAAATAAGTTATAATATAAAATTGTTTATAGACCATGTGAAAAATGCATACAGAAAAGACTTGAAGGCAATACGCTAAGATATTAATAGGTTTCAGGATTATGGGTAATTTTTATTTCTTCTTTATGTTTTCCTGAGCTTTCCACATTTTCTACAATCAACATAAATTCTCTTTATAATTTTAAAAGGTGGGTGAAAAGTATGTTAATGTTTCTTATCCAGTAAATATTTATTGAGTACCTGTTATGTGCTAGTCATTGTTTCTGGCACGGACAGTGAAGAAAACCCACTCCTTGCCCTCATTTAGCTTTTATTTCATAATTCTTTTTTTAATGAAACCTGTTCTCATAACTTAGGCAAACCATGTCAAGCTAATAAGAACTCTTGGATTCACAAGCAACCAAAACTTTAATTGAATAAAAAAAATTAACTGCTAAGTCAGTCTTGTTATTGGAATGTTTATTTTTTCACCAACTAAGCTCAGTCTGTTGAGATATTTCTACTTTAGGAGTTTTAAATCTGACAGAGTATATTAGTTGTCTCTTCTAGCATGGAGGCATTTATACACTTTTAAAGCATATTTTCTCTGACTTTTGTAGGGGAGGAAAAAAATCTCTTCCTCTACTTCAACCTCATCTCAGTTTCCCCATTTGGGACACTGTAAATGAGACTAAGACAGATGAACAAGAGAAAAATGAGCATAGGTTTATCAACACATGCACTTCTCATGTAACACCTGGGAAGACCAGAGATGGGTAACTCAAAGATTTGACTAGAACTTGAGTTTATGTAGCACCTTAACAAGGGAACAATAAGATAAACTTTTGGAGAAATGACAAGACAAAGGAAAAGGCCTTGTGTCCTAGGGGTTGCAGATCCAGGGAAAGCAAATACCTGGGAAAGTCATGGTGGATGTCAAGTTTGTTATGCAGATTCCTCTGGTGCCATCTCCAGGCTGCTGACGGGGTAAAGTTGCCTCCAGTGATTAACTTTTCCCTTTCCTGATAGAGCGGAGGAGGGACAGCTATGTAAATTTATGTCCTGCTTTTAGCAAAGAGGGAGAGCAGAAAGGATTTCCTGTGTTTGCAGTGTCTTAATTGCCTTCAGCTCAAAACCTTTCTGTCAAAGAGGCATGTTTTGAGGTGACATATTCGGGTGTCCTTCACTTTATTCAGGTTGACACTAGAGATACAGGTAGAGTCAGAGCTTACCTGTAAATCCCACCTTCGAGTCCCTGGGAGTCCAGTAAACTCTGGCTGTTAAGAGTTCAAGCAGCTGCTTCATCTACTTGCAGATGTTTACAGAGAAGTCATGGAAGATTTTTCCCAAGAGTCTTATTGACAATGAGATGTATTATTTATAGAATGCACGTCTAAAAGAAAGAAATGTGGTCAGTTGGGCACATTTTGAGAGAACTCACACTGCTTTTCAGGGTCCACTGCCTGTGTGCAAAGTATTTTCTAAATACCTAGAAACCATCTGTTAAGTAATTCATTATAGAATTTCCCAGTGAATAATATTAAGTTCATCTGTCTATGGTTTGGGAATTTGCTTTTTTGTAAATCAGAACAATATTTCCCATAATAAGTCCTTAGTGGGCTGAATGGAGAATCACAAATACCTTGATAGGTGGTCCTTGAGATGGAAAATAGTCTCTAATCCTGATTAGCCAGAAGACTGTAGAGAGTCTTGGCTTCGTCTCTGTGGTCCTGAACGCCCTCCGAGAGAGGTGAGCTCTGTTAATTAAACACTCTTCATCTAAAACAAAGCTTGCCGGCACAGGGAGATTTCAGGAGAACCATAAATGTGAATTTTATTTTACATTTAAAAAGCTGCGTTTTATGCAGTTGACATGTCAGAGAAAAGATTGATAGGGGAACTTCTTAAGAACACGAGAGGGGCTGGTGATTTGCATATTAATTTATGTAACCCAAAATGAATGCAGACAGCCATAAAATGTACTTGTAATAATTATACTACCATCGAACTGTGGGCTTTTAATTAAATGGAATGTTTTTATCTTGTGTTTTTCACTTTAGCCACGTTGCTACGGGTGTCAAGCTGTTCTCGAAAATCAAAGCATTGGAGATGCCTGATCCTGGGCTGTCATCGCCCTTCGGCCAGCAGCGGCCCGCATTCCAGGACCCTGGCAGCTGGTCTGGTGCTGTGGGTGAGCTCTGGGCACCTCTGCTTTATGCATGCTTTAAAGAAGGGTGATGCAGACTCAGTTCAGTCACACTGGCACAGGACAGGCGTGACAAACCCTGGCTTTGGAAATGAGAAAGAAAGGATGCTTGCAACCTTGTGAGCCTTTTAAATAAATCCGAAAATGACAACCTGGGTGTTCTTCTTGAGACACATTGGCATTTGCTGGCGCCAGCTATTTTGATCTCCATCTACACTGTGGGCATATCAGTGTTCAAGACAGAGGCTGCCTTATACAAATGATCATTTTCACACTTTTCAACGCAGCAACAAGAATGCTCTTTTCTCTTCTTTTTCCTTCAAAAAGGCTGCGAAGTGGAGCTGCCCAAGGCCAGCGTAAATGGTTGTCATTGTGTCATGATGTACGTGGCTGGACAATGCTGCTGGTTGCTTGTTTTTTTCATCTGAATTGCACTGTCCCAACCCATTATCTCAGTGGCAACAGGGACGACTGGGCACCTCCCAGCTGCTGACAGCCTCTGTATTTCCAGGAGTGACTCAAGGCCTCTCAGGTTGGAGTTGGGGAATGTTTGTTAATATAAAATGAGTAGCATACAGGCACTATTCATGTGTTCAAGGCCATTCCCGGGGTAAGTGACATTGCATATAAGGAAGGCTTTATTGCTCACTATGATTTTCACTACAACTTGTATGACCAGGGACCTGTCACAAGGGCTCCTCACTATACCGTTCTCTTGGTTTCAAGTCAACTGAAACAACTTAAGTTAAAAAGGGGGAATATATTATAACAGCACAGAGTTAAACTAATTGAGCAAGGAGGCTCTTAGATTGAGTGTGTGGTAGCCTGTGTAAGCAAACCAAAATCTAAGCCTGAATGCCTCAAGGCTGCCGGATGGAAATCTAAGACAACCAGGGACAAATGGACAACTCAGCTTTGAGCCCAGCCCATCTAGAATTCCCTTGCTTAGCTCCTGCCTTTTCTCCATAAACGTCTCTCCACCTCCTGTCCATGGAGGACTCCTAACCACTTCTGGTTTGGTGCTGCCTGATTCGCATCAAATTTTGCTCAAATGACCTTTAAAAATTGTTAATATGCCTCACTTTATCTTTTAACAATCAGCAGGTATGTTTCATAGAAGTTAAGGGCAGGACTGGGGCTGGGATTCATACATGATGGTAGTGAGAACCGGGAATTTGGCCAAAGCCCGGGGAATGTTCTGCCCATCTCTTGGTATCTGTTGCTCTCTGCTGTTTATTCCTCATTCCTTTTCCTCGGTAATCTGGCTCTCCCTGCCGCTCTGCCTACAGGGCAGGCAGAGTTGGGAACCAAGTGCTTATCTTATCTTAAAGCGATTCTGTCTGTCACTCTTTGGCTTCCTCAATTCCAAAATCCCAGAGAAGGGACCCTGGCCCTGCCTGGGTTGATTTCCCGCCCCTCGTCCAATCCTGGGGCCTTGAGAGAGGAGTGGGTAGTGTGAGCAAGTGTGAGTGTGTGTGGGTGTGTGTACGACAGAGCAAGCCAGGCTGAGAGATCTGACTGTGGGCTGGTGGGGACAGTAAAGACAGAGGGTGTCCTTGTCTTTCTGCCCCTGCCCTCTTTAGTGTGGCATGCTCATTGACTCCATCTAGGGTGTTCCTAATAAGGCAGGAGATCATGAAAAGCAGGCCCAGGCTGGTGAGGTCTTGGCCATTCATATCTTTATAAAGCTAAGGGAGTTCTAAATACATTACATGTTCTTCAAATGAGTCACTTAGTCGGGCATTAGTGGGACCACAGTCTGGTACCCAGTGTTGACAAGCTAGGAGAGAGCAGAAAAGGATGTGGTATCACAGTCTGAGTACAACATGCTTCTGAGAGCTAGATCAATGCCAACACACCGTTTCCCCCTACATATAAGAAGGATTTGGTCAGACAGCATGCTGAAATTATAGCTATCATGCAATGAGTGGTACAAATAAAGATGAAAAATTTGAAAGTAAGGCCACAGATTTTTATCTTTGACTCTCTGTAATCTCCTAAATTTTAGTTTCTGCTCTGTCCTTTTCATATTTCAAGCTCTCTTCTCCCTCTTTCTCTGTGTCCCAGTTTGTCACGATGAAGTCACATATTCTATGGCTTTTGCACCATATTTTCCTGCAAGTCTCAAAAGCTGCAAACATTTTTTTAAGTTGTGAAGTTAAAAGCTGAAGAAGGGAAAAGCTGAAACTGTGAAGTTTTAATTATTGCTATTATGACATGAATTATCAGGGAATAATCAAAACATAATTTCTGTCTAACCCAAGGAACAAGATAAAATAAGAAGCCACAATGTTGTCAGGATTCATCAGGAAACTTGAAATTATTCTGTCACCTCCATTTTTATAAATCCTGAGTGACATTAGCACAGAAGGCACATAGGGATCACCAAGGAATGCACTCCAAAAGGGGGCTGATATGTGATTTGTTTTCTGTGTTGAGTTTTCTGTTTGGCTTTCTTTCTCTCTCAGAGTCCCAACAGTGCTTCCTATTTCTATAGTGCCACATTTCATTGTGTGTTAAAATCATGTGTATGCATGTCTTATTTTCTTTAACAGATTGTAAGGTCCTTGAAGGAAGGGCATGTGTCAAATTATAAAGTTGTGACTGTAGGTGTTGGCTTACTTTTTTTCTCTGTGTCCTCTATTCAGACTCGGGGGTATTTTTGAGGGTGCCCAGCTCCCATCTAGGCTTTGGACTGGTTGGAAAATAAGACGGAGAGAATGACGACAGGAAAATGGCTGTATCACCCCGTCACAGACAGGGAGGCTAGGGTGAGATCAACGTCTGAGCCCAGATGGGTGTGCCCCTTCCTTTTCCTCAGTTTCGCCCTTGGAAAGCCTTCTTGGAGAAAGTCAGAATCATCAGAGCATCCACACCAGACCGGATGTCTGTTTCTGCTGGTCCAGGTGGGGAAAGAGAGCCGACCCCACCAGCCTCTGCCTACCCAGAGTCGTTGAGCCGTGGACACCACACAATGGAGAACTAGAACCAAACCGAGTCCTTCCACCTATATGAGGGGGTTAGTCGTGGGGATGTTTTCACAAGGAAACGGAAAGTGGAAAAGCGCCTTTCCCCACAGACTGTGAGGCCTGAAGGGACATAGCCATGCCCCTGACTCCCCATTTGCTCCAGTGCCGATCACGGTGCCTGGCACTGAGAGTGCTTGGTAAACGCTGCTGACAGGATGCATGAAGGAACTTTCGAGTACCAGTCCTTGAAACATAGCAGGAGCTCTGTAAATGCTCATTGAATGCATACATGCTTAAATGTTTTAAGCAACAAATTGAGCCTGACGAGGATTGTAAACGGTTGTTACAATAATAATAATAATTTCAACAGAGCATGTTCTACATCCTTTGACAACTCTTAGGAATGCAACGCCAGAGCCTTGTAGTTAGGACCGGGAACATGGATTTTGATCTCCAAGATTTTGATTTTTGTGACTGTGACCACCCAGTCTGGAGTCTTGAGGTCTGTGTGTGGGGAGGGGAACGTGAGGATGCTCCACCCGCAGCAGAGGGACCCCGAGCTGCTGAAAGGAGGCAGTCTGTGAATCAGATCCGTTCAAGGACTGGGTGGGCTCATTACTTTTTACCCTCCTCTCTGAATCCTAATTAACCACAGGCAGACTTGCCATCTAAAGGGCGGCGCCTTAGCTGTTGATATTTTGGGATAATTAGCCTTGGCTCGAAGTATCCAGAGTGGATGCTGTAGTCATAGTGAAGAGGAAGAGGAGTTGATGCAGTTAATTGGCAGGAATTTGCTGAACTGAAGGCGTGATTAAAGACTGTTTCAGGTTTTAGTGTGGCTTGCTGCAGACAGGAAGACTCTTCCTTTGTGAATTTTCAGCTAGGTTTCCTCATTTCTAAAAGCTGTTTAAAATATATATATGCTATCTCTACAATCCAAAAATCTGTTCTCCTTGTAACCGGACACAATTGAAAACATTGTTTATATTACCAAGGCTTTGACTGGAATGTCTTATTTGAGAGAACCATGTATAGACTCAGATATGGTCAGACAGCTTTAAGGAATTAAGGTTGACTTTATGGAGCCGACAAAGCCTCTTGGAAGAACTGGCCTGGTACCTTGCTTATAGGGTTCCCAGCAGCCTTCCCAGGTAAGTGAGAAAGGTTACTTCCTGGCAAGCAGAGGAACCTGAGAATGTCTTGGGGACTTCCAGAAGAGAGGAATTCACCCAAATTTATAGGTACTGCAGGTGAACCCTGATGGCAGGTCCCTGGCTTGCTTTCCCCAACCTCAAGAGGACTTTGAGAGTTCGAAATTCCATATGAAAAATTCCAGCAATGCACCTTTCCTTGCTCCACTTAAGTAAATAATCAGGCTAAGTGTTTTGAGGGTAAATTTATCTTACAAACAAATTCATCTTAGTTACCCCTCATAAAAATGAGGGTGATTTTAGAGAGAAAAGTACATCTTTATGGACATTATATTCTAATATTGGTCATTGTGAAATGGAATGGATCCTGAATTCTGGTTTCCTCAAAATATCTGGCTATGACTCTCCAAACATTTCCAATATTTTTCCCATCCTTTCAATTGGGATCCTGCTATTATTAGTCCTCATATTTGGGCCACACATTCTTAATTTCCTTGCTAAATTTGTTTCCTCCAGATTACAGAAAATCCAACTCCAGATGTCGCTCAGACAAGGATTGCAACCCACCCCTCACGCTGATAAAGAGACGCATCGGCAACCCTGTCACCTAGCTGCATCCTCCTTTACGTGCCCTTGTCCGTGTCGGCCACTGCTGAGACAGCTCCGTGACCCCCCCTCTCCCCGACAGGCAGCGTGGAGCTGCCAGACCCACAGGCAGGCTCAATGCCCCCCCTCCGCAGGAAGCAGCTACAGAAGGACGACCAACGCCCACTTTCCCTGGAACGGTTTCAAGGGTCCGCATTCCTCCAGGCGAGACGTGTTATGGTAGGTGGGCAGCAGACATGAGCGGGGAGGGGTTGGGGACTCTGGCCAGTGTTTACACTTGGTTAGATGCTTGTTTATATTCTAAAGGTTCCGTATAAACTGTTTTTGCTGGATGTGGGGAGGGCGGGTACAGACAGCAGACCTGCCAGAACTGACTAGCTCCAGCATGGAGGAGAGGTAGAACCCGACAGACCCTCAAAGTACATTATATGCTCATTAGCATACTAAAAATCACACCTGTTGGCACCATGACAATTCCGAGGAGACTAAGGACAAAAAGAGGGTGTCACCCTAATGCCCAGAATTCCCCTCCTTATTCTGAGAAAAGCCCCACCTAACCTGGTGAATATTCCACCCCTGCCTTAAACTCTAACTGTAAGACCACCCAATCCAGACCCCCACCAGGCTGTTCACCTCCGGAGCATGCCCACACTCCCTTCCGGAGTGCGTACTTTGCTTTATTAAACTACTCTTGTTAAAAAAAAAAAGATATTTCTAGAAATGTAAATTTTGACAGATCATACCATCTTCCTTCCTCTGCCCCTGGACAGAAATTTCTGATGGTTAAATGAGATAATACATTTAATGGCGATAATGTTTCAGGGCAGGCTGCATATAAAACCACATCTTGAAGTAGTCATAATCAGCTTTTTGTTTTACCTTCAAACCTAGAGTCTGGTGCAGGTCCTGCGTTAGGCGGGTGGTGTGAACTGCTCGCCCTGCTGCAAAACACCTGACTGGACGCGGCTGGCCGGTCACTCCTGAAATGGAGGCACTTCTTCCGTCCAAAAGCATCGTGCCAAGACTCAGGAGGACGTGAAATTCACTTGGCTACAGTCTCATCATGAAGAACAAATAGAACGCCGCTAAGAGCAGCGTGGGTTCAGGTCCCAGGAACGATGAACAGATTTCCGGTCTGCCTGTGATGCCTGCCACGTATGTGAGTCAGCAGAACGTGGGCCCAGGGTGACCGTCCTGCGGAGGGGACAGTTTCTCTTTCTACCTCATCTTCCTGAGTGTGTTTAGAATAAGCTGTTGTGGGCTGGATTGTGTCCCTGCAAAAGATACACCGAAGCCCTGACCTCGCGGACCTCGGAGTGTATTTGGAAAGAGAGTTGTTGCCCAGGTACTTAGTGAGGGTGAGGTCACACTGCCTGGGGTGGGCTCTTCATCCATGTGACCGGTGTCCTTACCAGATGGTGGTGTGAAGACAGACACACAGGGAGAAGGCCCTGTGACGACGGAGGCAGAGGCTGGAGTGATGGGGCAGTGGGCCGAGGTTTGGGAGGGAGCTAGAAGGAGTCCCCCCCAGAGCTACAGAGGGATTGTGTTCCTGCCAACACCTTGGTCTCAGCCTGGCAGCCTTCAGAACAGTGAGAGAATACGTTTCTGTTGTAAGCCACCGGGTGGTGGTACTTTGTTCCGGCAGCCGCAGGAAGTGAATACAGAAGTATTTGTGCCTGTAAAGTGATCTCTGCAGCTCTTTTCCTGGAGATTCTGAAGGTCTAAATCCTCCAGACCCTCTTAATCCCATTTTACAAGTCTGGAAACTCAAGAGTGAGAGACATCAAGTGTTCTTCTTAAGCGTATTTGAGCCTGGGTTTGTCCGACCCCGGGGCCTGTGTGTCATCCACTCTCTGTGCCTGAGTGGCTTGACCACAGTGGTTTGGGTTCCACACACTTCTGTGGCAGACGTGGTCCCAGGAACCGCACTGGCTTCTCTGATCATGTCTTCAGTGGCTGCTTGAAGCCCATGCACCCGGGATGCCCTGTTGCCGAGTTCCCTTTTGAAGTAGTTGTGTTGTATGATGTCGAGCTAGTCACACTGGCCAGAACTAGGAATGCCATGTGCCGCCATCTGAAGTGGGGCCACCTTGTAGGCAAAGCCTCAGGCTCTAGGGCTGCTATGTTTCTGCCTTTTGTTCCCCAACAGAATCTTCTTTGAAAAGAGCAATTCCATTCTCCAGAAGGAGCCAAGGAACGGTCCCGCGCTCTGACTGCCACCCCACAAAGGGGAAGGGGAAGGGCTGGGTGTGGTTAAGATGGTGAGCATTTCCTTGGAGCCTTTGGATGTTACATAGGAGGCTCTGGTGTCATCAGGATGAACCACAGGAGGGAGAAGGCACAATTCTTTATTTAGGCTTAGCACACCTCATCAGAGGTGAGATGGAAGGAAAGTCTGGCTGTTTATTGGGTTTGCCTTTTTCCCTGTATGAGTTTGCAACTTCAGCTGCAATGAAGTACCACAGACAGGGTGGTGTAAGCAACAGAAATTCATTGTCTCACAGCCTCAGAGCCTAGCAGTTGAGATCACGATGCCCTCAGTTTGCTTCTTCTGAGGCCCCTCTCCTTCACCTGGAGGTGGCCGCCTCCCTCCCGTATCCTCACGTGGTCTCCCTCAGGGCGTGTGTCCAAATTTCCTCTTATAGGGACACCTGCCATACTGGACAAGGACCCAATCCAGTGACCTCACTTTAACTTAATCACTTCTTTAAATACCCTATCTCCAAATACATTCTAGGGCCTGGGGGTTAGGACTTCAACATGTGCATTTCGGGGACACATAATTCAGCCCTTAAAAGCCTCCCTGACAGGTAGAGCTCCTTGAGGGCATGGACTGGGTTGCACGCCTCTTGGTTCCTGCAGAGCCTAATGAGGAACCTGGCCCGAAGTCAATATTCAACCCTCTTGTTGAATGAATGTGATTTGCTTCTTAAGGGAAAAACAAAAACTAATCTGGTGTTTGCTCCTATGCTTGCCATACATAGCCCCCTGTCCCACACTGAAATCCAGATTACAGGTTGAAAATGTGTGGACAGGATGAGAAGGGTGTACAGGAAAAAGAGATGGACGTGCCAGATGGGAAAGGTATGCTGGCACATAACAGTAATAATAATTAGTGGCATACAGCTGCTTGTTGTCCTTCTCAGCATAATGCTCTTAACTGTATAATAGTTTTCAAAATGGAAACATGCCCATGGTTTCATTATCAAGACCATGAACTGATAGAAAACAGGAGAAATGCTCCCTACCTCGGAGCTGCTGTCTTTCTCCACTTTGTACAAACAGCCCCAGGTGTGCGAGCCACTCAAGGCTATGGCTCATCTGTCTTGCTTTCTTTTGCCACCGCTTGCTGTTTGTTCCAGCCCAGCCATCTCTAAAGAGTTTCTGGGCCAACCTGTGGTTTATCCCATTGATAGACTGGCAAAATATTTACAAATTTGAATTTATTCCCTGCCCTGCCAATGGGTTTCAGCCCTGGGCAAGTTCACCATGAATTCAATGTGACCAAAGAAATGACAGTAGAACGTTCTTGGGGTGAAGGGGTTATACCCAATTTTATTTCCACCATGGCAGGTCAGTCACTAGAATCCTGTTCACTCAGAGTGAGTCTGCAGGCAGCAAGCCCATCTCTGCCTCTGGGCCCCTCTGCCCGCACACCCATCCTCTGGGCCCCTCTGCCCGCACACCCATCCTCTGGGCCCCTCTACCCGCACACCCATCCTCTGGGCCTCTCTGCCCGCACACCCATCCTCTGGGCCCCTCTACCCGCACACCCATCCTCTGGTTCTCTCTGCCCGCACACCCATCCTCTGGGCCTCTCTGCCTGCACATCTGTCCAAGTCTCTGTCCTTGGTGCTGCCACCACTCCAGGCTCTGTTCTGCTCTCCTGCAGCCTTGCAGCCTTGCTACCGTGTCGCCCAGATCACTGGGCAGGGCTCTCTCTATAGAGTAAATAATGATGCATTGCCCACACGTGTGTAGTGAGCTAACCGACCAGGGCCAGGTGAGAATCCTGGCCACAGAAACCTTCATTTTATTCACATTCCCCCAAATAGATAGAATTAGCTGCAGATATGTTTGACAGAATTTATGAAACTACATTGAGACCCCCAAGAATGAAATGAACCCTTTATTCATTTCAATTTTTTCATCCATTCATTCATGCATGTATATGACATGTTGAGATCCTACAAGGTGCTAGATACACAGTTAGGCCCCATGTATCTAGGAGATTTCTCCACCTGATGTATAAGGTTGCACCCATTCTTCTCTTTACTTGTTTCTCCTTCTGTCCAAAAGCACATCACTGGGAACCCTAAGCCAATGCTTATATTCCCTGTGAATGAGATTCTCCTGAGGAGCTTATTTATAAAGCAGAGACTCTACAGAGATCCCCCAGAGATCTGATTCAATGGGTCGGGTGTGGGAGCCGGGAATATGAATTTTTAACAAATACTGCAGGAGATTCCCATACGGGTGGTCCGTGGGTAAAAGCCCGTTGAGAAACACTACCCCAGGGTTGGAAGTATGGGTTAAGGATGCAGTCCTGACGATGCTGCCTTTGGCAGCCCACAGAAAAGTGTATGTCGAGATGGGGCCTATGGGGAATGCAGGGGATGGAATATATGTCTGGGGGCTGGAGCGAGGAGAAGGGGCGGAAATGAGAGGGAGCTCCCTTGGCTGACACTCACCTCCTGTGTCTCTGTTTCTTCCAAAAAGTCTGGGGTTCCAATGGCCAGGTCACATGTTCCTTTTTTGGCTTCTCTTTACTCTGTGGCTCACCAGAGTTCAGAACTAAATTGTTTTCTTTAGAAATGGAATTTGATTTTCAGCCTGTGAGACTATAATCCAGCCACATGGCTCTTTGGCGTTGGCCTTACAGCAGCTTCTTACCAGTTTACACTAACTTGTCAGTGGTAAGATTTGAGCTGTACCTGAAATTCCCACAGAGGGGTTTTTCTTGGCTGCTCTGAGAAGCAATCGTTTTCACACCCACTATTTCCAGTTTAATTTAAAATGTTTGTTGTGGAGGGAAATGGCCTTTGCTTATTATGCTGTGAGGTCTTTTGCTGAGATCTGAGGCTTCTGTGTGTACAGAACAAATATCCTATCTCAGACAGGCAGATATTTTTATCCTCTTTCTACGTTGAAAACTAAATGGGACATAAACCCATGATAACTAATAGGGAATTGCACCACCTATGGCAAGTCATTTCAGCAAATAAATTTGTTTTCTTTTACCTTTAACATAAAAATCCTTTGTAAGTCTCCCTTGGTAGTATCAAAATTGCATGTCTGATCTTTTATGTGCCAATTACTCCCGAAAATATCCCTGCAATTTCAATGCTATCTGGAGCAGTTACTGTCCATATTCTATGTAAAGGTCTAATAGAGGAAGAGGAATAAATATCATGGCAATTATTACTATGAGCTTTTATTTTAAGCAGCAAAGCCCAAGATTTCTATGGAGACACAAGTACATCAAACTATATTTTTTATGGTCACAGCTAAACTGGGCAATAATAGCATATCAATAAACTTCAATTACACTCAAGAAAATACACAAAGTGAGCCTCTAGTGATGCTCAATAAAGTCTACAGGAGCATTAGAGTTATACAGAGCCGTGACATCCATCTGGTATTTTTCAGTGACTTCTAGTCAATTACTACATTTCATTGTGTGTAATCCTCTTTCATCTCCAGTTCCTGCTGGTGTGGTAATTCTCACTCTGCTACATCTGTGGCTTTACTGTGAATTTTTATCTCCTGTAAGTCAGTGCATCCCTTCCCTCCCTGGATGTTGTTGAGCTCTATCTGTTGAAGATTTAATTGCAAGGTAGTATAAAATACAGACTTAGAGACATATAGGACATATGTAAAGTGATTGGCAGCATATTAAAAGATGGGCATGCTTTCAAATAAAAAGCCATATTTCAGGCAAAGTATGGATTTTATCAGAGCATTGGATATGGATTCTTTTCAGAGGGTAAGAAGTAAACAAAAGAAAACAAAAGCAAAGAAGCAAAATTAGCCATGCCCAATGGTGATCTCTTGGGAGGGAGATTTCGTGCACACATTTGATATACGTGGGTCAAATGTTCTGTGTGGATATGGACACGTACATGTGTACAGATGTTAAATGCATATGTTCATTTATATAAATGTTATAAAACATAACATTTTGGAAAACTGACTGTTTTTTAAAAATAGACTTTATTATTTAGAGCAGCTTTAGGTTCACATTAAAATCAAGAGGAAGAGAGAGAGTTCCCATACACTCCCAACCTCACATGCCCACAGCCTGGCCTCCCCCACTATTAACATCCCCCACCAGCATGGTATGTTCATTACAGTCAGTGAACTTACTTGCCACCCTGTTATCACCCAAAGTCTGTAGCTTATACTAGGTTTCATTTTTGATGTTGTATATTCCATGTGTTTTGGCAACTGTATAATGATGTTTATCCCCTATTATATTCTCTTACGGAGTATTTTTGGTGCCCTAAACATCCTGCGTGTCCCATCTGTTCATCCTTCACTTCCCACTTGCACAGTCTGATTCTCCTCGTCCTTTGGTAGTTGCACTATCATAATGCACACCCATCCCTCCCTCCATCCACGTCCTCCTCTTTTCCTCCCTCCCCTGCTTCCCCAAACTATTCATTGTCAACTCCATGCCACGTTCTCTGCCAGATATTGTGAGTGTGGTGGAGAGCAAAACAGACACCGTATCTGTCCTCCTGGAGCTTAGAGTACGGTCAGAAAGACTAGGATCACTCGTTTTGGGAGGAAGACCAGAGAGGTGAAGGCTCATTCCCATCATATCATACCAAGAAGACATGTTACATCCAATCAACATGACCTCTCACTGATGACACTGACCTTCATCACTTGGCTCAGGTGATGAAGTCTTTGTCAGGATTCTCCACTGTACTTCCCCCCCATTTTCCATTCTCTACTCATTGGAAGCAAGAAACTAAGTGCAGCCCACATGCACCATCCTTGACGGGGGAGTATCTACAAAAAATTATGTAGAATATTTCCTTTTGGGAGATTCATCTCTTTTCCCCCATTTATTTATTTAGGGAATCATTTATATCAGTATGAATTCATGGATCTTATTTTATACAGTGGGTTATAATCCAAAACAACATTATTTAGTGTTCAAATTTTTCCAGTTCAAATTCTTCCAAGTTCTCCCAATGCTTTGACCACTGGGAGCTCTTTTTGGCCTGGCCTCTATGTTTCTATTACATATTCCCATCTTTTTTGTTTTGTTTTGTTTTCATTTTTATTTTTGAGCACTTTCTGACTTTCTGGCACTACAGGATATTCTAGGCTCATCTTATGAATCCCTGAATCAGCCATTTCTCCAAGGAGCACTGGTTCCTTTTATTGGAGACGGTATTAGAAACTAATATGTGACACACAGTAGGTGTGCTCATTGCTACTGGGGTGTCATTGCTTATAAGCTCTCTCAGCTGAGAGCAAGAAAATATGTGTATGCATACTAACCCACATGCACACAGGTATCTATAAATGTTTCTATACACATCCATCTTTATCTATAGTAAGTTAAACATGAGTTCATTTTGATGTGTCCAATTCTAAACCATTGCTACATTGACCATTCTAGCTTTCTTCTTTTGCTTGTCTGTAAACCTCCTACTCCAACAGCGAAAAACCTGGTTCCCACCGTCTGCTGTTTGTTTCCTTAACCATTCAATTTCAGGATATAGATCTTCCCTGACTTATGATGGGATTATGTCTCAAAAACTCATAAATGGAAGATACTGCAAGTTGAAAATGCATTTAATAATACACCTACCTTAAAGAATATCATTGCTTAGCCTAGCCCACCTTAAATGTGCTCAGAACACTTATATTAGCCAATAGTTGGGCAAAATCATCTAACAGAGGCCTATTTCTCTAATAAAGTGCTGGATGTCTCTTGTAATTTATTGAGTACTGTACTGAAAGCAAAAAACACATGGTTGTCTGAGTGCAGACTGGTTGTAAGTGTATCAGTTGTTTGCCCTCTTGATCACATGGCTGAATGGGAGCTGTGGCTCACTGCGCTGCCCAGCGTCATGAGAGAGGGTAGGACTGCATATCACTAGCCCAGGAAAAGAGCCAAATTCAATATTCAAAGTATGGTTTCTACTGAATGCCTGTCACTTTTACACCTTCATAAAGTTGAAAAATTACACATCAAACCATCATACGTTGGGGACCATCTGTATTTGTTTCATGGTTTCAGAATTGTTGACCTGTTCTTCCACAGGTAAAACTTTATCAGCTAGAGTACATATAGTGCTTATGTACAGTTTCTGGGTCTTTAGTCTTGCAACTTCCACTGATTTCCAAGGTTGTTTAGGTCACCACCTTTTCTCCTCCTATTCCTCATGCTGCAGTTATTTCACACATTTGTAATAGAGTTAGATTTTTTTTGTCTCCATTCCATCCTGGAATATCCTGGTCTCCTAAATAATATTTAAAATTTTCTTATATGGAAGTTCACTCTCTGTGCTGTAAAGTTTATGGGTTTGACAAATGCATAGTATCATGTATCTACTGGTACCGTACCATACAGTGCAGTTACACAGCTTTAAAAAGCACCCTGTGTTTCTACTAGTCAAACACTCCTCACTGCTGGCTGATCTATTTTCTGTCCTTAGAGTTTTTCCTTTTCCAGAATGTCCTACATACATAGCCTTTTGGACTCATTTATTTTCCACTTAGCAAAATGTATGTAGGACTTATTCATGTTGTGTGAATTAATAGCTTGTTCCTTCTTATCACTGAATAATATTCCATTTTATGCAGGGACCACAGTTTGTTTCTTCATTTTATGAATTGAGAGACATCTTGGTTGCTTCTAGCTTTTTACAATTATGAATAGAGCTGCTGGAAACAACTGCATGTCTGAGTCATTCAGGCCGCTAAACCAAAGCCCCATAGATGGGGTAGTCTTTAAACAACAGAAATTTTTATTTCACAGTCTAGAGGCTGCAAGTCTGAGATCAGGGAGCCAGCACAGTCAGGTTCTGGTGAGAGCCCTCTGCTTTGTTGCAGACTACTGCCTTCTCCTTTACCCTCAGAAGAAGTCAGAAAAGGAAAGCAAGCTCTCACATGACGCTTACAAGGGCCCTAATCCCAGTCATGAGTTCTCCAACCACACAAACTCATTTAATCCTAATCACCTCCCGCAGCCCTTACCTCCTAACACTATCACATTGCAGGAGAATAGGGTTTCAATGTATGAATTTTGAGGGTACACAAAGAAACTGCCAAACTGTCTTCTAAAGTGACTGTACCTTTTTAAATTCCCACCAGGAACGAATGAGAGTTCCTGTCCTTCTTCATCCTCATCAGCATTTGGTGTCAGTTTTTTTTTTAATGTTAGCCATTCTACCAGATGCATGAAATAGTATCTTCAAAGGTTTTAATCATTTTTATAGCCTCAGAGGCTAGCATAGGGCATGCCATGGCTGGAAGGAATCAATGAATAACTGAATAGAACAAGAAAATGTGCTTTCACAATTTCTGTCTTAGAGATTCTTCTATTATTGAAGGGGATGCATTTGGATAGGGATTACATATGAAAATGGACTGCAAAAACAAATGTCTTACAAAGTGAAACAGAGTGAGTGTAAGGACATTAGGGAGTGGTAGGGACTGTGGCAGTAGGAAGCTGCAAAAGAATCAGTGAATCCAATGACAGATCTTCCAAATTTCTAGGTAGTGCCATACCACCAAATGTGTAAGAAAGCTCATGATTTGTATATGCTACTAATCACCTAACTATCAGATGTGACGGGTGGCCTACCAGTTTTTAATCTATGTGTTTTTAATCTCTTCTGGTGTGGCGTCGGGGCACTGTGTCCTTAATGGTCCAAGATTTTAGTCATTATTTGATTGTTATTTATTATTTGAGATTAATTTTATTTGAGATAAACGAAAGGAGTCTTGGATGTGGGGGACAGAACTGAGGAGGAGAGGAAAATCAGCGTGAAGATTTCAGTATTAGAAGGAAAGCTGGAAAATGTTACTTTATGCCCAGGTGACAAACTTATGTTAGGGAACGGTATTTAATGGTTAATTGTCTGAACCTTTGTAAGTGTGAGAACTCTGAGTTAGGGAGTCACTTGGGTCAATCGTTTCATCTTGAAATGTGGATATTTCACTTCAGCTACAGCCTTTCAAAGCTTTGAGAATCTCTTTCTTTCTCCATAGTGGGGTTTTGTGGGAAAAAGAATCAGGCAGGCCACTAAAGTGGGGAAAGCCATTTCAATGACCTGTTTTGTTTATTGCCTTCCTACACTTTTTTTCCTCCTAGTGCTGTGTAAAATGTGAATACATTTTATAGTTTATGGGAGAGAAGAAATTACATGTCACATGCCACAATCTGGTAAATATTTATGATTCTTCTGTTTCTTAATATGAGGCTGTGAAAATAACTCCTGATAGCATGTTAGCAATTACCCTACGTCTGGAGAAGACAAGAAACTTAGTCCTAAACAGGGGCTCCGTGTCTGCCCAGAAATGTTCTTGTGGAATTGTTTCTCCTATTTGATATGCTTGACTCCCTTCTGTTTCATTACTGTCCTAATCAACCCCGAAGCTGTGTTTTAACAGAACCAATATGCTCTCTAATCAGAGACAATATGATACATGGCAAAATGGTTTTTCCATCCTATGTGGAATGGACAGCAAGCAAGAAAAATAACCCCTCACTAATTTTAATTAGAATTAGAAAGTTCCCCAGGCTGGTTAGCTCAGCTAGTGAGCACACCCTGCAGTGGCTGTGTGTGACCCTCCCACGGGCCAGTTCATTTTTGCTCAGTTCAGTAGCCCCAGCTGTGTCTCTGCTCTGCACAGTCATCTGGAGAACACGTCCCCTTAATCATTAAGCAAACAGAAGGTCTGAGCACAGGTGCATCGCCATTTCTGGCAAAACCACTTAAAGTGTAAGCCCTATTGATGTCTGTGGTCAGTGCCATCATCTCGAAACCAAAGAAAACATCATATGGAGAGAATCCCACTTACTACCTGTGCCATCAGGGCCTTCCTTGGCCTTTCAGAAACCCCGCTTTCTTATCAGGAGTTTGGCAGTTAGAATTTCACAGCGTGTCTGTGAAAACTTTCAAAATGCAAAGAAGTATACAAATCCAAAACAGGTTCGTTAACCACGATTCCTCTCTATGGAAAATAATCTCTAGTCATGGCAATAGCTTTAAATCTGCATTCTATTTATTTCAAAAAATAATTTTTTGATCTCATTCCAGCTCAATGCCATAAACAAGTGGAGATGTTCAAGAGCTTACCTTAACAGGAATCCAAGCTTCTGTGCTGATTCTCCCCAGAGTTGTTCAGACCCAAGGCCCCCTGGCAGCTGCAGTACAGCCCCGGTTCTGGCATGGCGGGAGTGGCTGCATGAGGGTGGGCATGTTCAGCTCTCTCTACCAGCTCCACTCCAACAGGACTGTTGCTATTTCCTCTGCTTTACCCACAGTGAATATTATTCACACAATACTTTGTTTAAAGAAAGAATTTTGCTATTTAAAAAGTTATGTTTAGAAACCACCGAAGATATTCTAAGCTATACCATGGAAATGAACAACATCCTGATTGTGGGAAATTTTACAAGATAAATGATCAGGTGCCTTCAACAAATATATTCCAAAGGGGAAAGGGAGGTGTCCATAGAGTCTATCTTCTCTTGGTCAATTCTTTTTTTCTTCTGTAAAAGTTGGTTTCGATCCATTTCCTCTCATTGGATTGCTGCCATCAGCATACAGACATTCATTTTCCCATTTTAAAAAATACATTTTTCCTGGCCTGACTGAGGCCACCAATGGCCTCCCTTCTTGTTCCTCTTTGCAGCAAAAGTCTTTGAAAGTATTGTCTATAATTGCCACCAATCTCTCTCCTCATTCTCTTCAGAAAACACTCTGACCAGGTTTTTGACTCTATTGAAATTGTTCTTACGGATGTCACAGTGATTTTGATATTACTAAATCCAATGGTCCACCTTCGGCCTCCTTATACTTGACCCATTAGCGGAGTGTGACATTCCCTCCTCTGGAAACACAGTTTTCCTCTGGCTCTCAGGACATGTCCTCACCTGATATCCCTCCTATCATTCTGTTTTCTCATTCTTTTAAGTTTTTTATTCCTGGCTCCTCCTTTTCCTGACTTCTATATGTTCTCTGACCCAAGGCTCAGTTCTAAGAACTCTTCTATTTTCTTTCTACTGCTTATCTGGATGAGTTCATTGAAGTTCTTGTCCTTAAAGCCTGTCCTTTTAATTCTGAGAACCCTGAATGCTTACCCATAGCCCTACTGCCTCCCATAACTTGCAGACCCTTCTTATAATTGCACACTTTTCATCTTACTTGGACGTGTAACGTCTGAAGTTAACTCTTGATATTTCCCAGCCTGCCCTGCAATGACCAGTTCTTCTTACCGTTTTAGGCAACTCCATTCAGATGGAGCAAACTGGTGTGAGCCTTGTTAAAGAAAACAGTTATCCAGATACTTGTTAAGATGGTGGGGCGGATTATTCAGGAGGACTACTGCCATGGTGTGTGCAGAAGGGGAGAGAGTTTGGGCTCCACTCTGAATAAAACAACGAAAAGCGGGGATTTATGGTAAAGGAGCAAGGTGTGTGGGTCAGTGGATAGAAAATTACTAAGAGGAAACTGCAAGGGTGGGGGATTCATGCTAGATAAGCTCAACAGGATTCTTGCTAAAAGTAAGCCAGGGTGATGAGATATTGTCTTAGTCCCAGCTGCTGTAATAAAATACCATAGACTGGATGGCTTGTAAGCCACAGAAATTTATTTCTCACAGTTTTGGAGGCTGGAAGTCCAAGATCACGATGCCAGCATGGTTGGGTTCTGGTGAGAAATCTCTTCTGGTTGCAGATTGCCAACTTCTTGTATCCTCTCCCGGTGGAAAGTGCAAAGAGAGAGGAAGCAAGCTCCCTCATGACTCTTATGAGGGCATGAATCCCATTCATGAGCGTTCCATTCTTGTATGTTAATTAAATACCACCACATTGGGGATTAGGTCTCAACACATGAATTTTGGGGTAAGGTTGGGGGACACAAATATTCAGTCCATACAGATATCATGGGTGAGGGATTTTCACTAAACTGACCCAGCAGCGTTCTTGCTAAAACCGGACTGAACAGGTCAAGGACAGAGCCCAAGGTCACGGTCTTGGGGGCTAAGAGCAGCCTGACTAGAGTTTGGTTAAGGGGGGTGTCTTTGTCATCCTCATCTCCTTTCTGCGCTCATATCACATTCCAGTTTTCCAGCAAAATTTATTTTTGGCCCTACCTCCAAAATATATCCAGATTCTGGAATGTGACCACTCTTCACCACTTTCTGCCACTTCTCTGATTCAAGCCACCATTACATATCACCTGACCTTTGCAATTCTTTCCCGCTTCTGCCTTTGCTTTCCTTCATTTGATTTTGAACCCTGCAGCCAGGTCAGAGGGCTTCTCTCCTCTGCACAAGACCCCCAATGGCTCCCATCTGCCTCAGTGCAAAGGCCAACATCCTCATTCTGACCCACCAGCCCTTCGTGACCTGGCCCCCACCACCTTCCTGACTACCCACCATACCCACCCTCTCCCTCGCCCCTTGGCGTCTTTCAAACAGCCACACACTGTCTTTATGGTCCATATCGGCTTTCTCCTCGCACCAAAGTGTAAATTCTGTGACATTATTGTCCATTTTAAACTGCAGAGTCTCTGTTCCCAGAACAGTGCCTCATGCAGAGTAGACAAGCGTTGAATGCTTGTTGAATAAACAAATAAATTAATTTTTGGCCTTGGAAAATATGCTTAGCGATGGATGTTAAAAACTCAGAGGCAGTTATTTAGAGAATAGCAGTAATATATGTAATTTCTAAGTAATTAGAGGAGAAAAATGGAATAAAGAAAATTTTACCAACAAGAGGTAGGAAAAAAAGTAAAAAAGGCTGCACATTAAATAGGAAGCCACAAGACAGCAGAAAGGAAAAACATGTCAGGAATCTCAGTCTCTGTGAATGACACAGGTTCTCAGATGGAATTTAAAAATCCATTTATGAGCTGTTTACAAGAGGTAAATATAAAACCAAATAATGCAGAAAGTTTGAAGATAAGGGAAGGAAAATTACATGCCAGGAAAATGTTAGTAAATGTTAGTAAAAAGAAAACAGGAGTAACAGTGTTAAAATGACAAAATATAACTCAAGGAAAAAAAACAGTGAGAAGGAACGATTAAAGATGTATTATATTAATAAAACACCTACTGAGAAGATAGAAGAATCATAAAGCAATTTATAATTTTCACATTGCTTTGAAATGTCAATAAAGAAAAAAGGTAAATTAAAAATCTGCATTCATTGTGAGAGATTTTAATATCCTTTTCTCAGAAACTGGCAGATCAAGTACATAAAAAATGAGGACACAGAATATTTGAATATCTCATTATAGTTTTCCTAGGATACTGTGTGAAAATTACACTCTGGATATCAAGAGGATCATTAGGACTTAAAACCAAGGAGGCAAACATAATCATATGTTGTTTATATACTATCTAAACATATGGAATCAGTTTAGAATCCCAGTCCATTTTCTAATCTTTAGACACATCTGGATCCTGACATTGCATAGAAGGGTGGTTCTCGAAGTAAGAGCCCCAGATCAGCAGCACGAGCATTGTGTGGGAATTTGTTAGAAATGTCGATCCCTGGGCCCCAGCCCCACACCTTCTGAGTCACCAACTGGAGATGATTCCGAATTTAACACACATTCTGGGGGCTTCTGACACCAGCTCAAGTGTGAGAACCACAGGCATGGATCCAACCTCACAAGTCTGCCTTCCCTGGTTTGGATGTCGTCAAGGCAATAGAAAAAGAAATGCTTTCACTTTGTTCATATTTCTATTCCATTATTTCTGTGTTGGTCTGTTTCATGGTATGGCTCTGGTCTGGGACTCCAGGTCTTAATCATTCTGACATGGTTTCTTGGGTAATATGGCCTGAATCTTTATAATTGAATTTTATTTAAGTAAAAAGAAGGAAATAATCAGTAGCTCTCATACTGTGATTTTAGAAGTTTTAAAAAAGAAGAGATAGGTGGAGTAAAATCAATCTTTTATGATAATTTGTCATGCCTGAATTCTGTGCATGGATTATGGGCACAGTTTTCACCTGTACCCATCTCTGGCTTCCCAGTGCCAGTGTCTATACTCAGGGCCAACTCTAGGAGGGAAGACACTGAGGAACAGGCAGAACTATGCACAGAGGGTGCATTAATTTGCACTTGTCCCCTTCTATTTTCCACTCCTGAGTGGTATCCTTTCTCTGCTTCCCTTCAGATATATTTCGCCAATTAAAATGGCTAAAACCAGTCACTGGGAACACAGTAGTAAGCTAAGCATGTTCTTTGGGGAACATTTGCTTTGAAAAGAAGAACAGCATAACTTACATGAATTTTTATCTGCATACAGCTATGGACCTATTGTGCCCCTGCACCCGCACCAAATTCATATGTTGAGGCTCTAATCTCATATGTGATGGTATTTGGAGATGGGACCTTCAGGAAGTTATCAGGGTTAGATAAGATCACGAGGGTGGGGCCCTCATGATAGGATTAGTGCCCTTATATAAGAAGAGACACAGAGATTTCTCTCTCTCTCTTTGCCATTTGAAGACATTGCTTGAAGGTGGCCCTTTGCAAGGCAGTGAGAGGGTTCTTGCGAGAAACCGGCCACACGGGCACCTTGTTTTTGAACTTCCAGACTCCAGCACTATGAGAAGTAGATTTCTGTTGTTTAAGGCCCCTGGACTGTACTGTATTTTGTTGTGCATGCCTGAGCTAAGACATACTTATTCATAAAACTATTCAAAGATGCACATCAAACCTATCCCATTGGAAACCGGAGGAGGAGAGAGAAATGGGAATTTCAGTAATAAAACAGAAAAACCCCAAGAAAAAAAGAAAACAAGAGAAGGCCCTTTCATGAAATACCTGTTTCAACATGCCCTGAATGCAGAGGTATGATTAATTCAAATCTATGTACTTAATATCTTACAGGGAAAAACAAGTTAGTGAATGAATGACTTGAACCAGTCCTTTCTCAGCTGGTCCTTCAGAGACTCAGAATCTTGCACTGGTGGGCCATTACCATGACTGCCTAGGGAAGCGACTGTCCCCTTCCACCAACAGTGCTCACCCTAGGGCCTCTCTACTGCCTCTGTGCTTCGACTGGAGAGTGTTTTATAGGACCGGTAGGAGATGACCTTCCATCTGTGGGTAGGCTGGCTTTCTCCCTAGCAATCTACTAATGCTCTCAGAGGACACAACTTAATGCATGTTCACACTGTCATCACTAAGTGCTTGTCTTTTGGAAGCTACCCATACTATTTTTCTTCCAGGCTGTTTCCCATTCTTTTTATACCCACCCATCGTGATCTAGTGGACTTCTGGAAATTGATTTATTCATCAGTTTTGATGGTGGTACTTGGTGAGTTTAAGGTTCTTATCAACCACTACAAAAGACATTAAGTGCTCAAGTGTATAGGACACTTTTATGGGCTGGAGAGTTTGAAAGGAATTGGGTTACTTCTTATTAAAAGCCTAGATCCATGAGCTGATAAAATGTCGAACAGGAAGTCTCTTTTAGAAGTAACTTTAGCTTTTGAGAATGGAACATATATAAATTTGGAGGTTAATTATAAGCTGACTTAAGCTATGGGTCTGATATGATTTTGTTTGCAAACAAAGATATAGCTCAGGGTTTGGGGAAGGCAGCCATGAATATGCATCTTATCTAAGCCACTTAGACTAGCTGTATTACTTCAGACTTGGTACTTTATCATTTTCAAATTCAGTTTTCTCATCTGGAAAACATGGATAATTCTATTCATTTTATAGATTTGTTTCAAGAATTAAAGGAGATACATACATAAACTAGCAGTATGTTAGGTACAGAGCAGGTGTTGTTGAAAATCTTTTTCTTTCCTCTTTAGTGAAGAGGATGAATTTACTAGATAATAAGCATGGGTTCCTCACCAGCTTATCTGGTTTTTCAGAATTTGATAGTATTGTTTACCAGGAAAAGTGTACAAAGAAATGATAAAATCCTTGTAGATTGACTAATTTTTTTGGAATCTAGCTAACCTGACAACTTTTTCCAATGGTTCTTACAGTTGAGGACCATGCTGTTTGTGTAGCTCCGTCGTGTGGCTGAGAAATGAAGTGAAAAATGTGTGAGAAAGGAAAGGTTCTCCCACTTCTCTCCTTTCTTGGCCCTTGATCCCTCCTCCTACCCTCCCACTTCCCTGTTCTGTCCTGCTGTGCAGCGCTGAAGTCTGTGTTGCTGTGGCCATGAAAAGGAAGCCAGACCCAGCGTCTGTGACTACTCTGTGATGTGACAGTGGGTGAGCCCTGTAAACGTTCTTTAAAAATGAAGAGTTTATTCCAGATAATCTCTTCAGTCCCATCCTACTCTAACATTTTCCAATTTAGAGAAAAATACCCTCTCCCAATCCCAAACTGAAAGACCATTCTTTGATTATGGGGAATTAATCTGCTACTTAGCTTTGCTACTCAAAGTGCAGTCCCTGGACCAACAGCATAGCCATCACTGGGGAGCCCGTTAGAGATGCAGAATCTGAGGCCTCACCCAGAAGCAGAATTTTAACAGGATCCCTGGATGATGTGCATCCCATTCAAGTTTGAGAAGCCCTGCTTTAGAGAACCACAGCTCACTATTATTTGTTCATATGAAATTCACTGCTTTGATCTTCAAAGTATGTCTCCAGAAACTACAACAAGTCCCATAAAATTCCTGTGAGGAGGCTCACATTTTGGCTATTTCCATAAAGGGAAACGGAGTCAGAGAATAAAGGGGGCTTGTGGAGGGACTGAGGACAATGACTGTCACACAGAGAATGAGGCCCCAGTTACGTTCAGACAGCTGTCACCATTTCCCAGCTTGTATGTGAGGCTGGGGTTCCCGTTGGAGCCGCATCGGCTTTTTGATACTTGAGCTCGTTAAGCAGAATACAGTGTGTCATTCGTGCAGGGTGATGGATGCCCTTCAAACGTGGTCGAAATGTCTTTGAAATGAAAGAGACTTATTTGTACACTGATATTTTTAAGACTTGATTAATGTGGTTCTACTTATTTTGGCCACTCCCGATCTTTAATTACAAAATTACTCAGTTGGGAATGAAACTTTTCGCTCCCCACTTGTGGCATGCTTAACTGAACATGTTTCTTTCTGGCCTCTTGTTGTGGTGTGGGCCTCAAAAATTAAAAGCAAAATGCCCTTCTCTCAGACTGTTGATCTTCCCCACTGGTAGTCGGCAGTAATGAGTTTCTGAGCGCAAACCTCGTGGCCAGCTGCCTCCTCACTCACTGTTTAATGTGGCTGAGCAGACAAACTGCATTTGGCTGCCAGGTGAGTAGATCAACCTGGGCTTCTCTCAGGCCATTGGCTCTGCGTTTCTGTTTCTCTTGGAATGTGAATTCTCTTCTATAAAGGTAATGATAGGTTGGCAATAAGTAGTGTGTCCACCTAAGCCACCAAAAAATGGCACGGGGAAAATGGAAGCCTACTCAAGCCTGATGAAGAGGTGTCCCTTTCCCACTGCACATTCATCTCTGATTCCTAAGGAAACAGGGAACTCCTGGGGCAGAAGTAATGGGAAGTAGTACTTGGACAAAGTCCCTTGCAGATGCTTCTGGAACCAGATGGTAGCTTTTGATAGTACATCTCCTAGACGTGGTTATATCTGATTTCTTTCTGTCTTGCCTGTTTCCCCCCCAACACATCCTTTTTGGGCTTATTTGAAATGACCATGTTTTAGATTTCAGTTTCCTAAGATATTAAAAAAGAAAAAAGATAAGTGGAGGTCAATCCCATCATCTTTATTGTGCAGATAGTTTCGGTTTTCCACCCTTAAGTCTTCTAAATGAAATGTCAACATGCTTTCTAATACCTCATCTCTGGTAAAAATGAAAATGTTGCTTAAAATCACAGCATAGCAATTTTGTGCAGAATAGGAAGCTTTCACACTACTTGATGCTATTTTATGATCATTCATATTGAGTAAATGTCAAAAATGACTGGGGTTTAGTAACTCAGGGAATAAAATGCTTTCTTCCCCCTACTCTTATCAAAGAATTTTAATGCAGTTTGAGGATATTGGAAATGAGTTTAACTACTCCGGGATGATGGAAATGTTCTTTATTTGTGCGGTCCAGTATGGCAGCCGCTAGCCACATGGGGTCACTGAGCACTTGAAATTTGCCCGAGAAACTCAATTCTAAATTTTATTTCATTTTAATTTCTTTAAATTTAAGTAGCCATGTGTGGCTAGTGGCTGCAATATTGGTTTAGACCAGGGGTTATTAAGGTATGGCCCATGGGCCAAATCCAGCTTGCTGCCTATTTTTGTAAATAAAGTTTTATTGGACCAGAACTACACCCATTCGTTTACATGTTGTTTTTGGCTGCTTTTGAACAACAGAGCATGTACTTACAACAGAGACTCGTCTGCAAAGCCTAAAATATTTACAAGCTAGCCATTTACAGAGGAAGCTTGGTCCTTGTACAGTCCAGTGTTCAATGGAATAGGACCCCTGGGGCAGAAGGAGGAGGGGTCAATGCTGATCCAGAAATGACTAGACTTGAGCACAAACTCCAGTCTTGAAGATTGGTGATTTCTGAATTACTATTTTTCCTATAAAATGTAGTTCATGGTCAAATTTCAGAAAAAGAATGGAAAGTAAAAGTCATTTTCCATGCATCAATAAGCACATGTGTGTGTTATACAGCAAAGAATGTAATTGAATATGGGGTGTCCTACATATTTCATGTCGCTTTCATTTAATATTTTAAAGACCTCAAATCTTCATCTATGCCACTGCAACGGCAAAAATTCACGTCAATGATTGCTTCCTTTTTTTACTTTCTTGCTCTCTGAGTGGGTTTTGTAGTATTTTTGTACAAATGTAGAAGTAGGACTTTCAAGCACATTTAAAGTCTCAAGTGAAGGTATATATATATGTACTCCAAATTTCAAAGACCAGAGTTTTGATGATATTTCTTATTTGTAGGAGTTAAATCCGAGAGGAAATTTAAACTTAACTACTTACTCTGGCATCTAGAAACCAGCAAAGTAAGAAAATGGACAAGTATGTGATAAGAAATTTTATTAAGACCTTTGAAAATATTATGCAGATTTATTTTCTGTATTCTGGCAACTGGGTATACTGTATGAGAAAGACATTGATTCAATCAAATTCTTTGGACACTGACTCTGGCTGTAATATAAATGGAAGGTAGGTGAGCATCTTGCCTCATGGTCTCTCTGGGTATTCAATCATATAAGAGTAAAAAGGTAAAATACAAGAGAATGTCTAATTAGAACTCACTCGAGTAATACAGTAAAGGTCAAGGAACATCTATAGTTGTTGTAAATATTAACCTATTCTATGGCGCATAAACACTAAAGAGGCACTTTGATATGAAGTTCAAGAACAAGAAATGAGTCTTGCCTTTCAGGAAGTCAACATCACTTTCGCATATGGGAAAGGAGCAAGACTGGGTGAATACCTGAGGAGATTATGCAAGAGAAGATGCAGTGTGAAAGGCTGAATGGTAGAAATGCCTGGGGGAGACTCAAATGCTGATTATAAACATATAGAGACCGTACATTGATGGAGATACTGCAAAATTTTATTTCCCCCTGTAGCCATCCTTGGCTAAGAATGTGCAATATTGATTTAAACCATACTGGAAGAAGAACCTTCTGAGGTGGTATGAAATGCAACCCATCTGGAAGAAGTTAAAGAACGGGATTATGTCCAGGGTAGAGAGACAGGAAAAACTGGAGGAGGTTATTAGCAGCCTATATATACTTAATGAGGTCTTTTAAAGGGTACTGGTGACAATTAGCCTGGTACTTACCCTGTGCCAGAAGGAAGTCATTTTAGTTAACAACAAAGTTGGTTTGCAGGTGGCTATTAATAGCACTTTCCTTTGGCTAGAAATGACTCATCAATGTCCTCCCCCATCTCCACTGTGTCATTAAGAGGTTGTGAAGGAAGCTTATTCTGGGTTCCCTGGGGACAAGGGGAACACGTAAGGAGAACAGAGAATGCATTTCCTTGGGGGCAAGAGAGTCCCATGAGCAAGCTAGAGGCTCACTACATAAAGACAGGCGGATTCTGTGTTTCTGCCTTGGGTAGACACAGTGTGGTTTTGGGAAAGAATCAGAGAGGCTTATAGGAAGCCCTAGGCCCTCTTCATGTAAACTTGAGCGAGTCATGCAACCTCTCTGTATATCTGTTTCCTCTCATTTCTCTGTTACACCTAGTGTACTATATTCAAGAAGAGGGTACAATAATAACGAATGTTAAGAAATCACCATTACTCTAGAGTCAGGTCCAAAGGTGAAGGTCACAACTGGATATGACCTCAAAGGGGAGGGGGGAGATGTCACTTAAGACAGTCATCCCGAATTTGACTTAGGTCTTCAGTTTGGGAGCCACTTTCCCATCAGGATGTATTCCATGGGTCCATCTATTGTGTAGACCCACATTCTAGTAGAATCTATAGAAAGGTCTCTGTGAAAAGCTCTAGCCTGGATTCACTTGAAAAGGTGACATCCTCTCAGTGTATCAGAATGAAGACACATACGGGGTTCAGCTGCTGCTGTTAGTCCTTGCTCTTGAAACTATGAAGGGCAAGCTTGGGTTGATAATTATGGAAATAAATGAAGACCAACCAAATGAGAAAAGCAGAGGCTGTTTATATGTGATTGGCTGGGGTGTACATTTGGCTTTCTCTGGTTGGCCGCAAGAAGTTACCTAAAAAATTAGGAAAGCTTTCAATTATTAATCAAGACCTGGCCATTTGGGGTAGATTTAATGTTAGCTAAATTATTGTTTAACTTTCTGGATTGTCACTAGAGATAGCAATCTGGTTTCCTGCAAGTCTGACTGCTAGTAGGCTGGCTTCCCAGGCTGTGTATGGTCAATAGGTTGTTGGTTTCCTGGGCGGGCTGCTGCAGGTTGTAGGTCTAAGGTTTCTTTTTCCATATGGTCTGGCCATTTCCGTTCAGCCTCACAGTTAACACCAAGCACTGACCAATATCTTCAAGTTCTTGCTTTGCTATGACTTGTATAACCTTGAGCAAGTCACTTAATTTCTCATGTATAAGTGGAATCAGATTACTTGCCCTGGCATAGCTCAAAGGGTTGCATGGGGGTCAAATGAAATAAAAAATATGCCCAATATGTTAGCCTATTCTCTAAGGTGTTGAACAAATTCTAATGATGACAATGCTAGAGACCATTGAGGCCTTTAAGCTGTCCTCTTTTCCCCCTTCCTGCTCTGAGCTATATGAAGCCATATTGCCATTGATTGGATAAGGTTAATTCATATTAATTTGGCACTTCTGGTATTCATTGAAATTTGATCCACTTTCTCCAGGAAGTCTTCCAGTTACTAAGTAAATAAGATGAAATACGCTATTCCTTAAACCCTTCATACTATCAGCCACTTTTGTCATAACGGACCCATTTGAGAAAGTGATAGAGCCTCTGCTAGAAAAATACAAATATGCATGGACACCCTATTTAAAACAAAATTTCAGGGGATCCACACATGAGGAGTCCACCTGCATAGACATTTTGAGGCAGAAGTTCTCAATGTGGGTTGCATATTGAAAATATCTAGGTAGTTCTTTATAAACCTCATGGGGTTTTTAAGCAAGCTGCATTCCAAGCCAATATAATCAGAATCCCTGAGGGTGAGACCCAGACATCAGTCCTTTTCAGACTCCTCAGTTCAAGCTCTTGATCTAAGACGGTGGTTCTCAAGCTCTACAGCACTTTGTAATAACCTGGAGGACCTGTTAAACCCAGATTGCTGGGTTCCACCCCTAGTTTCTGATTTGGTGGGAGGTGGACACTGGGAGGTTGAAAGATGTCCTCAGGTGATTCTAATGCTTTTCTCTGAGAACATAGCCCTGGAGCAGAGAAATCAGGGCCCAATCTGATATGTGATATTGGAGAAGCTCAGAGCTCAAGCTAATGCATCAACACACCGTTCTTAGCCTGGTGGGTGCATAGCAACATCTGGCAGCAAGCTCTTTGAGTGAGTAGTAACCTAATGCTTGCGTTTCTCAAGGATTCACCTGCGCAAAAGGGAGGTCCGAGGGCAGAACACACTTGCAGAGTCACTTCCTCGCAGTGGATCTGCAAATCCTATACCTTCCCTGAGTCCTTCCATCCCACGGGGCCTATCGTTTCTCAGGCTGTGGAGAGGGTGCCCCAGATTGAACTCTGCTGGGAAAATGTAATTCAAAATGAAATCTCCCAACCCAGAAATACTCCCTACAAGGGTAGTAGAGAAAGTAACATTTTTATTTAAAATAAACATTAAACCAGAATGTGATGTGCATCACTGGTGATCCATTAAGAGATTGCAAACACAGAAAGCAACCTCACCCTTCTATAGATCCATGCAGATACAATGCATTATAGACATGGTCTCAAGGTGAACTGGTTCTCAGCAAGTGGACTTGACAGCACCATTTGTCATACATAGTTCTTCCAAACGTTACCTGGTAATTGGGGTGGCCATCTGTGTTAGCTAATTGGCTTCCCCCAGAAGAAAAACAAACTTCTTATAGCTTTATGACTGCAGGTAGTTGTACAACATGGAGCCGGGTACCCATGGAAATTAGTCTTCTACCTCCACCCTTCCAGAAGAAGGGGATGGGGCACTATCTGTCTAGGTATTTGCATTTCAAAGAGATGGCTCCCAGGTGTTTGAGAAAGACATTTTCGGGGTATAAAGCTGACAAAAGATCTATGTAGTGTTCAAAAGGATTTATCTACATTTCAAAGACAGGACCTTGCAATTTTAGGTTTTCTAAAGTAAATGCTCTAAATAAAAGGAAGGGAGGCGGATATTTTCCCTTATTTCCAACAGGGAGAATTATGCCTCTTACTTTAAATTAAATTAAATCTTTACACTCTTAGTTTTGGGCTACCATAACATATTTCCACAGACTGGGTGGCTTAAACAACAAACCTTTATTTCTCATAGTCCTGGTATCTGGAGAGTTCCGAGATCGAGGTGCCAGAAGATTTGGTGTCTGGTGGGAACCTGCTTTCCAGCTGGCAGATGGGTGCCTTCTTCTTGTTCCTATGTGGTGGCAGGGAAAGAAAGAATAGAGCTCTCTGGCATCTCTTCTTTTTTTTTTTTTATTAAGGTATTACTGATATACATATATGAAGGTTTCACATGAAAAAACAATGTGGTGACTACATTCACCCATATTATCAAGTCCCCGCCCATACCACAATGCAGTTACTGTCCCTCAGTGTAGGAAGATGCCACAGATTCACTATTTGCCTTCTCTGTGCTACACTGTTTTCCCCGTGATCCCCCACACCATGTGTACTAAACATAATACCCTTCCATCCCCTTCTCCCTCCCTCCCCACCCGCCTTCCTACACCCCTCCCCTTTGGTAACCACTAGTTCCTTCTTGGAGTCTCTGAGTCTGCTGCTGTTTTGTTCCTTCAGTTTTGTGTGGTTGTTATACTCCACAAATGAGGGAAATCATTTGGCACTTGTCTTTCTCCGTCTGGCTTATTTCACTGAGCATAATATCCTCCAGCTCCATCAATGTTGTTGCAAATGGTAGGATTTGTTTCTTTCTTATGGCTGAATAGTATTCCATTGTGTATATGTACCACCTCTTCTTTATCCATTCATCTACTGATGGACACTTAGGTTGCTTCCACACCTTGGCTATTGTAAACAGTGCTGCAATAAACATAGGGGTGCATATGTCTTTTTGAATCTGAGAACTTGTATTTGTTGGGTAAATTCCAAGGAGTAGGATTCCTGGCTCAAATGGTATTTTTAATTTTAGTTTTTTGAGGAACCTCCATATTGCTTTCCACAGTGGTTGAACTAGCTTACATTCCCACCAGCAGTGTAGGAGGGCTCCCCTTTCTCCACATCCTCGCCAGCATTTGTTGTTCTTAGTCTTTTGGATGCTGGCCATCCTTACTCATGTGAGGTGATATCTCATTGTGGTTTTAATTTGCATTTCCCTGATGATTAGTGATGTGGAGCATCTTTTCATGTGTCTGTTGGCCATCTGAATTTCTTCTTTGGAGAACTGTCTCTTCATATATTCTGCCCATTTTTTAATTGGGCTATTTGCTTTTTGGGTGTTGAGGCGTGTAAGTTCTTTATATATTTTGGTTGTTAACCCCTTATCGGATATGTCATTTACAAATATATTCTCCCATACTGTTGGATGCCTTTTTGTTCTGTTGATGGTGTCTTTTGCTGTACAGAAACTTTTTAGTTTGATGTAGTCCTATGAGTTCATTTTTGCTTTTGTTTCCCTTGCTCGAGGAGATGAGTTCAGAAAGAAGTTGCTAAGGCTTATATTCAGGAGATTTTTGCCTATGTTATCTTCTAAGAGTTTTATGGTTTCATGACTTACATTCAGGTCCCTGATCCATTTTGAGTTTACATTTGTATATGGGGTTAAACAATAATCCAGTTTCATTCTCTTGCATGTAGCTGTCCAGTTTTGCCAACACCAGCTGTTGAAGAGGTTGTTATTTCCCCATTGTTTGTCCATGGCTCCTTTATCATATATTAATTGACCATATATGGTTGGGTTTATATCAGGGCTCTCTAGTCTGTTTCATTGGTCTATGGGTCTGTTCTTGTGCCAATACCAAATTGTCTTGATTACTGTGGCTTTGTAGTAGAGCTTGAAGTTGGGGAGAATAATCCCCCCAGCTTTATTCTTCCTTCTCAGGATTGCTTTGGAAGTTCGGGGTCTTTTGTGGTTCCATATGAATTTTAAAATGATTTTCTCTAGTTCATTGAAGAATGCTGTTGGTATTTTGATAGGAATTGCATTGAATCTGTAGATTGCTTTAGGCAGGATGGCCATTTTGACAATGTTAATTCTTCCTATCCATGAGCATGGGATGTGTTTCCATTTATTGGTATCTTCTTTAATTTCTCTCATGAGTGTCTTGTAGTTTTCAAAGTACAGGTCTTTCACTTCCTTGGTTAGGTTTATTCCTAGGTATTTTATTCTTTTTGATGCAAGTGTGAATGGAATTGTTTTCCTGATTTCTCTCTCTGCTTGTTCATTGTTAGTGTATAGGAATGCCACAGATTTCTGCATATTAATTTTGCATCCCACAACTTTGCTGAATTCAGATATTAGATCTAGTAGTTTTGGAGTGGATTCTTTAGGGTTTTTTATGTACAATATCATGTCATCTGTAAATAGGCACAGTTTAACTTCTTCCTTGCTGATCTGGATGCCTTTTATTTCTTTGTGTTGTCCGATTGCCATGGCTAGGACCTCCAGTACTATGTTGAATAACATGGGGAGAGTGGGCATCTGTGTCTTGTTCCCGATCTTAGGTGAAAGCTTTCAACTTCTCACTGTTAAGTATGATGTTGGCTTTGGGGTGTCATATATGGCCTTTATGATGTTGAGGTACTTGCCCTCTATACCCATTTTGTTGAGAATTTTTAACAGGAATGGATGTTGAATTTTGTCTAATGCTTTTTCAGAATCTATGGAGATGATCATGTGATTTTTGTCCTTCTTTTTGTTCGTGTGGTGGATGATGTTGATGGATTTTTGAATGTTGTACGATCCTTGCATCCCTGGAATAAATCATAGTGGATCATGATGGATGATCCTTTTAATCTATTTTTGAATTCGGTTTGCTAATATTTTGTTGAGTATTTTTGCATCTATGTTTATCAGGAATATTGGTCTGTAATTTTCTCTTTTTGTGGCGTCTTTGCCTGGTTTTGGTATTAGAGTAATGTTGGTCTCATAGAATGAGTTTGGGAGTATTCCTTCCTCTTCTACTTTTTGGAGAATGTCAAGGAGGATGGGTATTAGGTCTTCACTAACTGTTTGATAAAATTCAGCGGTGAAGCCATTTGGTCCAGGCATTTTGTTCTTAGGTAGGTTTTTGATTACCAGTTAAATTTTGTTGCTGGTAATTGGTCAGTTCAGATTTTCTGTTTCTCTCTGTGTCAGCTTTGGAAGGTTGCATTTTTCTAGAAAGTTGTCCATTTCTTCTAGGTTATCCAGTTTGTTAGCGTATAATTTTTCATAGTATTCTCTAATAATTCTTTGTATTTCTGTAGTGTCCGTAGTGATTTTTCCTTTCTCATTTCTGATTCTGTTTATGTGAGTAGACTCTCTTTTTTTCTTGATAAGTCTGGCTAGGGGTTTATCTATTTTGTTTATTTTCTTGAAGAACCAGCTCTTGCTTTCATTGATCCTTTCTATTGTTTTAGTCTTCTTGATTTTATTTATTTCTGCTCTAATCTTTATTATGTCCCTCCTTCTACTGACTTTGAGCCTCATTTGTTCTTCTTTTTCTAGTTTTGTTAATTGTGAGTTTAGACTGCTCATATGGGATTGTTCTCCTTTCCTGAGGTAGGCCTGTATTGCAATATACTTTCCTATTATCACAGCCTTTGCTGCATCCCCCAGATTTTGTGGTGTTGAATTATTGTTGTCATTTGTCTCCATATATTGCCTGATCTGTTTTTATTTGGTCATTGATCCATTGGTTATTTAGGAGCATGTTGTGAAGCCTCCATGTGTTGTGGGATTTTTCATTTTCTTTGCATAATTTATTTTTAGTTTCATACCTTTGTGGTCTGAGAAACTGGTTGGTACAATTTCAGTCTTTTTTAATTTACCGAGGCTCTTTTTGTGGCCTAGTATATGATCTATTCTTGAAAATGTTCCATGTGCACTTGAGAAGAATGTGTATTCTGCTGCTTTTGGGTGTAGAGTTCTGTAGATGTCTGTTAGGTCCATCTGTTCTATTGTGTTGTTCAGTGCCTCTGTCTCCTTACTTCTTTTCTGTCTGGTTGATCTGTCCTTCAGAGTGAGTGGAATGTTGAAGTCTCCTAGAATGAATGCATTGCATTCTATTTCTCCTTTTAATTCTGTTTGTATTTGTTTCACATATGTAGGTACTCCTGTGTTGGGCACATAGATATTTATAATGGTTATATCTTCTTGTTGGATTGACCCTTTTATCATTATGTAATGTCCTTCTTTGTCTCTTGTGACTTTCTTTGTTTTGAAGTCTATCTTGTCTGATACAAGTACTGCAGCTCCTGCTTTTTTCTCCCTATTAGTTGCATGAAATATCTTTTTCCATCCCTTCACTTTTAGTTTGTATGTCTTTGGGTTTAAAGTGAGTCTCTTGTAGGCAGCATATAGATAGGTCTTGTTTTTTACCCATTCAGTGACTGTGTCTTTTGATTGGTGCACTCAGTCCATTTACATTTAGGGTGATTATCGATAGGTATGTACTTATTGCCATTGCAGGCTTTAGATTCATGGTTACCAAAGGTTCAAGGTTAACTTCCTTACTGTCTAAGAGTCTAACTTAACTCAATATGTTATTACAAACACAATCTAAAAGTTTTTTTTTCTTCCTCCTCCATTCTTTATATATTAGGTATCATATTCTGTACTCTTTTTCTATCCCTTGATTGACTTTGGGGATAGTTAATTTAATTTTGCATTTGCTTAGTAATTAGCTGTTCTACTTTCTTTACTGTGGTTTTATTACCTCTGGTGACAGCTATTAAACCTTAAGAACACTTCCATCTATAGCAGTCCCTCCAAAATACACTGTAGAGATGGTTTGTGGGAGGTAAATTCTCTCAGCTTTTGCTTATCTGGAAACTGTTTAATCCCTCCTTCAAATTTAAATCATAATCTTGCCAGATAAAGTAATCTTGGTTCAAGGCCCTTCTGCTTCATTGCATTAAATACATCATGCCACTCCCTTCTGGCCTGTAAAGTTTCTGCTGAGAAGTCTGATGATAGCCTGATGGGCTTTCCATTGTATGTGATCTTATTTCTCTCTCTGGCTGCTTTTAATAGTCTGTCCTTATCCTTGATCTTTGCCATTTTAATTACTATATGTCTTGGTGTCTTCCTTGGGTCCTGTGTGTTGGGAGATCTGTGCATATCCATGGCCTGAGAGACTATCTCCTTCCCAGATTGGGGAAGTTTTCAGCAATTACCTCCTCAAAGACACTTTCTATCCCTTTTTCTCTCTTTTCTTCTGGTACCCCTATAATGCAAATATTGTTACGTTTGGATTGGTCACACAGTTCTCTCAATATTCTTTCATTCTTAGAGATCCTTTTTTCTCTCTGTGCCTCAGCTTCTTTGTATTCCTCTTCTCTAGTTTCTATTTCATTTATCGTCTCCTCCACCGTATCCAGTCTCCTTTTAATACCGTCCATTGGGTTCTTCAATGATTGGAACTCTGACCGGAATTCATTCCTGAATTCTTGAATATCTTTCTGTACTTCCATGAGCATGTTAATGATTTTTATTTTGAATTCCCTTTCAGGAATAGTCATGAGGTTAATGTTATTTAAATCTTTCTCAGGAGTTGTATTAATAATTTTACTCTGAACCAGGTTCCTTTGGCATTTCATATTTGTATATGGTGCCCTCTACTGCCCAGAAGCTCTACTCCCTGGAGCTGCTCAGCCCCTGAAGCAATGTCAGGGGTCACAGGGGAGTGATATTGGTGCCTGGGGTAGGAAAGAGCTGTTTCCTGCTTCCTGGCTACTATGCCTGTCTCCACTGCCTTAACCAGTGGGCCAAGCACACAGTATAAGTCTCTATGCTTTGCGTTTGTAGTTGCTGTAGACAGATCTTCCCTCTGGCTGGCCTAATGCTAGGGTAGGGTTTGCCGGTTTGCGAGCCAGGTGGGGCTGGCCAGGAGAAAGGTGCAGTAGTCTGCCTGTCATAGAAGGGGTCCTTGGAGCTGTGTAGCCAGCCAGAGAGCTGGAGCACTTGAAGATCGTGAAAACTTCCTTTCTGCTGGGTAGAGTGCACCCAGACAATTTTGTCTACATGTCCTTTCTCCTGAGCAGTAAGCTCTGTGCAATCCTTGCCCCTTTAGCAGCCCTCTTGCTAAGGGCTTCCTTGTTAGGAAGTCTCTCAGACTGCCCGCCTTTCTTTTGTCCCAGAGCAGCCGGATATGGGTCCCTGCTTTCCACAAGTGGCTGGAATCTCAGTCTCTCCGGGAATTCTGCCTGTCCTTAGCTTTCCCACCCCGTAATCATGAGAGTATCATGCAAGCACCATGAAATGTGCTCCCAGAGCTGATCTCTGGAGTTAGGTATTCAGCAGTCCCAGGCCTCCACTCCCTCCCTGCTCCGTTTCTCTTCCTCCTGCCAGTGAGCTGGGGTGGGGGAAGGTCTTCGGTCCTGCTGGGCCACAACTTTGGTATGTTACCCTGTTCTGTGAGGTTTATTCTTTTCTCTAGGTGTATGCAGTCTGGTGCAGTCCTCTTTCTTGTTGCTCTTTCAGGATTAGTTGTATTCATTATATTTTCATATTATATGCAGTTTTAGGAGGAAGCGTGTGTCTTACCTCTCATGCCACCATCTTTCCACATCCTGGTATCTCTTCTTATAAGGACACTAACCCTATGAATCAGGTTCCCATCCTTATGAGCTCATTTGACATTATTACCTCCTTATAGCCCCCATCTCCAAACACAGTCACACTGGGGGTTAGGGTTTCAACATGAATTTAGGGGGGACACGATCATCTGTAGCAATGCGGTCTGAGGGCTGTGTTCAACACAACTGCCCCATCCCACCCCACTGTTAAAAGCAAGGTTTTCAATTTAACCTATTGCAGCATTAACACCACTGGCCAGAGGCTGCCTGGCCAGATCAATCCATTGCCTAGCCCATCCCTTCTTCCTCCTCCTCCTCCTTGGTAGCCCTCTTTCCTGTCTTTCCTTCTCCTCATCATTCAAAGATTTAAAATTCTTTGAGGGGACCTAGGCCAGACTTTATCTAACAACACCCCAGATGAGTTTTGGGAGTTGTTTTTGTTCCAGTCTCCTCCAACACAGGTTCCAGTAAGAATTCATTTATCGTACACTGTGCCACAGATTTATTTCTATCAGTCCTCTTCTTTGACCTGGTACCTAGTCTCTCCGGATTAAGGGAGAGGACAGAGAGGCAGTTTCTTGGGCTCTAGAACCTTACTGGAAATGTAATAAGATTTAGAAACTGGTCCTTACTAGAACTTCCCTCAAGGGATTTGATACTTTGCCAGGGTTCAGAATGAGACCCCCCCCACAAAGCATACTTCAGTCACAGAAATAGACCATAGACTTGCCTTAAAAGAGATGGTTTGGGTTAACTGTAGGGATAACTGTTTTGTTGAGTGGAGAGCCACCCATCAGAGCCCCTATTCTCCCACCTTCAAATACACACACACACAAACACTCCTTCCAAGCAGTTGCTTTCTTCTTAAGTGGACTGAAACCTTATGTTTTTCATCCAAACCTTTATACTACACTCATACCAGCCATGTCTGTAAGAGTACCCCAAATCACAGAGATTGATTGCAATATCACATACGGCAATGTTCCCAAAATGTCTCTTCCTAGAGTTCTGTTAACCTCTTGGTCATCTGGCTTGGTCCAAATTCCCATCCCCGTAGGGCAGCAAACCTCCAGCTTGGGGTCCATGGATACTTGCCCATGTGTTCTTAGCAATATGCCTCTTCTATACATTTTAAAATAGGTGAGGTAGTTGTCTTGATACTTGACAGGGGCAAGAGCAGAACCACTAGAATAGTGTGAAATGAGGAAAAGAAGAGGGTTTTGGTATTTTTTTTCCTGAAGGTAAAAAGAGCAACAGAAAAATGATCAAGAATTATGAGCGCTCATTACATGCCAGGCAGAGTGCTTCTGATGCATGATGTCATTTAACTGTCACAGTGGCCCTTGAAGCGGGCACAGGAATGATCCAGGCTTTACAGGTGAGGAAGCAGAAGATTAGAAGGGCCAAGTACCATTCAGGATGAGTGTCTGGGCAGTCCAGAGCACCCTGAATGCAGGGGGGTCCTGGGTAAATCTCTCCATCACCCCCTATATGAGACGATATATATCATTTAAGATTTTCTAGTACTACATTTAAAAAACAAAAAGAAGCATGTGAAATCAATTTTAATAATGTATTATATTTAACCCATTAGATAAAAAATTACCATTTTAACATGTAATCACAGTAAAATTATAAATAGGATGTTTTGCATTCTTTGTCATACTATGTCTTTGAAATCTGGTATGTCGTTTACACTTAGAACACATCTCCATTTGGATCAGCCATAGTACAAAGCACCCAAAAGCCATGTGTGGCTAGTGGCTCCCACAGCAGATTCCGTACTACATAACCATTACAGGGCAGGTCTCGGGTCTAGTAGACAATTGGAGCAGCGACAGGAGGACGCACCAAATATTCCATGTGCTCCACCACATTCGCTAGCCCCCTTTTGCAGCTGGGGAGTGCGCATAATGAGTTTTAGCCAGTGTAAGCAGTAGTCACATGTGCCACTTTTGGGTCAAAGCGTTTAACTGTCAGTGAGAGCCCCTCCCCACCCCGCTCTCCGCCGCTGCTCCCCCTCTCACCCTGCCCGGTTAGGATTTTGCTTTGCTGTGGCAACTAAGAGAGCCTTATGTTGGTGAAGGCACAAGTCGAGGTAGCCTGGGTCTCTAAGTTGCCACATGGAGGGCAGTTGCCCTAGAGACACACAGAGACTTTGCAAAGGGGGAGAAATAAACTTCAGTTGCATTAAGACACAGGATTTTGGAGTTATTTGTTTTGACAGCACAGCCTAACCTTACCTGTTACAGATTTTGGGAGTGAATGAGTGAGTGAAGGCACATAAAGAGAGAGGAACCATATTCCTCTAGGGACCATAACAGGAGGCGATTGGACCAATCAGCTAAGACAACCTTAACCCAGAAAAGCTGGTGTGATTACAGGTTGTATGAGGCCTGGTGCTGCTCTCTCTGCAATCGAGCAATCCAAGACAAGATGCAGAACTCCAGGACACTGGCCACTTGCTGAGGTCATCTCACTTGAAGAAAGTTTGTGCCTTGACATTTTCTTTTCCTGTAGCAACATTTATTCCTGTCTTTTGATTGTTTTGCTTGCTGGACTGCGCTGGGTAAAGTGTAAAAAGGAGGTCAGCGTCTGAAAATACATATGTAAAGAAAAAGCCTGGACAAGAACTTTTCCTCTGCTGGGTGAAAGAATTCTCCATTTTTGGTCGAGGAAGCTAAAGAGAACTCTGATTTCATCCAGGAAACCATGAAACACGATCCAATAAAGCACAATTGGTGGGATTAGGTGCTAGGGGTCTAGGACCTAAATGATTTTGCAATTAAAGGCTCTCTATCTCTCAATTTTCAATATTTCTTGGGAAAGTTGTATTAATCCGTGGCATCAGTTTATGCCTGAAAGTATCACATTTAACTTCAGAGGCTGTCAGCAGAACCATTCATAATTCATCCAAGGTACCTTCAACTCATGATGACTGGTATTCCCTTGATGTCGAACTGCTTATAAACTACAAAGATTGACATTTCCAGCATCCAGAGAGATGATTTTCTTAATGTCATTGCTGTGTGTATTCATGTTCTGTCAAGGTCAAATGCTTGTGAAGCTGCCAGTGCTGAGTCACTGCTACTGAGCACTGGGCATGTACCCAGGATTTCACGTGCTCTACCTCCTTTATTCTTCATAATAGCTCTGTGGGATAGGCAGGATTATCCACATTTTACAGACGAAGAGACTGGTCTCAGAAAGGTGAAGCACCTTGCCCAAGTTCACAGTAAGAAGTGGTGGTGCATTGCAACTCCAGCCAAGCTTTCTCTGATTTCCTTGCACATGATTCTGCCCAGGGATCCATGCTGCTCTCTAGCGTGGAAATGGATATTGTATTCTTTTGCTGGGACTGCCGTTACAAAGTGCCAGAGACTGGGTGGTTTGAATGACAGAAATGGATTGCCTCACAGTTTTGGAGGCCAGAAGTCCAAGATGAGGGTTTGGCAGGGTTGGGTCCTTCTGAGGCTGGGAGGGAGAATCCGTTCCAGGCCTGTCTCCGTGGCTTGGGGACGGCAGTCTTCTCCCTGTGTCTTCTCATGGTCTTCCCTCCACATCTGTGTTCAAATTTCCTTTTTGTGTAAGGACACCAGTCATACTGATTAGGGCCCACCTTAATGACCTCTATAAGGATTCCATCTCCAAACACACCACACTGTCAGGGATGACGGTTAGTACTTCAATGTATGTATTGTAGAAGGGACACAATTGAGCCCATAAAGATACACAGTTAATTTTCTTTTGTTGATTGTATTGTTGATAAACAATCTTATATTGGCTTCAAATATAAAACACAATGGCTCAGCAGTTATTCATATTATTAAATCCTCACCCCCACTAGGGCAGTTACTATCTGTCAACATAGCACAATGTTACAGAATCACTGGCTATATTCTCCATGCTGTACTTCTATCCCCATGACCAACTTATATTATGATTGAGAATTTTTGTGCCCCTTTATCCCCCTCACTCTCCCCTCCCATCCACTCCAACCCTTCCCGCATGGTAACCACCAGTCATTTCTCTGCAGTCAGTTTGTTTTTCTAAGAGGTTGCACTACTGTTTACTTTAGGGCTGTGTCCTTCTTTGGAATCCTTCTGACTGGAATTTCAATAGCCGAGTCAGAGTTTGAGTTGTGTCTCCTCTGTGTTCATCTTCTATGAGACTGAACTTGGAAGTGCCACCTAATAGTGGTAGCAACGGCCTGGGACCATGGCTGCCTTTTCTTCAGCGTGCAAGAAAAAGAATACGTGACAAAGACAGACTTAGACTGTTCTGGTTTATTAACTGAGTCACTGATCCTTCCTGCCTTAAAGGACTATTTAGAGGTTCATTGAATAGAAACTGCAATGCAGTTGGGTGGTTGGGAATTGGAGGCTGTGACTCATGTGCTCCCCAGGACCTGCATGAATCCCGAGTGAGGACTGATATGCAGGTGCTTTTGTGTTGTTCGCTATTTTATGAGGGCACATTTTATTTTGATTGGGTTCGAACAGAAAGAATAAAGGGCCTGGAAGGGGCTTGGAGTCTTGTGTGTGTGTGTGTGTGTGTGTAGTGTGGGGGGGTGTGTTTGAGATGGCAAGTTGAGGACACAGAGGTAATGAACGACCTATGACGAACAGTGGTCCTTAGTTTCAGGAAAAGAATCCATTAAAGGAGCACCTAAGATGATTTTTTTGGCCTCACTGAACTTTCAGACACAGAGCTCTGAGTCTAAGCCTCTCAGAGCACTGGCAGGCTCTCAGAGGATGGACGTCCCACATTGGCTTCTTTCCTTCTTTTCCTAAGGATGCACTCTGAAATATTCTGAGGCTTGGATTCTGTTCTTCCACTGCTGCTTTCCAGTCTCAGGTCTTGCAAAACATTGTTTGTGATGAGAGGCTTGTCTCTAGCTGCTTTAGAAATGGACATGCATCCTAATGGTGGCTGGGTCAGCCTTGCCCTGCCTGCTGGACACAAGCTCTAGGAATCCAGCTGAGTGTCATGCAGCTTACTTCTTTGTGTTCTAAAAACACAAACTCACTGTGGGATAAAAGTCACGTTACAATCCCAATTCTTTGCTGAGGATGGAGCTACTCTGGTTATCTCATGGGGGTGCAGTGTAAAAGGAGGAAAATTCTGTCTTATACCACTTCTAGAGTAGCTACCTTCTTGATCTTGTTGCTGGTTTGCAGTGACCCTGCGTCTGGGCCTTGTGTGGGATATGGAACCTGATGGAGTATTTAGAATTATGATCGTTAGGTAAAAAGCATTCCTTTCCCCAAAGAAAATCTTATTCTATCTTTGTTTGATTCTTCTATTACCTGGTATAAAAGCTATATTCCTTGTATTCTCATGAATAGAAGTCTGTTTTCTGATCTTTAACCAAGTAGGTTGAGTTCAGGCCTGAAGATGAGATTTCAGCTTTTCCTCTGTCACAGCCTTTTTAGAAAGAGACATTACTAGATGCAGTAACGCTTTCACAGGGTCGGAGAATTGTTCTCATAAGAGGACAAGATATTATGTTCTCTGTAAAAGTCAGTTTAGTCTTTAGAATGAAACTCGCCAACACTAAAGCTTTGTGCGGTGTAAACGCCCGCCCCTTTCTAGCTTACACTCTTGCTGAGAGGCTGTCTCTTCTCAGTTCACTCGTTCCTCCACGTTATGTATGCCTGTGGGTTTATTATCTTTTAAAAAGAATGTTAATCCTAAATGGAAACCATATCTTTCTAACTTGCCTGGTTTTGTATTAACCACAGTGTCATAGAAATGTACAGGCATCTTGACGGTTTATTCACCTTTGTGCAAAAGAGTTGAAAAGCTGCTGGGAATGGAGTTTGAAACTCTGTGGGCTGATCTTGCAAGATAAATAGCCATCCATCTGCCTTAGAAATGCCAGAGAGTTTAAGACCTGGTTCCTTTATAAGAGTGAAATTGGAGAGAGGAGGGCCCTAAGAAGAAGTGGCCTACTCACTGCATAGTCCCGCTGGCCCTGGAGGCTGGACCAAGCCCAAGAACTGGCACCAGAATCTTGGGTCGGCAATAAACAAGGGAAGGCTGGGGTAACTATTCTGCTGTGCAACGGACATTTCCTTAACTATTTCATCTGTTTGAGCGACAGAGCGGCACTGGGGCCTCCTGTTTCCCAGCCGTCCTGAGAGCTGGAATAAGCCAGGGCTGGAAGGGCGAGAGGCCCGTGTCTTTGGCATAGGATGAGACAAAGATCAAATGTACTCGTTATCTGGGCGATGTGAAGAGTTATCCCAAAACTTAGTGTCTTAAAACAATAAAGTCTTATAGTTTCTGTGGGATAGGAAATCTCTGCCTCCAGCATTCTCCAAAACCTGCCATCTCGGGGTCAGCTGGGGCTGTCGACTCCCAGGAAGCTTGACTGAAGAAGCATTAGCTTCCATGCTCACTCCTGGGACTGTTGGCAGGATTTCTCAGTTTCTCATGGGCTGTTGAACAGAGGGCCTAGGTTTCTTTCTGGTCTTTTTGCAAAGATCTCTCTCAGTTTTTTGCCACATGGGCCTCTCCCCAGATCAGCTGGCTTCCTCAGAATGAGCAAATGAGAGAACAAGAGGGGGTGGCTAAGATGGAAACCTCTTTCATCACCTAATATCACGAGCTATATCCCATAAAAATTTTCTGTATTCTTTTCCTTAGGTGTGAGTTGGTAAGTCTAGCTAAGACTCCAGGCTAATGGTTCACACAAAGGTGTGCGTACCAGGAGACAGGATCCCTGGGGCCTTCTTAGAGGATTCCCTCCATAGCTGGATTGGAAGAGCAGAGATCGGGTCACATTACCAGAAATATGGAAAATCCAAAGTCTTATTAGGAAAAACAAACTCACAGGAACAGCCAGCCAGGAAGGGCAGACATGAGACAATGAGATCTTATGAGCCAGAGTAAATTTTGCTAAACTTATGAAAAGGGGAAGGAGCATTTTCTCAGGCATTTTCACACTCACCATATGGCTGAGTAAGTTCTCTGCCTTATAAATATTCATTGAATGTTTGAATCAGAGCATTTCTTTTTTCTTAGTTGGTTTCAAATATTTTGTAAATAAAAGATATGCCAGAAGGGACAATTTACCCTCAGCATTTATCACAATATTTCCTAAGAGACCTAGATTCTCATCTCGAAATCAGTACCACTTGGTGATCAATCATTGAAAGCTGTAAGGTTGCTTTTCTGGCTAAGGGTCATGTCTTGTACCCAAGCTGCACCTCATAATGGAAAAGCCTCATGTGCATAAACCTTCCTGACTAACTGAGATAGGGGTAGCTGGTAAATTTTGAGTGTAGCATTGAGGAGAAACTACCTCTCAGATGACATAGAGGCTGGTGCTCCAAACCATTGGATTTTCATTGGCCAACGGCTTTTAGAATTTCCTGGGGACCTGTGAGGTTGAATCTGAGTATTTCATAGATCAATGAGCTCTTACCCTCACCCTGAGCCCACCCACCTTAATGGGAGGGGAAACACTCTTATGCCCCCATCTCAGCCTTTTTCTTTAGCCAAGAGTAGGAAATTATGAACTGTGCTACTAATCTAACTCCATTGATATGTCTAGGAAAAGCCCATCTTATTTATAAAGTTAGAAGGAAAGATGGAAACTATGGAGAAAGACAATAGAGTTTTACAGTACGGTCACAGCAAAATGACAAATGTACAGTTTGTCTCATATATTGGAAAGAGACTCTTGAATAGAGAAAGTCTTGTATAGAGTAATTTCTTTTATCCAGAATTATGCAAAGATAGACAAATGGTGCTTCTTTCGCAAATGCAAGTAAAAGTAACCGTTTAACCCATAATGTTATGTGCAGTGCAGTAGATACGGAGGTGAAAACAATGGCCTGAAAATGCAAAGCTTCCTTTGGAAAAAGTTCTGCTGGATTTGGCCAATTTCTTTTGACATGCATGAGGAGTTGAATTTCACAGCTTTTGTGGCTTGTTACATTCTGATTTATGTGGAAATTAAAAAGGAACAACACACCAGACCTGAAGAGCATGATCACAGAATGAGTGTGCCCCAGTTGAAACTGAGGATGCTTCTTTCCTTCTGAGGCCCACAGAAATCCCTATGGCTTACATAAATTTGTGTCTCAACCATGCCTTAGGGCTTTGTCAGTGTTTTCTGGGTGGACCACAGAAAGGTCCATCTTGCAGAGGAGGCTTGAAGCGACCACAGAGCCTGGCCTCTGTTTCTTTGGAAGAGAGATTCCTGAAGGGTGGAGGCAGTGCAGGGTGGTGATGAGGGGCAACACAGAAGCTAGAGAGTCAGAGAACTGGGATTTAGAACCAGCCTTGATCTTTCAGAGTTAAACCTACCCCAGAGATGAGATGGGTAAACGGAAGTGTTCATAAAACACAGTAATTAAGTAAAAGATCACATGAAGCATGAGAGGGATGCAGTTATCGTAGCTGCTGTTATCGGAGCATTCCGGTAGCATCCACCAGATGGTCTTTGGGTTGGTCTTTTGAAGTATCAATAGTTACAACATAATCATAGTTGTTTCTTTGTTTCCAGACTTAAAACTTATATCATGTCCAAATGAGGAAAATTATTTTCATCACAGTGGTGAATTTTTTTGAGGAGGGTGTAGCAGGTGGAGCTGGGAATGACTGAGGGAGTCAGTGGAGACTTTCACTGTTATGGGCGTTTCTGTGGATTAAAAGTACTCCAGAGAGCTGGGGCTTGCTTTGGAACTGATACAGTCTGCAAGCTGGTGTTGGGAGCCATTCATTACTTCCTGTTCTTGGCAGGGGGGAGGTTAGAGCCACCTCCACTGCCTTCCAAAATGTTTTCTTGATACACTCTTTAAAAATTTTTCCTCTTCACTGATGTTAAACAATAAAAGAATTACCCCATTCTCCTCACCAAATGATAATTGCTTGTCTCCCCAGCCCAGCTCAGTTCTCAGGCGTCCTTCACCTGTGACATTAATCCTGAGCCAGTTCACCTGGAAGTGAGCAGAAGCCTCGGTCTACCGGTTGAAGCCTGGTACCCACTGCAAGGTACCCACTGAGAGCTTCTTGCTGGCCAGATCCATTCAGGACACCGGGCTCTTGGACTTTCCCCACTAGTTCTTCAGTTTCTTATTGGCACCCCTGACACGCTGGCTTCTGCCTCTTATGCCCCCAGCTGCTGGCTGTGGCCCTGGAAACCCCATGGCCGCCATCTGACTTAAAGCACTGCATGCTGCTGGCCTTGAGATGCGAATGACACGTGGCTCTTTCGATTCTCCTTACAGATGCCTGTCTGTCCCAACCTGAGCTTGGTCTTTCCCTTTCATCCTTCTTGCACCAGGGCAGTCAGTCCGCCTTCATCCAGCATGGTCCTGGTGTCTTCTCCATGCCTCTTACACTTCAGAAGGCCTAGCATGCCTCACGGTAGGGAACATCCTGATGACTGGTAAAAATGACAGTGAAAATGGACTCCTATTTCTTCATAGGGAGATGAAGGTCTAGCTAGCAGTTAATTGGCTGGAACATCAATACAACAGGTTGAGGACAGTGGAAAGTATGGCAACTTAGGATGAGACAGACTGGGTTCCAAATCTTGATTCAGCTTCGTACCCCTGTGCCGGTCACACAGTCCCTCTCAGCCAACAGTTCCTCACTCTCCGATGTTGATAGGGACATCTGGCAAGGACAGGATGGGACAGGAATTAAGTGGTGGGGGCCAATTTTCCAAAGACTTATCACCGGCTCTGTGAAGTCAGAATATCTATGAGGATACTGGCATCTTTGCAGCTGAACAGAATGGTTTGATTAAGCCTCTCACAGTCAGACTATGTCGTTTAAGGAAAAGGTATCACTCTTTGGAAGAGCCAGACATTCCCTGAGTTGAGAATGAAATATGAAATCATTAGAAGTTTTTGACATATCACAGCACATTCAAACAGCTACGTCAGAGATGTGCTTTATGCTAACCTAGACTTCTCTTAGTTATCTTAAAGACAACACAGTTTACGTACACAACAAATAAACCTCAATGTGAGTGTAACAAAACAGATATGTACAGATTAAAAATAGTAGTAAGATAAATACCTGTGTACCAGTATCTTAGAAGCTTCCCTGTCAGCCCTGTAGCCTGCTCCATTGGCCTGGTGCCGTGAGGGAAAGCACACCAAGAATTATCAGGTGTGTTACCAAAGGAAAGACAGACGTGTTACAGGACTGGGGGGAAGGCTGGAGGTTAGGCTCAAAGCATCATCATGTCTAGACTGCAAAGTGAACCCAAAGTCCTGTTTCCTTGAAACCTACAAGTTAAGGTACACATGGAATACTCAGCTCAGATGCCCTTATCTGAAGCTCTTCAGTGATTATGAATCAAGAATGCTTCTTTGTGTCAAAGTGACTTAGTTTCTTAGGCAAGAGTGCAATATTTGTGTCCTTCTTATCTATAGAAGGTCAAACAACAAAGTGTCACATCATCTATGAATTTAGAGTGCAAAGTTCCTCTGCGTTCTGTAGTAAGTTCCTTGGTGATGGAGAAAAATTACTCAGGGAACAAGGATAGCGAGTGTGGTGAGAAGGTTTCATTTTCAACAGCGTAGGCAAGGAAGCGGTCACGTTTGAGCCAAGATGGGAAGACAGCAAAGCCGTGCGCTGTGCTGCTGTCTCGGGGAAGGGCATTCTGGCGGAGAGGAGGGCAAAGGCAGAGGTGACCCTCAGAGCCTCCGCACGGAAGCCCGTGTGTGCGGAAGGGAAGGAGGGAGGCTTTGAGGTTTTAGCAGAAACTGGGGGCCGGTTTCTGCAAGGTCTCCTGAATCATCGCGATGAAATTGGCCTTTACTTCAAATGAGATGAGAGGCCAGGGCAGAACTTTGAGCAGTGAAACATTCAGATGACAGGACCATCTGAGGGACTGTATTGAGACAGACTCAAGAAAGGCAAGAGAAGCAACAAGAAGACCATTTGGCAGGCTTTGCACCAATCCGGGAGAGAGAGCGCAGTGCCCTGGACCTGGGGAGGCAGCAGCAGAGGTGATGAGAAAGGGTCAGGTTCTGGAACATCGTGGAGAGCGGACAGGATTGTAATGTTCTGTGTCTATTTTTCTAGTCTCTTAGTGCTCACAGGAGCTATTTTAACTTGTCTACTAAACTTACCAAAGTCTAAAGTTTATCAACATATTTATGATGATTAAGGGTCTAATGATGCCTATTTTTTTTAGTCTCTAAATTATGTTATTGGCACTGATTATTTATGTTCTATCCTATTCGTCATACATATTAGATATTATTTTGCTACATTCAATGTTTGTTTATATAAATGTTTTCTCTATTTTTGTTCATCACTCTATCTCTTCATCTCAAATCTTTCATTTGGTATCATTTTTATCTGCCTGGGGTATGTTTTTTATATTCTGAATTGTTTTAGAATATAAAATTTCTTAGATTTTTTTCAATTTTAATAAGATTTTTATTTTAGAATAGTTTTAGATTCACAGAAAAATTGAGCTCCTATATATTCCACACAGTTTCCCCAATTATTAACATCTTACATTATTACAGTGCATTTGTCACAATTAATGAACCAATGTTGATACATTACTATCAACTAAAGCCTATACTTTATGCAGATATGCTTAATTTATCATTAGCGGCTTTTTCTGTTCCAGGATCCCACCTAAGATACCACATTACATTTAGTTGTTAGATCTCTCAGGCTCCTTTTGACTGTGAGTTTCTTATATTTTTCTTGTTTTTTATGACCTTGACTGTTTTCAGGAATTTTGATCAGATATTTTGTAGAATATCCTCCAACGAGAATTTGTCTGATGTCTTTCTCATGATTAGACTGGGGTTCTAAGGCTCTAGGAGGGAAACCCCAGAGATAAAATGCACTCTCATCACCTCATATCAGGGTGTAGATTATCGGTAAGAACTACCATTGTTCATGTGAATTTTGATCACCTGGCTCAGATAGTATTTGTCAGGTTTCTCCACTGTGAGTAAGCTTTTTTTCTTCCTTTCCATACTGTATGCTTTGGGAGGAAATTACTACATGATGATCCCAGGTAAGGAGTAGGCAATTACACTCCACTTGTGTTTTATTTATTTATTTATTTAATCGTTTATGTAAATCTGGACTCATGGATATTTACTTTCTGCACGGGGTTTATTATCCAATACTACATTGCTTATTTTGTCGCTCAGATTGTTCTGGTTTTTGAGAGTTCTTTCACGTTAGGTCCTGGGTCCCTTTGACATGACCCTATCGTTTTGAGCTTTTTCACACTTCCTGACCATCTGTACTACAAGATGCTCCCTGCCCCAGCCCTAGGACTGGCAGTTTTTCCAAGAAGCCCTGGTTTCTTCCGAGTGTATTTGAATTTATTTCTTGTAGGTACTGACCGCCTGGAACCATCAACCTCCAACACAGCTTTCACCTCGCTCATCAGTCATCTCTCAGTCTATTCAAAACTTACCTCTTTCCAATTCTTATCCTACTTAACCTCCTCATTGGCTGTTATTGCTGAACTCCTCCTCCCTGAAACTCTCGCATACCTTTGCTCCCTGGTTTTCCTTCTGTCTGATGGTCATTCCATCTCATGGAAATCTTTCCTTCTCTTTTGAATGGCTTTTCCTTATTCTCCAGCCATTCTCCCATTCCTCTGTCTCCATCATCTTAACAATGTTGACTGAACTCTACTTTTGAGATAGACTAGGCAAGTGAATACAGTAGGCACACTTGTGCTTTGTAGGGCTTGTTATATAGTGGGGAACAAACCATGATTAAAATGAGTTACAGGATTCCATTGCAGGGGACTCTACTCAAGCCTGGGAGGTTGACCCAAAGCTCATATCATCTAAAGGAGAAGTAATAGCTAGTCAGCACAGTGAGTGGCCAGGCATGGGAATCTACATGTAGGAAGGTCCAAAGACAAGGGCGTGTGTTGTGTTCAAGTAATTGAAAGAAGCCTGGGTTGGCTTCCCCAGCAAGGGGAAGAGCAGGGAAAGATGGGACTGGAGAGGTAGGCAAGGCGCATGTTGTGTGGCATCTCACGAACAGGGTGTGGAACCTGGGCTGGTCATCATCTGGAAGGGAAGTAGCTAGAGTACTTTGGAGTCCATTTGATATATCAGGAGAGAGAGGATGATGACATGGCTAAGGGTGATGCCCTGTGCCAAATAAAATTCAAATTAGGGAAGGAGAGACTTTTTTGGAAAGGGTTATTTCAACGGGGGAAAAGGGAGTTATGGAAATAGGGAGAACTCTGGCTGTGAGATCTGCAAGCATCTCCAAGGTCAGGCAGCAAAGGCTCTTCTTCTATAGAGAGGAGTAAACAGGCTGGAAAGAACCAGGTGTGGGCAAGTGGGGTGAGTGGGGAGGGTGGTAGGGTAGGGCAGTAGGTTAGAGAACGTTGCACCCCAAGGTCAGCCTATTTTGGGGAGGGACCTTTCAGGAGTGGCTGCATGCTGACCCGGTTTGAGGGTGAGCCCACGTTCAGGGACCTGAAGAAAGGAGACAAGCTTATATAAAGTTTGGTCAAGTAATATTAATGGGCGTTTTATTCTGATTGATCAAAGGAGACAAACAGTTCACCTAATCGCTTATGAGGAAAAGAATTGGAATTTGGAGAGTGTGTGTCTGGCCTGATCATAGGTAAACAAGGAGACATCATGAGTCTTGTCGACATTATATGAGGAGTGGGTTTCTTTGCAATAAACTGTTTCCTGGAACACAGGATGCCAGGTGGATTTCTTAATCATTGCTGGTTTATATGAGCCCAGGGCTCAAGTAAAATTCAACATTGCCAAGTGGGTTGGAAGAAGCAAACATATCTGAGAAATAATCAGTGGTTGATTTTTTATAGGATTCGCTGATAGATTGAATGTCAGGAAAAAGAAAAGAGAAGAATTAAGAAAGTCTCCAGAGTTTCCGGCTTGGGGACTGGATGACTGAGAGTGTACAGATGAAGATTAGTGTAATGGGAAGATGGAGGAGATGCCCAAGGGAGATTTTCAATTTCTCTTCTACCCGTATCCACTTGGTCATCAATTTCTTTCCACCTTATGTCTTAAATATATCTTAAAATCCACTCTTCTGTGACTGCCTAGTTCAGACTTCCACCATATGTTGCCTATACTGTTAAATAAGCTTTCTAAGCAGGCTCCTTGCACCCAGGTTTGCTTCTACATCCCCACATACGTGCTCTACATTCTGCTGGGATAATATGTCTAAATAAATTACATAGCATGCCACTTATGCTTTCAAAAGTTGCCCCACTGCACATGCTGTTGGAGTCCTGGAATAAATTTTCTTGGTTAGTGCTCAAACTGATTTATCATTTAAAACACTCCTTAAACGTTACCACTTTGTGAAGTCAAAACGCCCTATCCTCTCCCCAACTGAGTCAGTGTCTTCCTTTTTAAAAATAAATCTTCACATTCTTCTCCTTTCCATTATTTGTCTACTTGAGTGTTTCATTGGATTTCTGAGTTCATGTAAGGAAGGGACCAGTGTCCTTAATCTGTGTTTTCCCATGCTGATAGAAGGGTGTCACATATAGTCGGTGCTCAATAAACGTTTGTTGAACTGTTGATTAAACTATAGTGAGTGGAGATCTACTTGAAGGGAATCTCCCTGAGGCTGTTTCACAGCAGCTTCTTAAGCTCTACTTTATTCAGTGAGTGGAGGAAATTTCTCCTCTAGGTGAAGACTTGAGGGGAGTTGTGAGTTTCCTCACCCCCGGTGTTTTTCATCTCTCTGAAGATGCTTTGTTTGCTTGTTTTCAGGTTTGCCTTCTTGCCTCTGCGCTTTCCAGAATCATGAAAAGGGTGAGCTTCGATTCCCCCACGTGGGGGAATTCATCTGGTAGCTTTTCTCCTCAGCAGGGGAGATTATTTTGTGTTTGGGGAGCTGGTGAGGGGCAGAAGGAGTGGGTGGAGAATGCTGAAGGTCAACTTGACTTGAGCCGTGATAACTCTGCTTAGAAGCGTTATTTTATGTGCTTAGAAGCACTGCTTTGCATGAGTAGTTTATTATACCATTGTCGTTATGGACATTAGGGTTGAAGGATGGGTTTCCAATGTGTTCTGTGGAGCCTTAGCCTTCTGCAGGGGCCCTTCGGAGGCTTCCACTCTTGTCATGTGGGGATGGGCAGATGACCAGTGAAGAAGGTCCCAGGCCTCTTCCTCCCACCCGTATTCAACCAGGGCTTCTGTGCATTCAAACCTGATTCACACCTGCTCCACGTAGGCCAGTAGTCCATCCATACCTATTTTATTTTAATTATTTTTTAATATTCACCTCTTCCCTGGCAGAGATGGATTCTACTTTTCCCTTCAACCATTTTGGTACACAGAGTTCACATCATTTCAGTTACCATGTAATGGAAGACATCCCGTCTTAATTGTCTTTGCCTCGTCTTTTCTACTGGGATGCTGATTCTGAAGACTACAGGAAGGCTGGCCTGATTCTATTTCCCAAGATACACGAGGAGTCAAAAGAGGTTCAAGGAATCTCAGAAACAGACTTGAGAAATATCCTGCAAACCAGGCTCTTTTGAGATGGAGGGTAGTACAGAGACACTTAGGGCCTTCCTGGGGGTCTGAGAGACTTGCCTGAACCTGTATGTTAGCCAAGGAGCACAACTTTGTCTTAATTACTGGGACTTTGTGGAATATTTCACTTGAAAACAGGGTTCTGTGGCTAAAAAGAGTTTGAACACCACTAGCATAGACGTTATTATAGGCTGTTTCAGTTAAAATGTGTCCATGTTCTTTCTCATGAGGCAATGACAAATGGGAAGTTATTATATTCTTTTCATTGTAAGAAACATAAATTATGGCTCATGAAGCACCAAGGGTTGAGCTCTGATGGCTTGGCCTTGGAGCATCAGATCTGAGTCTCTCCTACATGAAAGAGGAAAAAGAATCCTCGTTGCTGGGAACGCATGGTGCGCTCTCCGAGTGTGCATTTTAATGCCCGTGTCAGGGCAAACATCCACCAGCTGTCTAAACATTTACTGAACCAAATAATAGCATGCAAGATATGTGGGTTTCAGATATTTGGTATCTTAAAATAGCACTTAGTCATTAACTTAATCACAGCTGCTATACGCCAGCCAATGTATTTTGTTTGTAAACAATACATCTGCTCCCGGCAGCCACCGTGAGCTCTTCCGTGGTAGTGCATAGGAGGCTGGTCAATGCAGATGAGTGTTTGATCATTCGAAGAAGGGGTCATCTCTCAGAGTGAGCCTGTTGGATCTTGTGCAGAAAGAAATACTTGGGCTTTATCCCATCCGAAGTGCCGCTATCATGGTTTTTCTCTCGACAGAATTAGATCTTCAGTTTGGAGAAACATCCTGATGTCTATGATCATGTGTTCATTTGAAAGGTGACATATCCCCTAAAAAGGTCATTATTTATTGTTTGTCATGGACTAAATGTTTGTGTCCCCTGGCCAAATCCATATGTCACAGCCCTCACCCCAAATGTGAGGCCACAGCCAGAAGGCAGCAGTCTGCATGCTAGGAAGAGAGCCTTCATGAAGAACCGTATTGGCTGGCACCTTGATCTTGGACTTACAGCTTCAGGAATGGTGAGAAATAAATTTCTGTTGTTTAAGCCACCTGGTCTGTGGTGTTTTGTTATGGGAGCCTGAGCTGACTAATACACCCTTGTTTTTTCCTTCTTTAAACTCTTTGTTTCTTAAAGCCAACTTGTTTCTTAATGCCAACACATAGCATTGGGACTTTCTATATCATGATACTTGCTTCTCATTATTCTGCAGCAATTTCAAAATATCTCGTTTGGTCATGCCACTTGTTTCTTCCTGTGGTACTGAATGAATTCCTTAGTGTCTTCCTGGGAGAAGCCTGGCTCCTTGTGAAGGCTTGCAATATGACTTGGACTGTGTGTTCTCCTCATTGTTTCTTCCTAGTCCCAGGCCCAAGGGACTTAGATGGATATGTTTCAACTTTGAAGTTGTATGGCTGACACTGGTAGTTGTCTGTGTGATGTCCATGCCTCCTGTCCGCTTTGCTGAAAGAACTCTGATTTGGGGTGGTAATGTGCTTTAGCTCTAAGAAGAGAAATAAAAATTGTTCTACATCAAGATTGCTAATTCTCTTTTCTGGGGTTGCTATGTGACCCAGTTTTGGCAAAACATCTGAAAGCTAGAAAAGAGAATTGTCAAGTGGAAGTCCAAACAGAGGGTACAAATAAAGCTGGTGCTGCCCTTCCCTCCCTTTCTTCTGCTTTTGATATGACTGTGATGGCTGGACCTACAGCAGCTATCTTGTGGCCATGAGAATGAAAGTCAGGATGGGAAGAGTGGTAGAGCAGAAAGAGAGAAAGAGCCTGGGTCCCTGAGGCATCACTGAACTATGGAACAGTATCAGCAATTGCCTCCTCTGGGCTTTTTCTCAGAATAATATTTTTGAGATTTATCTATATTGTGCAACAGTTTGTTCCTGTTTATTGTACATATGTAATTTTGCAGATATGTCTCCACTATTCATTCTCCTGTTGACAGAAATTTGAACTTTTTTCAGTTTTTGGTTATTTTTAATAAAGTTAACATAAATATTTCTTTATGATACTGTCTTGGGACATATGTTTTCAGTGTTTTTTTGGCAGGTGTATAAATGCTCAGCCATGGAATAGAATAGGTTGCAAGGTAAGAGTACATTTAATTTTATAAGAAATAGCCAAATTGTTTCCCAAAGTGTTTTCTTCCATTTTCTGTTCTCATCACCATGTATAACAATTCTGGTAGCTTTTCAACATTTGCCAACATTTGGAATTGTCAATCTTACTCATTTTAGCCATTCTGTGGGGGCTAAGTGGCATCTCCTTCTTCTATTAATTTGCATTTCCCTCATGACTAATGACGTTGAGCAATTTTTCATATGATCATTGGCCATTTGTATATATACTTCTTGTGTGATGTGCTTATTCAAATCTTTTGCTCATCAAAATAAGTTGGGCCATTTGTCTTTTTATTACTGAGTTGTAGGACTTCATTATATATTTGAGATAAAAATATTTTGCCTGATACAGGTGTTGCCAAATATTTCCTCCCAGTCTGTGCCTTGCTTATTCCCCTGCTCAAAAACTTCCTGTCATGCCCATGGTTGGCAGACATTTTTCTGCCACTCTCCAACAGCCCTTGCTCCCGTCAGATTGGTTTCCGCCTCAGCTTCCCAAAGGGTTGTGCTTATTCTCAACTCTGTGGCTTCACCGGAGCTCTGCTCCTCTCTCAGGCTCGCTCTTCCCTGAGTGGCTGCAGAGGTGGTTGGTTACAACACTCCTCTCTGCATGTTGTCAGACATTTCATTCATATTAGTGCTCGGTGTCTGTGTGTTTTGTCTCATCACCTCCTTGAGGACAGGGCATGCTTCTTATTTTTTCCTTGTTTCATCTAAAAGAGTGCTGGGCAAACGTATGTGGACCCCTAGACGTGCATGGTTCAGAGTTGGAATTCTCTACACAGGAAGCTTTGGAGAAGATCCTCTTTCAGCTTCTTAACCCAATACAGTTGGCTATTTACAATTTACTAATTACAATATTTACAATGAGATATTGAGTCAGTTTTGTGCATTCACACAGTTGCTCTACCAATTCATGGTGTCTTTTTTTTTTTATAGTTCCAAATAGTTCATTAAGTGTGTGCAGATTTGGAAGTACAGATTTTTTATGAGATATGATGCCATTATATTTGGGTGTTCGGGAATTGAGCAAATTGCACACTCTCAACATCAGAGTTTCTGGAATATCACTATAATAAATTTTAGAGAGTAATGAGAAAAACAATCTTTTTACTCATCATTTAGTTATTAACTGAAGGTGTCTAAGGCACCAGGCCAGGTTCTTAGAGGCCGTATCAACACCTAAGTTAATTAACGGGACAAGAACATTTTGAGAATATCACTGCTTTTTTTGAAGAATGGAAAACCTAGGAGTAATACAAGATGGTCTCTCTCCCCATTTTGGGAAATTTATTATCTACTTACTAGTCCAGAATTTCCTTTCTCTCATGCACAGTAAAAACTATACTACCAAGAGGACTTCCGGGAAGATGGCGGTGTGAGCAGGGCGGCAGAAATCTCCTCCCAACACTATATTTATCTACGAAAACACAGAAAATACACCTATTCCTAAAAGAGAGACGAGAATACACAGGAAAGCGCACAGCGTGCAGCTACACCCGAGAGGACTCGGCACCCCAAGAGGCGGGTAAGATACGGAGCCGCGACCCGGCGGGACCCGAGCCCTCCCCCACCCCAGCGCACCGGCGGGAGGAGAGGATTCAGAGCCGGGAGGGAGTGGAAGTACACCCCGCGAAGTAGCCAGCCCCGGTGATCTGCGCGGGGAGCGCTGACCCACATTGCGCAGTGCAGCGGAGATTGGAGAGACAGAGGGGCAGGATCTGAGCGGGGAACGCGCCAGGGTGCTTGCAGCCGGCTCCCGGGAAGGAAAAAAAAAAGCGCGCACTTTCTTCAGCGGTCTTAAAGAGACAGGAGCCCAGCGGAGGAGCCGGATCGCCCCAGCACACTCAGCCCAGCAGGCTGGGAGTCCTGGGGAGTTTCAGACGCCTTAGCTGGCGACTGAGGAAGCGTAGCCATACTTAACACTTCTCACTGAGATCAACAGCCTCCTATTCGTTCCCACCCCTGCCAGAGCGATAAAGGGCCCTGCGGAGTGGCACAGTCACAGCTGTGGAATAGTGGGGCAATAGCGCCACCTAGAGCATTCCCACAGAATCTACGTCCGGTGGGCATTTTTTTGTTTTTTTTGTTTTGTTTTGTTTTGTTTTTGTTTTTTCTTTTCTTTCTTTTTTTCTTTCTTTCCTTTTTCTTTTTTTTCTTCTTTTTTCTCTTTTTTTTCTTCTCTTTTTAAAGTCTTAAAGAGCCCAGCTGACATACGTGGCAACTATCAGTGACCAATTATACAGCCATGAAAAGACAGAGGAATATGGTTCAGACCAAAATCAACCAGACAACCCCAGAGAGGGAGTCTGAAGGGATGGAAATGCACAGCCTCCCTGAAAAAGAATTCAGAATAAAAGTCATAACCATGCTGATGGACCTACAGAGAAATGTGCAAGAGCTGAGGGAGGAAGTGAGGGAACTGAGGAAAGACAATACAAAAATCAGACAAGCGATCGACGGGCTTAACAGCAGAATGGATGAGATGTGAGAGACTGTTAATGGAATAGAAAACAGAGAACAGGAGTACAGAGCAGCTGAGGCAGAGAGAGATAAAAGGATTTCTAGGAATGAAAGAATATTAAGAGAACTGTGTGACCAATCCAAACGGAACAATATTCGCATTATAGGAGTACCAGAGGAAGAAGAGAGAGAAAAAGGGATAGAAAGTGTCTTTGAAGAAATAATTGCTGAAAACTTTCCCTCGCTGGGGAAGGAAGTAGTCTCGCAGTCCACCGAAGCTCATAGATCTCCCAACACAAGGGACCCAAGGAAGACAACACCAAGACACATAATAATTAAGATGGCAAAGATCAAAGATAAAGACAGGGTATTAAAGGCAGCTAGAGAGAGAAAAAAGATCACCTACAAAGGAAAACCCATCAGACTATCATCAGACATCTCAACAGAAACCTTACAGGCCAGAAGAGAATGGCATAATATATTTAACGTTATGAAACAGAAGGGCCTCGAACCAAGAATATTGTACCCAGCACGATTATCATTTAAATATGATGGAGGGATTAAACAATTTCCAGATAAACGAAAGTTAAGAGAGTTTGCCTCTCATAAACCACCACTACAGGATATCTTAAATGGACTGCTCTAGATAGAAGCACACCTCAGGGTAAAAAGATGTCACTAGAGAAAAAAAAAATCATAGCAAAGAAAGCAGACCATCCAAATACTAACTAAAGGCAAAGAATAAAACACCTATTATACAAAGAATGGAGGAGGAGGAATAAGAAGGGAGAGAAATAAAGAAACATCAGACTGTGTTTACAATAATTTAACAAGAAAGTTAAGTTAGATTGTTAGATAGTAAAGAAGCAACCCTTGAACCCTTGGTAACCACGAATCTAAAGCCAGCAATGGCAATAAGTACATATCTATCGATAATCACCCTAAATGTAAATGGACTGAATGCACCAATCAAAAGACACAGAGTAACAGAATGGATAAAAAAGCAAGACCCATCTATATGCTGCCTACAAGAAACTCACCTCAAATCCAAAGATATACACAGACTAAAAGTGAAGGGATGGAAAAAGATATTTCATGCAAACAACAAAGAGAAAAAAGCAGGTGTTGCAGTACTTGTATCAGACAAAATAGACTTCAAAACGAAGAAAGTAGCAAAAGATAAAGAAGGACATTACATAATGATAAAGGGTCAGTCCAACAAGAAGATATAACCATTATAAATATATATGCACCCAACACAGGAGCGCCAGCATATGTGAGACAAATACTAACAGAATTAAAGGAGGAAATAGACAGCAATGCATTCATCTTAGGAGACTTCAACACACCACTCACTCCAGAGGACAGATCAACCAGACAGAAAATAAGTAAAGACACAGAGGCACTGAGCAACACACTAGAACAGATGGACCTAACAGACATCTACAGAACTCTACACCCAAAAGCAACAGGATACACATTCTTCTCAAGTGCACATGGAACATTTTCCAGAATAGACCACATACTAGGCCACAAAAAGAACCTCAGTAATTTCAAAAATATTGAAATCCTACCAACCAACTTCTCAGACCACCAAGGTATAAAACTAGAAGTAAATTTTAGAAAGAAATCAAAAAGGCTCACAAATACACGGAGACTTAACAACACTCTCCTAATTAATCAGTGGGTTAACGACCAAATCAAAACAGAAATCAAAGAATATATGGAGACTAATGACAACAACAACACAAAGCCACAACTTCTGTGGGACGCAGCAAAGGCAGTTCTAAGAGGAAAGTATATTGCAATCCAGGCCTATTTAAAGAAGGAAGAACATTCCCAAATGAATAGTCTAAAGACACAATTACAGAAATTGGAAAAAGAAGAACAAATGAGGCCCAAAGTCACCAGAAGGAGGGACATAATAAAGATTAGAGAAGAAATAAATAAAATTGAGAAGAATAAAACAATAGAAAAAATCAATAAAACCAAGAGCTGGTTCTTTGAAAAAATAAACAAAATAGATAAACCCCTAGCCAGACTCATTAAGAGAAAAAGAGAATCTACACACATAAACACAATCAGAAATGAGAAAGGAAAAATCACGACGGACCCCACAGAAATACAAAGAATCATAAGAGAATATTATGAGAATCTATATGCTAACAAGCTGGAAAACATAGAAGAAATGGACAACTTCTTAGAAAAATACAACCTTCCAAGACTGACCAAGCAAGAAACAGAAAAACTAAACAGACCAATCACCAGCGACGAAATCGAATTGGTAATCAAAAAACTACCCAAGAACAAAACCCCTGGGCCTGACGGATTCACCTCTGAATTCTACCAGACATATAGAGAAGAAATAACACCGATTCTCCTTAAAGTTTTCCAAAAAATAGAAGAGGACGGAATACTTCCAAACTCATTCTATGAAGCCAGCATCACTCTAATACCAAAACCGGGCAAAGACCTCACCAAAAAAGAAAATTACAGACCAATATCCCTGATGAACGTAGATGCAAAAATACTCAACAAAATATTAGCAAACCGAATTCAAAAATACATCAAGAGGATCATACACCATGATCAAGTGGGATTCATCCCAGGGATGCAAGGATGGTACAACATTCGAAAATCCATCAACATCATCCACCACATCAACAAAAAGAACAACAAAAACCACACGATCATCTCCATAGATGCTGCAAAAGCATTTGACAAAATTCAGCACCATTCCTGATTAAACCTCTCAACAAAATGGGTATAGAGGGCAAGTACCTCAACATCATAAAGGCTATATATGACAAACCCACAGCTAACATCATCCTTAACAGCGAGACGCTGAAAGCTTTTCATCTAAGATCAGGAACAAGACAAGGATGCCCACTCTCTCCACTGTTATTCAACATAGTACTGGAGGTCCTAGCCACAGCAATCAGACAAAACAAAGACATACAAGGCGTCCAGATTGGTAAAGAAGAAGTCAAATTGTCACTATTTGCAGATGACATGATACTGTACATAAAAAACCCTAAAGATTCCATTCCCAAACTACTAGAACTAATATCTGAATTCAGCAAAGTTGCAGGATACAAAATTAACACACAGAAATCTGTTGCTTTCCTATACACTAATGATGAACTAACAGAAGAGAAATCAGAAAAACAATTCCATTCACAATTGCATCAAAAAGAATAAAATACCTAGGAATAAACCTAACGAAGGAAGTGAAAGACCTGTACTCTGAAAACTACAAGACACTCCTAAGAGAAATTAAAAGAGGACACTAACAAATGGAAATGCATCCCATGCTCTTGGCTAGGAAGAATCAATATTGTCAAAATGGCTATACTACCTAAAGCAATCTACAGATTCAATGCAATCCCTATCAAACTACCAACAGCTTTCTTCAATGAACTGGAACAAATAATTCTAAAATTCATATGGAACCACAAAAGACCCCGAATAGCCAAAGCAATCCTGAGAAGGAGGAATAAAACAGGGGGAATTACACTCCCTGACTTCAAGCTCTACTACAAAGCCACAGTAATCAAGACAATTTGGTATTGGCACAAAAACAGACCCACAGACCAGTGGAACAGAATAGAAAATCCAAACATTAACCCAAACATATACAGTCAATTAATATTTGATAAAGGAGCCTTGGATATACAATGGGGAGATGACAGCCTCTTCAGCAGCTGGTGTTGGAAAAACTGGACAGCTACATGTAAGAGAACGAAACTGGACTACTGTCTAGCCCCATACACAAAGGTAAACTCAAGGTGGATCAAAGACCTGAATGTAAGTCATGAAACCATAAAACTCTTATAAAAAAACATGGGCAAAAATCTCTTGGACATAAACATGAGCGACTTCTTCATGAACATATCTCCCCGGGCAAGGGAAACAAAAGCAAAAATGAACAAGTGGGACTATATCAAGCTGAAAAGCTTCTGTACAGCAAAGGACACCATCAGTAGAACAAAAAGACATCCTACAGTATGGGAGAATATATTCATAAATGACGTATCTGATAAAGGGTTGACATCCAAAATATATAAAGAACTCACGCACCTTAACAAACAAAAAGCAAATAATCCAATTAAGAAATGGGCAGAGGACATGAATAGACACTTCTCTAAAGAAGAAATTCAGATGGCCAACAGGCACATGAAAAGATGCTCCACATCGCTAATCATCAGAGAAATGCAGATTAAAACCACAATGAGATATCACCTCACACCAGTGAGGATGGCCAACATCAAAACACAAACAACAACAAATGTTGGCGAGGATGTGGAGAAAAGGGAACCCTCCTACACTGCTGGTGGGAATGCAAATTAGTTCAACCATTGTGGAAAGCAGTATGGAGGTTCCTCAAAAAACTCAAAATAGAAATACCATTTGACCCAGGAATTCCACTCCTAGGAATTTTACCCTAAGAATGCAGCAGCCCAATTTGAAAAGGACAGATGCACCCCTATGTTTATTGCAGCACTATTTACAATAGCCAAGAAATGGAAGCAACCTAAGTGTCCATCAGTAGATGAATGGATAAAGAAGATGTGGTACATATACACAATGGAATATTATTCAGCCATAAGAAGAAAACAAATCCTACCATTTGCAACAACATGGATGGAGCTAGAGGGTATTATGCTCCGTGAAATAAGCCAAGCCAAAAAAGACAAGTATCAAATGATTTCACTCATATGTGGAGTATAAGAACAAAGAAAAAAACTGAAGGAACAAAGCAGCAGCAGACTCACAGAACCCAAGAACGGACTAATAGTTACCAAAGGGAAAGGGACTGGGGAAAATGGGTGGGAAGGGAGGGATAAGAGGGAAAAAGGGGCATTACGATTAGCAGATGTAATGTTGGGGGGGCACGGGGAGGGCAGTACAACTCAGAGAAGACAAGTAGTGATTCTATAGCATCTCACTACGCTGATGGACAGTGACTGTAATGGGGTTGGTGGGGGGGACCTGACGAAGGGGAAGTTTTATAATCGTAATATTGCACATGTAATTGTAAATTAATGATAATAAAATAAATTATATTAAAAAAATAACTATACTACCAAAACCCTCCCATAATACTCTATCTCTGTGTTTCCTTGGGTTTCTCTTCCTGCATGACCACATTACGAATTCTGGAGTATCAGGGATGAGCCACTGGAAGAAAGAGTGAAAAGAATGTCAGGAATTTTTCAACGATGCATCCATTAATTACTCCACATAGTGGAATAGAGAGGACCAGGGCCTGAGAAGAGAGGAGAATGGGGAGTTTTTGTTTAATGGGTATAGAGTTTCTGTCTGGGATGATGAAGATGTTCTGGAAATGGATGGTGATGATAGATACACAACAATGAAAATATATTGAACACTACTGAACTATATGCTTAAAAATGATTTAAAAAGAAAATGCGATGTTGTGTTCATTTTACCACAATCACAGCTCCAACCCCCCAATGTATCCAAACTGAAGGCAAGAAAAGGAAATCAGCAGGTGACAAAATTAGACAGATTTAAGAGAGGGAAGCAGAGGCTGAATGCAAACGCTGTGCAAAGGTCATGGAAGCCGGTATCGGCTGAAACACGCTAGAAGTGGGGGTTTCAACCTCAGTTGTGCATTGAAATCACCAGGAGAGCTTAGTAAAGTACTATTCCTGTACTCCATCCCTCCTATACTCCATGAAATGTTTGGGAGTAGCCTGGGCTGCCTTTCTAACCAGATTCTGGGTATTTCCATGGAAATGATTCCTCTCTGAATAATGAGTTCCCAGCCACCATTACACATTACATGAGGAAAGGAGGGACCATCAGCAGCCGTAAAGTCAAGGGAGTATTTTCATGTCCAGACAAAAGAGAAAAGACAACATAAAAAAGAATTAAAGATGAATCTATTTGAAATGATCAAAGATTCAAAGGAAAGAATAGAAATCATAGAGTGGGAACTTGATATTGTAGCAAAGAACAGGCAGATTTGAAAAACATAACAAAAATAGAACTTCTAGCAAGTAAATGGAGAGAGATTAAGAAAACTAAAAGTAACAAGCCCCACCATATGCCTGACAGTCATTCCTGAATGACAGAAGAAAAGAATGGAGGAGAGAAACCATGGTGGACAGCATTCCATAGTGAGGAAAGATACAAATTCCCAAATGGAAGGAACACGCAAGTCCTAAAAGAATTGAAAAATAGTCATCCCAGATACATGCCAGTGAAACTGTAGAAAAAAAACTCAAAGACAAAGAGAACATCTCATACTCTAGTGGAAAGGGAAGAATGATGACTTCGGCTTGGCACCCAGATGGACAGCTGCTTTGCACAGCAGCAAGAGGTTGAGGGAGAACGTGGATCTTCCAGATCATTCGAGTTAAGGCAAAATCTAGACACTTTCAGATTGACAAAGGAAAATAGAATGTTCTGCCTCCAGGCCTCTACTGAAGGAAAAGCCAGGAAGGATTCAGCAGCAGAGACATCACACAATCTTTTCAATTAGATTAAAGCACTACTTCTCATTGCTTGTGGACGAGCTAAACGTTCACTTAGGTAGAAATTAGTAGTCTTATGTGCACAAATAAGGAAAAAGGAAACTGAAAAAAATAAAGTGTCCAAATCAAGGAAATGGACAAAGACAAACAGAATAAGCCAAAGAAGAAAGGAAAATATAACAGAGTCAGAACTTAATTAACTAGAAAGCCAAGAACTAAGAGATGATTGATAAAGTTATCTGAAGTTTATATAGCAGTCAAATGACTGTTTTGCAGAATATCTATATAATCTATATATCTTTGTGTATGTATGTATATATTTGTCTCCTCTAGAAATTAATACAAAAAAGCAAAAAATAATCCAAAAGAGCACAAAGGTTATGAGCAGGCATTTCATATGAAAAGAAACATATGAATTGGTTAATAAACATGAAAAGTTGCTCAGTCTCGCTAATTAGGAAAATGCCAATTAAAAAATTGACAAACCATTTCACACCCATCAGATTGTCAAAAATCCAATGAAAAACTGTCATTGCAAGTCAGGATGTGGGGAAGCAGGAACTCGGATGCACTGCTAGTGGGAATGTAAATTGGTTTAGAGGACAATTTGGTAGCTCTCTGGTAAAGCTGAAGAGACACACACCTAGCACGGCCACTTCCAGGTGAATTCCCGTGATGTTTGAAACTTAAATGGCCATCAAAAGCGTTATGGATGAATTATTGTCTATAATATACTGGAATGCTATACAAATATTTAAGATGAATGACCTAGAGCAGTGCGTATCAGTAGGTGTTGATTTAAAAAAGTGTAATGTTGATATGTTAAGTGAAAAAAGCCATACTAAAGGACAAATATATAATTCCACTTACATAAGCTACCTGGAACAGGCAAATTCGTGGAGACAGAAAGTAGAATAGTGGTGGCCAGGGGCTGGTGGGAGAGGAAAGGGTAGTTGTTTAATGGATACAGAGTTTCTCTTTGGGATGATGAAAAAGTTCTAGAAATAGATTTTGGTGGTGTTTATACAACATTGTGATTGTAACTAATGCCACTGAGTTGTACACTTGAAATCATTAAAATGGTAAACCATATGTATATTTACAATAAAGAATTAAAAAAATCCATAATGTTGAATGAAGAAAACAATTTGTAGAAAGATAGGTACATATAATATTTGAAAACTTGTAACATTGTTTAT